>CM052312.1:9308125-9412765 GCA_028455605.1 Lasioglossum malachurum | reverse complement strand
TCTATCTATCTATCTACGTCAATCTCCAGCTTCGTTTAATTTATCGCGGTTCGTGCATTTATGCGAAATGTTTGTATCAAATCTCTTACTCAACGAGGAACAGAAATATATATCTGTACAGTCAAACTATAAATGCAAAACACTATACTATAAATTTAAAGTACTATACATATGCAATGTAATAATTAGTTTTTTTCGGTTAGGCATTTCTTATCAAGATATAAAGGTCCCCTTGAGATTTTTTATTGCAGTGAACAAATTTTAATCTTGCTATTCAACAGACAATTGGACTCTGAATAAAAAACTATTATGTGTATATGGGCACACAGGGTAAAAAACTAATTAATTACATAAAGGAGAAGTTTCTGCGACAAGTTCAGCAACTAATAAACATGATTTGCCATAGATGTAGCTAAATTAAACGAGGAAAGGATAATGGGACAATTTACGAGGTGTGTTCACGTTCACGTTCACGTTCATGCACGTATACATAGAAGTACCTACTACATATATTAATTGGCCGAAGAAAAAATCATTTTCCAAGAAGAACGTCTTTTTCCACTTTCTTCTATTGAGGATAAATGACTGTTACTGTTATAAAGTTCGAACTTTACGAAACATCAACTATATATAATGTCTTATAAGATAAGATATTTATTAACTGGCGAATATTCTTTCTTCGGTTACATTGTAACTTGTGCAACGCAGACGTATACATAGTCGCTTGTGTACTTCCGACCACGCAAATGCGAAAAATAAATTATTATTGTATAGAGTATAGAGTAATGATGCAATACCATGAGTAGTATTATTGGAATGTGTATTATTTTATAAATAAATGTACAGTATGTTTTTCATAAGTCTTCGTTCCTTTTTTATTACCAGATCTGTACAGTAGTTTAAATAGAGCAAATGATATACATGTACATCATAAATTAATTTGAGAAATCGTGTGTTAAAATAATAGAAAAAAAATGGTTACACAATGAAACGTTAGAGGCCTTGTATCGGTTATAACAAGATTTTCGAGTTAAAATAGCTCCGAGTGCAAAGGGTTAAAAAAATTAGTCTTGACGATTATTTCGAAATATTATTTCGAATTTTATATGAAACTATATAAAATGGAATTATCAAACGAAATATGTAATCCAATACTTGTCTTGAAGAAGGAATGCATTGAATAACACGACGTGCAAAAATATATCTATTCACTTACTATAAAAGTTAAAAAAATAACTCGGATAATATCCACTCGATAAAAAGGATTGATAAAATGGATATATGTAGATGCATTACACACTAAAATAACGAAATGTAACAATTCTGGTACATTGAATACATTGCACTCATCTCAATAACCATCAAGAAATATCATATTATGAATATATTTTTTAAAATTTGCAGGTTTATAAGTTATACAATATTTTACTTATCTTTCATTTCTCCGAGACGTAATTTTAAATACAGTAGGACCTCGATTATACATATTATGAAGGAAAATAAATTTTCAAAAATAAAAAATTTATTTTGCTATAAAATGTAGGTTTTAATTATTTCGGGTATTAATTTATCCGAGCTGTTTGTCTCCCGATCAAGCCGATTAATCGAAGTCCTACTCCTATATACTGTATACAATATTTAAACTAGTTTTAAAAAGATTCGATCATGCTCTCCACTTTTCCCACCGCATACGGATTAAATCCTTATACTACATCTAAAAATTTGTTTTATATTTCTTAATCTCTACCTTTATGTGATGAATATTTGTCAATTGCGTTCGCGCATTTGGTGGAAGGATTTTGTGAAGTCTATTGTAATATTGCACTAATTGTGTCATAGCATGTTGTACCAGCGCTGTACCCAGCACAAGACTGGGAAATGATTTCAATACTTCTCGATTAATTTCTTCTAAAGCTCGCTTCCAATTATTTGTAAAAGATTGCACAAGAGCTAACGCTTTTCCTTCTTGTCTTTTTAAATCATCGCCCTGACCCTTTTCTATCAACATCTCTGATTCCTTCACCAATTGTATTATACCACCGAAATATGGAGTTAAAACTTCTTCAACATATTCTGCGGATCGTGCATTTAACTGTTCTCGAAAACTCTCTGCTTCTTTAGTAGTATGGTCACCCGTTCGTCCCTAGAGAAGCGTAAATCGATCTTTCTATGATTCTACTTCGCACAAAATAGGATTGAATACATCATGAAATACTAGATACAGAGTGATGTCCCATTCTAAGTCAATTCTCGGTTCTGTGTTGTGACATCGATCAGAACAGGACACAATATTTTTATGTGAGCTTCGTCGACCGAGCCGAACGTAAAAAAGAGCAGCATGTAAAGACGGACCGCGCGCGACCAAAAGCGCAACAAAAAGCAGCATATCGGTGAGACAATACTACTGCAATAATACTGAAACTTCTTTATACACGATACACTTTAAACAAGATACAATTTGGCCCATATTAACTGAATACCATATAACATATGCTAGATATTCCTCAATTTATAAACTTAAAATTTCCCTGAATTTAAACTTGAAATATCCTTCAATTTAAACTTAAAATATATGATAAATTTATAATACGGAGAGCTACACAGCCCGTTGGAGATTTTTAAACGACTTATTTTAATCAGAAAAACGTGACAAATATCTTAAGAAAAGTTGTATGTATATAAGAAGAAAGTTGAAAATATAAAAGTTGGAAGGTTCCATAAAAAAATAATGATAAATAAAGAAGTTTTGTAATTGGATTAATAGCGGTTCACACCGATATATCCGACCCGGTATCCGGTATCGGATTAAGGCCTGCGCATAAAGGTCTGCGCATAACAGAGCGCCTCGAGAGAGCCGCGGATCGTCGCGGAACGGAAAACGACGATTTTGGGGAGCAGTGCGGAAAAATTTTTCGAGCGGATCGACAACTCCACAGCAGGGAGCAGGGCTAGGTAAAGACAGAGCCCTGCTTCCTGCTGTGGAGCCGACGACCCGCTCGAGATTTATTGCCGCACTGCTTCCCAAAATCGTCGTTTTCTGTTCCGCGACGATCCGCGGCTCTCTCGAGGCGCTCTGTTATGCACAGACCCTTACACTGCTCGGTGACCGAGCCCCGAGGCAGCTCGAGCTTCTTGGCCCCTCGCGGGGTATGCCCCCCAGTCGAATGGGTATGGGTATGGGTAGGCGAACTGACATAGAGCGGTCTCCTTCGCCGGACTGCCGGACTTACAATAGAACGGGACATTACTGTGTACTCATATAGTCATATAAGAAAAATAAATATCTTACCATTAATACACCAAGAACCAAATCGTAATTGTTAATGAGAAACACTAATTGTTCAATTCTATTAGGAAAAATAGTTGCCATCCTTAGTAGAAAACACTGAACAGCTTCCCTTAACTCTGCTAGTAATTGTATTGCACCGTCACAAGGAAATCCTACAACTATACTGATCATTGCGGCACTGAACTCGGCATACCTTCGCGTAATCTGTAAATAATTGTAATAGTATATATTCCCAACGACTACTAGCGCAAGCAAGAGGGGGGTTACTGAAAATATGGGATAGATAGTGGTGAGAGGAAGAGGAAGGTCGGGGAAATGTGAGTTACGCGGAGTTACCTCCGGAAATCTTGAACACATATCTGGTAAGAGAATGTAGAAAACTTGAAAGAGGTATGTACATAGAGGAAATATTGAGTGAGAGGGGGTCAGAGGAAGCGGTAGAATGGCTGAGGAAGCAAGAGAGAAAAGATAGAAAAAGGAAAGAAAAGAGTAGAGAAAAAGATCGGGAAAAGATAGCCCAAAGCAAAGTATATGAGTGGGTACGAGAATGAATGCGAGAGTTAGTAGAAATTGTAAACCGAGTTTTAAACTTATCGCCATAAGCCATAAACGTACATAATGAGGTCCAGCTTCTTTATTCAGTTTCATTGGGTCACAATCTTTTATGCTTTGAATATTCATTTGAAAGACACATTCAAATCTAAAACATACGCACATCAGGTGAAAAATTAAATTACGTGTACTTTTTATTAAAATGTTGATGACATCATTATCTGTACGAATCATGCGTACCTAGGCCAAATCACTGAAGTCATATTGTCCCAATAATTATCTAAAGCCGGGACTGCTCTTTTATGACAAGTTAATTGATATCGCATTACCAAATGCAAACAAAGAAACAAAGCAATGGTATCGTAACAATCATCCACGAAAGATTGCAAGTTCTTCACCATCAAATTTAGAGTCTTTCCCATTACCTATATTTCATGTACACATTCTTATTACTGTAAGAATTAAATATACGTAAATATATGTAACATTTATCATTTTACCTGGTTAAATATATCCATTGCTTGTGCATCGCGAACTTTAAAAAACTGAGTTAAAAACAGATACTCTCTGCAAGCATTATCTACAAGAGCATACTGTTCACTTCTAAATAAGGCTTCATAGTGATACTGTGAGAATGAAATATATTATTTAAATCTTTATATCGTCGGAGATAACAAGATAATCAGTTATCCATCAAATAATTATAGGAATTTACAGTGAGTCCTCAACTGTACGTGGTCGAATAATGCCTGAGAACTGAGAACAAACTTCTTAGAAATTAATAAAAATAATATGAAGTATACCTAATACCTAGTATTACATACTTTATTTTTAAAAATAAAATTGATGTTTCCCCTTTGCATATAAATCAAATGTATTACAGTCGAGGACTTACTGTCTTACTGTATAATATGTAATAATTAGACAACGGATCTTTTGTATGCAAAATAAAAATTTTCCAGCTGAATTGCAACAAACTGGAGTGAAATAGAAATTTATTTTCATTCCTAGTATGTTGAATAGGTTGAAAATGATAGAATAGATACAATAAAATCCGTTGTCTAATAAAAATAACTGGTTTAGTTATTAGTTTAGTTATTTGTTACTTGTAAGTGTTGTAAATATTCACATTTACTTACTCTTGTTTTAGATGCGGTATGAGGCACGATAATTGGTGCTTCTAATTGCGAGGATAAAATATCACCTCTATTTCCTATAGAAAACACAGTTCCTCTATGTTTCAATGTAGTTTTATGGAAAATTCCTCTTCCTACTGTGTCTTCAACTCCCATCAGATCGTCTTTAGAAGCTCTTTCTTCAAACTGTACAATTCAATGAACCTTAAATCAATATTAGATATCGTGAATTTCTAAATTCTTCGTATTTCTATATTACCTGTAATTTCATTAACCTCGAGGAATACGATTTGAAATAAGAATAATATATTTTACTCATTGTGCTAACATATTCCCCGCAAATCTCTTCCGCTACATTTCTTTCGTTCGCTAAGATAAATTCGAAGAAAAACTTATATTTCAACATATTGTTCTGGGGCACTTGATAGTTGGTCATTGGTTTCCTGAACTTGTAAATCTGTTCTAATAGATATGTTCTAATCTTCGCCATTGCCTTAACTTTTAATTTTTCTAAAATATCTTTCACATCTAAACATGACTTAGCTTCTTTAAAAGTTTGCTCCTTCACAAAATGTATTTTGTGATTCAGCGTTTGCAATTGAGTTAAAAATTCCTTTTCCGTTACCGGACAATCCATGATTCCGCTGAAAACAACATGAAACCTTTAACCAGCTGATTTAACAAGAGTTTATGGTGGATTTAGAAGATATCTTACGCAAAGTATGAACAATATATTTCTCGCATAGGATCACAGAGAGTTCTGTGTTTTAATCAATTTTGAAAATTTTAGCTCGGTTTAAATAATATGTTCCAAGATAATGCCGATTTTCGGTATACATATTTCAAACGAACCTTTAAAAGTTAGCAAATGCATACATAAAGCTATGATAGAAGTAAACGAAGAGGGTACCGAAGCTGCAGCTGCAACAGGTGAGAATATATTGAATTTTTATAGAATTAAATAAGTTCGATCAGTGTTTAACAGCTGCCAGAACAATTTTTAGTAAATCGACCATTCATGTGTATCATTGAACATAAACCATATAACATACCCCTCTTTATTGGAAATGTAAAAGACATAGAATCTATAGCCGAAAAAGATGAACTATAAATGTCTACGAACAATATCGATCTGTAATTATAAATTGAACCAGTATCTGTTGCAATACAGGTAAAAACGATAGAAACAGGTAAAAAATTTTCCATAAAGATCCACTGTCTACCGATCGATTAAAATCTATAAATATCAAAATATGTGTAGAGGAATTCATTCTTACGCAATGAGAGCCTCCGATACTGTCATGTCCTCGATAAATTGACTAAGAGGACCTCTGATTGTTTGTCTATTGGATAACTGCTGGCTCATTGCAACTGATTTACGTTGAAGAGAAAGTATCTCCGAACTTATACTTCCTAAATCCGATTGAAAACTTTTCAACATCAGCTCCATTTTCTGAAAGAAATATACTTTGACATTGCTGTCCGAACATGCAAAACACACACCAGACTAAAAGTATTTCTCAATGATCTTCGTTCCGTATTAATAATATATTCTAACCTCTAAAATATTATCGCATGCAGCAATTTGATTATGAAGGCTTGCTATATTCTCGCTTTCCTTAATGTAATCCTGAATTGATTTATTTTCTACTTCCTTTAGTTCTTTCTCAATTTGCCTGGAATATTGCCGTAAATCCGTGCCAGTCTTTAGAACTTCTTGGACGACATCGTCTCCAAGATCTTGAGGCAATTGTGCCTCATTTTCGTCGAGAACATCAGTTTCACACGACATTTTGAATGCTCGTTATGTTTGTTTAGATAATCTCATTACTTCAATTTCTATAAATTATACAAAACAGCTCTACACTTTTGCAATAGCACGACAGTACGACACTTTCAGCTGTCACTGGCTGTCACGCTGTCAGCAGCACTCAGCAGTCAGCATTCGTGCCCAGGCCAAGATTGCCCCAAAACTGGTGCACGGTACTCCCCTACTTATCCCTTCCACTATCCTCCAACGCGGATTGAGTGGCGCGACGGAGATTGAATGAAGCGACTGACGACATGTTGCGCGTAGCGCGTGCGCGATGGGGACGCAACACTGACACTTGACAGATGACATGTCGCAATTTTTTTTCTTACATTTATGTTACCGACGCCTGAACTTCTCTCTCAGTAACATTTGGCTAACAGTTTGAGCGTTTTGCCGTTGCATGAAATGGCGCTGTAACGAACGTTTAGGAATTCGACAACCGAACCGAGTACCGACGTACCGACACTGACACTACTGGACACTACACTACCGAGTAATGAGTAACCAACAAACTTGAACAAACCAACATTTGTTGTGGCTGGTTGTGGCAATCACGTGTCACGTGGGCGATATTTACAATCAGCGAATTTATCAGTTACAGATAGTAAGTAACATTTAACTTTAAAGAAGTTAAGTAACTAACTAACTAACTAAGTAACTAACTAAGAAGAATTTCGTTAAAAGAGGAGGGAAATTACGCGAACTCGAAATAAGAAGTTATATATATTGTATATCTCAACTCTGTGTGAAAGAGATTAAAATTTTACCGTATAAAATTAATAATATTTACATAATATAGGATCATAATAAACCATATGTCACTGAATTATATATAATACATTATATATTCAGAATTTTAATTTCAACTCGTTTCAGGAGATCCACATAAGTTGCATCAATAAATATTAAACCAAAAGATATTCATTAAATTATAAAATGTCGTTTGTATCAGAAGAATTCGATGATGAAATGACTTCAGATTCAGAAGATCCTGCAGATCTGTATGGTATTCGAGATGGTATCATATTTATAATTGATGCAACTGCTCCAATGTTTGTAAAAGATCCGAACGAGGAAACCCCATATTTTGTACAATGCATAAGGGTATCATAATTTATCTTTATCGATAAGACATTAGATAAAACAAGAGATGATTTAGTATTTTTAATTTAGCAATATAAAGAAATTCTCATGCAAAAATTGGTATGGAACAGACAAGATTGGATGGGTTTAGTACTATTTGGCACCAAGAAGGGAGACAAAAATTCTGAAATGAAAAACATAGTCACTCTACATAAGCTGGAACTTGTTTCTTTGCGTATGTTAAAGGAAGTGATGAGCATAGGTAATTAAATTAGATAAGATTATTGTCTATATTGCAAATAATGCAAGATTGACGGAATTTTTAATAAATCTCTTTTACAGACATAGAAATTATATAGGGTGAGTCTCTAACGTGACGATCTCAAATAACTCTCAAGTTATCTGTTTTTTATCGAGATATGTCGAGATACGAGGGTCACGTTTAGTTTTTTAAATGGATTGTCCAATATTTTTTCTGAAATTCGGATGAATTATGAAATTCTTCGTAAAATAGTATTATACAAAGTGGGACTCACCCTGTATATTGTATATTAAAGTAAGTGCAGAAAAGGTGTATTAGATAGAAAAACAATTAGAATTTTGCAGAGGATATTATTATTGTATATGAATACATTGCATTTAATGTATTATTTTAAATTGTTGATTACTACATCATTCTCTACATCATTTATTTATATTTTATCCATAGATGAAAAAGAAAAATGGAAAAGGTACAGAGACGCTGCATCTGCTGACGCTTATCCACTACACGATGTTTTATGGCATGCAACCAGAATGTTTTCTTCCGTTAATGTAACCATGCCGACGAGACGTGTTATTCTTTTTACATGTCAGGATAATCCTCCGATAACAAATGACGATGAGTTACGCAGGATATTTGTAACAGCAAAAGGTTATAGCGATGTAGGTCTCCAATTAACTGTTGTTGGCCTGGGTGAAAACTGGAATCACGATGTCTTCTATAGAGATTTAGAAATTTCTTCTGAAAAAATTGACGGAGAAGACTATAAAAGAACATCTGTAAACGATTTGCTACAACAAATTAAGGTACCATCCAGAAATATGGCAAGCTTGCCTTGGAAACTTGGAGGAAATGTGATTATAGATGTATCAATTCGCAACCTTAGCGTGTAAGCAACAATCTTTTCGAAGAAGTACATACAGAAGAGTGAAGTCCTAATCTAAGTGCGACGGAGGTGACCGTTCCGAGTCAGTTCTCGCAACAACAAAACTTTTTTATTTTTCTTCAAGTCAAAGTTCAGGTCAAAGTTCCATAAAAAAATACAGAAAAATAAAAAAGTTTTGTTATTGGATCAGTTAATGTTTAAACTTCTCGGGGCGACCGAGGCCTCTCTCGAACTTTGCTGTCTCGAATTTCTACGTTTTCTACGAAAAAATAATATGTATCCGGTCCGGTCCCGATCTATGTCACAGCACAGAACCGAGAATCGGCTTACTTAGATTGGGACTTTTCTGTATTCTATTCAATTTGATACCAGATCAAGTTTGAAATTAATTTTGCTTGCAGTAAAAGACAGTTTCTGAAGAAAACATGGATAAGCAAAGAAACGAATATTCCATTAATTTCGCATAGATATTTGACGATTGAAAACGATAACAATGAAGTGCGTACTCTATTAATTTCCATGTACAATGTACAGTCTCGCGTAGCTGTACATGTAATTCAAGAAAATGAATGTTTTAGGATGACGATAACGAAGGATGTGAAAAAAAATCTTCTCCAGTTTTAGAAATAGACATTCAAAAGTACCAACAATTTGGTGGGAAAAATATATGTTTCACCCCAACCGAGGTGAAATGTTTAAGCACTTTTTCTGAACCTGGCATTGATTTGATTTGCGTTAAACCTATCTTTTATCATCCTTTGTATCACTTTGGGCATCCACATTTTGTTACACCTGGTCGAAGTAATCGTAAAGGTAATAATTATATTGCAGATCTTTACGTGTTTATAGGAAAATTGAGTAGATGTGGAATTGAAAATTGTTGAAAGTATATCCCTCTATTAAAAGTCATTAAGGGAAGAAATAATATTTCTTTCAATCGGTGCAGACAATTTTTATTTTGCGCAAAGATTGGCAGTCTAGTAAACAATAATGATAGTTCGAACTTGAATGAGAACCACGAGTATTCTTATAAAATAAATATTCCGTAAGTATACGGTAAAATGATTTTGATAATTTATCATTTTAGATAACACATTACTATTTAGCTCGTTGCTTGAGAAATGTAATTCAAAAAATTTAATGGTAATATGCGCGGTTACAATGAGACGACGTTCTTCCCCAATTTTGTACAGTATGATACCGAAAGCAGAGAGTGGAGGATTTTATTTATATAAAATACCGTACAGAGGTATACTTATTTCCTGAATATATATTATTTAAATGATACAGTATAATCATAATCTATCTACATATGCTGTAATATAATCTTTTTTAGAATGTGTTCGAAACCTTGACGAGCTTTGCTCGAAATACAAGTACAATAACGATGAAAACAAAAAACCAACTGAACCACATGAAATTGAACTAATGGAAAAGATAGTAAAAAAATTACGAATTCACTACAATCCAACATTATTTTCGAATCCTAAACTTAAAGCTCAACTTCAAATGGTAGAGACTTTGGCTTTAGACTTGGAAAAATCGGAACCTCCACAAGACGATACCAGTAAATAAAATTTTTAATTTTAAATACATGAATTATATTATCAAACTCAATACCGCAGCATAATTTAATTCTTAATTTTATTCAAGTTCCAGCAATTGACACAATGAGGGGTATAGTGAAGGACTTGCTAATTGAATATAGGAATGTATTTAGCGAAACAGCGAGTACAAGTGATTCTCCACCAAAAAAGAGAAGTAAAAAGGAAGTCGTGGAGCAGAGTAAATTAGCAGATGAACAATCAATTCGAAAGCTTGTCGAAAAAGAGAAGGTACAGTAACAAGTAGTACTTACATTGACAGTGACTCCCATTAATATTCGGACGTTCTAAAAAAAATGATAACTGTTTTAATATTGGACTATACGATTTGAACTTTTTTGGAAAGCTAGAGCAATTAGTTCATCACATCACTAAATCATATATACATGATGATGTGAAGATATTTTTTCGAAAATTACAATTGCAATTCTCGAGAAAATACTAAAAGTTGCATTTTCTAACTTTTTCATGTGGGCCTATATTGAAAATTTAAAATATAAAAGTTTCATCGAAATCGGTTGACGGGGGAAAAACAGAATTCTTAGATTTATTGAAGTGAAAGATTAAAAATCGTGAAAAACTGCAGTCTCTACCATCTTTAAACTTTGTAGCTGTAGCTCATTGCAACGTCAACCGTTTTTTATGAAATTTTCAGAATATGTTTAATTGATACATAAGTTCACACTTTTTTCCTCTGCAATTCCAACAACTTGAAATTTTTTTCAAAAATTTGTCACGTTGTGTAGCAAACCACACTTTGTTCTAAATTCTAAATTCTCAAAAAAGTTCAAATCGCATGGTTCAATATTTAAAAGTCACTGGTAGTTATTAATTGAAATCCAAACAACTGGCGACAATGTATAAATCCGCTTTAACGTATTTGTTTTGAACAGATAGAGAACGTTACTATAACAGAGTTGAAAATCATGTCAAAAACCCTAGGTTTAAAAACAAGCGGTAAGAAAAATGAATTGATCCAGAGGATTAAACAATATTATGATTAAAATGGTACAAATTTTAGAAATTATTAAAATCTATAACCTAAATAACTATAAATTCGAGTCTTATTTAGTATTTATAAGTAAATTTTTTATGCGAATCTATATTCTATAAAATAGGTATATATTCTATAATCTATAAGATAGGCCAGGTGATAAAACACATGTACAGATACAACTTATAATAGCTCTAATCGTATTTGATATTGGTTTATTTTCTTATGTAATAAATGCATTATACAATAAAGTGTATGTGCGCATAAAAATACTGATTCAATTTATAATTACATATCGATATTGTTTGTAGACATTATAGTTCATCTTTTTCGGCTATAGATTCTATGTCTTTTACATTTCCAATAAAGAGGGGTACGTTACATGGTTTATGTTCAATGATAAACATGAATGGTCGATTTACTAAAAATTGTTCTGGCATAACTATCATCCTTCGCAGCCGTATGTGCACAGCTAAAATAATTTAGCTGTTAAACACTTATCGAATTTATTTAATTCTATCAGAATTCAATATATTCACCTGTTGCAGCTGCAGCTTCGGTACCCTCTTCGTTTACTTCTATCATAGCTTTATGTATGCATTTGCTAACTTTTAAAGGTTCGTTTGAAATATACCCAAAATCGGCATTATCTTGGAACATATTATTTAAACCGAGCTAAAATTTTCAAAATTGATTAAAACACAGAACAACTCTCTATGATCCTACGCGAGAAATATATTGTTAATACTTTGCGTAAGATATCTTCTAACTCCACCATAAACTCTATTTTAAATTTTGGAAGATACAATTCAACGTCATTATTTCTTCTAGATGCATTTGCAAGAACTTCCCACGAAATACTGTTTTCTAACTTTGAAAGTCCATCCACTTCATTTGGCAATACTATGGTCATAACGATATCCTCGTTCTGCAAAATAGTTTTACAATTTTCGATCCAAAACATTTGTGTATTTGAACGTACCATATATGGAATTTCAATAAATTTTGCATCCAATGTTGGTATTTCACCATAATTATATTTAGACTTATTAAACATCGTTGCTACCATTTTCTGTTTACTTTTTGTCACATAAAATGCTTTCTTCTGGGTTTGTTTCGCGTCAAATTTATGCAACCACGCACCATTAAAATAGATTGCATTTACTAATACCAATTTCATGTGTTCGTCAAAATCATCTACAAACAATATTATTATTATTTTTTTTTTTTCATTACTTTCTATATTTGAATAATTTACCTATTATTATTATTTTTTTTTTTTCATTACTTTCTATATTTGAATAATTTACCTGAAGACACGAGATCAGAAATTTTATCTTTTGTTGCTTCTTTAACCCATGCATTGATTTCTTCCGCTGCCCCTTTGTTATGTTTAAAATCTAATTTTGAAATAACAGATTTATAAGTACTTGTTCCTGACGTCACAAAGTCCGTTAGCAACTCAAATCCTTTTTGAATGTACATTGCATTAGCAATATATAATTTAGTATAGTTCAGTTCCTTGTAAATGTACAAATCAATGATTAGAACTACCTAATTTTCTTTTCAATCAAGTACAGTAACTGTCTTACATTTAATGCACCTATCAAAGCTGTATATCCTTTTTCTACGGAATTTTTGTCATCATGGTAGAGACCAGTTGTCAATTCCCTTAACGTTTCATTTTTTGCGCCGCGAGAAAGTAAAGACAAGATCATATGCACACTTAACGGGGAACTAACAACATTTGCTTTGCTGGTAAGAGACAATTCCTAAAATCAAGTAAATAACTTTGTTTTCGTTAATTTTCTTTGCACATAGGTTTTTTCTGGTAATGTGTTAAATTTAAGTTTATATATATAAACATGGGATAATTTTATAGAAAAATATAATATCTTTAAAAATTACATTCATGAAGATATTTGTTGGGTGAAATATGAAACGGTAACAAAGTCATTGAGGGATTAAATTAATTTTTATTTTATTCTTGCTTCCCACAATAAATGCAGAACATTTTTATTTTGCATAAAGATCCGCAGTCTACTAATAACATCTTTAGTTTTTGCCATATTGCTGAGAAAAACTTGAATATTCTGCATATAAATCTACCACTTTAAGCGAAGCAGCACATAGCTAGACAATTCTTTGCTCAACATTCTATAATTTAACTACATATTCTCGAAAGCAACATCTATGGATTTAATTAATGTAGTTGGTTATATATTTTAATAATTGTTTCTGTTCTCTTCTCCTCTATGAGCTAAAATTTACCAAAGCATATTTAGAATAGAAGAATAATACATTTTGATATATAACACATGTTGTACAAAATATATGTATACATAAATACATTTATACTTACTTACCGTGTGAAAAACTTTTGTAAATTCGGAGCAAGAAGCAGACAAATTTTTACATATATTTGTGCTTTCTGCAGCCATGTTAAAAAGTGATTGTGCTGGCGCGATTACAAGAAATGTAGTCAAAACTGTAAAACAACAATACATTTAGCAATGTAATAAGCGCGAAATAAGTATGTTTATATGTTCATTGTATATTTAAATAGAATTTAGAGTATAGAGTATACTTATGTACATAGAGCATCACCTGTGGGTAATAAAAAATACATTGTTATTGTCAGTAATAAATATATTAATACGATGGCGTATATTTAACAAGAACAGTTGTTGAAAGTACTTTTCACTACGAATAAAGAAATACCGACATTGTATTGTATTTCATATTCCAGTACAGATTTGCAGTTTAACCTTTAAACTTTAAAGGGTGTATCTACGTAATAATGAAAACAATAGAGAAAGTCAAACGAATGACATAATAAATTAAACATTATGGAACATATTGCATTATGTGTGTAGAAGTGCTGCCGAAAGTATTCAAGAGGTTAGCTTTTACGCTAGAATCCAAATGTATTTATATAAAAATAGCGGCCAACTACCTGTCAAAACAGAAAATAATCGTCACGTTACAGATGGAAAGCGCGGGGCGCGGGATGCTGTTTAATTTGAAACTTCGTAACTTTCTACACTATTTGTAACTTATATAGACTTATCGACATCCAGTCGTAAGAGTTCCAGAATAAATACGTGTCGAAATTATTGACATACATTCTTTACAAAATGAGTCACAACTCACAAGTATACATATACATACGAACGAAAGATGAAATATAATAAATGTAGACTTTGGATCAGTGTTGGGAGTTGGGATATTGCGCGTTTCACCTTTCACGCGCATGCGCGACGATCTTAGTGTCAGTAAGGTACAAAGTTGGGCTAAAATGGAGTACCTTGGTCACCCCGGCGTATTAGGTTGTTGCATATGAAATGTCCGATTTTATTTATGTTGAATAATTGAATATGCTATTCTTATAAAACGTTTCGATCAAGAAATGCTGTTACAGTCTATAGGCTTATTATGTAAAACTTTCTGGTACAAAGCTGATATCCTTAATAAAGGTGAAATTTTTCTCGATCGAAATTTATTGAGATATAATAAAATTGATGATTTCGGCGCAAGGTTCGATCTTTAGAAACAACAGCAAGTGTGCAATTAATTAACAATGCATCTCGACGTTTCGATCCCTACGTGGATCATCGCAGAGACAACATATTTTGCGTCTGAAAAAATGTATTTCTTTTATATGTCTAGAAAAATAAGTTTTATGTGAGTTTTGGTCAAATTAACCTACTAATCGTACTAATGGTAAAACATAACTACAAAATCAATATCCCAGATAGCACACGACGTGCTATCTTAGTCTTAAAGACGTCCATTTTACGACCATTTTAGGTCTGAAAGTCTTACGTCCTAACCTCTCCATTCAGTTTCTACATTACATATTTAAATATATAAATACATACAATAAAATGACGAGCGAAATACCAGAAATATCTTGGATGAATGATTAAAATAAATATTATTGTAATTTTGAATAGCTAGTATTAAAAAAAAAGAATTTTTACGTATGTGCTTGAGTATTTTAATAGTGGATCGAAGTTTCAGACGCGGAAGGATAATTCACTGCTAAATACATTAGCGAATAAATAAATACCCAACTAAATACAATAAATACCATACAAGGGACCTCCCTAACTGAAAACTAAAATTTAAGTGAATTTTACGCGTCCGAATTCCGAATCTATATCGAGCAGGCGAGATTGCGAGATGGCGAGATCACTCTCTCGGCGTGAAGCGCCATAAAAAAGAACTTTTGCAGAAAATGCAATCAAGTTAATTCGTTTTTATGGTACTATATACATATTGAATGGTTTCTAACAGTTTCCAACAATAAAACCAACTGCAACAAGGATAGAAACTTAGGCAGCGATCACTGCAACAGGTGGAGGTCGAAGCATCGATTTCGTGGCCGATGACAATTTCTCCGATACTAAATGAGCAATATGGGAGGACCTCTTCCACACGAATTCGCGCGTTCTGTCGTGGTCGTCGGCGCTCTCCACACGAACCTGATTCAAAACACATACATAATGTAAAATACTGCATTTCAACATCAATAGAGTGGCATGCGGTTAAATTTACGTCAGTTCAGGAGCTAGCAGTTATATCAGCAGGTGGCAGGTATATCAGTGACGAGTAGTTACCTGTTTTGGTTGTAGAACTCGAATAGAATTCAAGGTAGCAGCCCCACCGTGAAGAACTCGAAGACTCAACTTTCCGGACATTTCAGCGGTTGTTGCAGTTGCACTTCTCAATTCTTTCTTCGCAGCACGGCCAAATTCTTTCTCAACCTTTAGGATCAGGGGGCCTAGAGTGAACTTTGTTTTGATCATGGTGTGGTCACTCATCATATTCACGGAAACGTCTCCAGACCTTTGAAGACTCGCGAGTCCGTAAAGCGTAGCTCGAGCTTTCGGCTTGTTTTTCTTTGCCTGAAAGTTAATGCGGCTTTTGTAGATGTCTTTTATATAGTACATATATATACAATATATATATACTTTATATAATGTCTTTTATATATACAATAGTTCGTGAACAGTTGCGGCACAGAAAAATCAAATAACTTGGGTATTCTCTTACAGTCTTACAGCATTATTATAGTAGTGCTAATTAGCCATGATTTATAAATTATATAGGTGCAACCTATTTAGGCGTTGGTGTAAATTCGGCTACTTTAAATTGATTAATATAAACTAATAAATTGATCAATCCATTTCAGTTAATAATATTTAAGTAGATTCTTAAATATAATTTGAAAGTAAATTTATATTAAGAAGCGTGAATATATAGCCAAATTGAGAACTTATAATTTAAAGCAATGTTAAAAAGTTAAGTCAAGATTACCTCAGAGACAAATTAACTCTCAATCAGTATTTTCATCAATAAACCATAGTTACCTTATTTTTATTTGTACTAGATTGGTTTTTTCTCTTGTTCTTCGCTGTGGTACGAGTTTTATTTGTTTTCTTTGTGTTCGCAGAAGAAGTTTTCCTGTTTGGGGATTTTGTGACGGTTTCTACGATTGATCTGCTTGCAGTCTCGGAAGTGGTAACGGGTACTACATCTTTCTCCGCATTCACCGCATTCACCGCATTCACCGCATTCACCGCATTCACCGCATTCACCGCAGGTACTGTTACGTTCTCAAGAGATCCCATTGTTTTCTAGAAATGATTTCAATTGATTATTTGAAAATTGCATAAATAATAAAGGTAAATAGTAAATAAACTTTTTTAAAAAGTATAGTTTTTAAAAGTAGAACATAGTAAATGAAAGGAATTTAGTAAATTTTGTTTTATGCACGCGTAAACTGTATTTAATTATTGATAGCGAAATGAAATTTTCACGATTTTAGCATCGTTTTTTAGTTATTAACAAATTAACAACGTGATCCATACGTGACTGTCGCGCGCCTCTATGACGCACGCAACGTACACCTGTGTTGGTCAGGTTGCCGCATTTTAGGCGGATTTGCTAAAATTGCTTTTCACTTTTTATTCTTCATTTTCGTTTTATGTTGTCACGTAGAACCACCCTTTAAATTTTTTCCAACTTGTTGTCACCTTTCACCAGTCAACTTTCCGACTTGTAGTTTCACGCGCGAGCATGTATATCATTAACATTAACGTTAACATTAACATTGACCGTACCACGAACAGTCTATTGACCAGTTTCACATTTTTTATTTTATAATTAATGAAGTTAGAAGGATGATTCCAAGCACAAATTGTTGTAAAAATTGCGAGAAATTAAAAAGAATTCGGTCTTGTAGTTTTATAAAACTTCAACGTTATAAAAATCAAATGCATAAGTTTATTACCTGCGCATTTTCAAGTGAATTCTCGCTGATCTTTTCGGTAGTTGAGACCACAGGAGAGGAAACGTTTTTCTTCGAGTCGGTCCTGTTGTTCTTCTTCTTCAATTTGCTTTTCGACTTTTGTTTGTTCAATTTCGATTTGGCGTTCGCGTTGGTAAGCTTCACTGTCACCGGATCGTAATTGCTGCGCAGAATTTTATTGATTCTTCCAAGGATGTTGTCCACGAAGCGATTATACTTCGCTACGTAGATAGCCGATACGTCGCTGCTTGGTTCCGATTGCATAACACCTGAAACGTTAATATTCGAATCTTATTTGCAAAGTGTCTGATTGTTCGCGAACCTTTTTCAATACCATTTATTAGTGCAGAATGCAAAGCGTAGCTCTCATAATTTACACGTTCCGGAAAGTTTTCACATCATGAATGACTATGTGAGCAATTCCGATGATATACGGTACATATGTACATACTAAATACATACCATACATATGTATAAAAGGAATTCATATTAAAATAGAATTCTACTATGGTATCGATACGGTATCCGCCATACGCTCACTACGTAGCAACATGGCGGCGCGGCGCCCTTACCTCTCAAAAACGCTGAAAATTGATCAACTTTTGAACACGCGTAACTTTTGAACCAATGATGTCTAACATTAAAACTTGGATTTTTCCATTTTCTCACCGAAATTTACAGGATTATTTACAATAAAGTTAAATAGTAATATATGTAATATTTATTAAATTATATTGTACTAATTTCTTAATTTCCGGGGTCATGGACATTTAGGAAACGACGTTCATTGATTAGATATTGATACGCGAAAATGAATTTTAGGGGCACTGACACTGCGAAAAAAGAATATGTATTCCGTTTTGTCAGTGTGGTAGGCATTTACGTATGCGTCGATCTTGATCGCCACGAAGAAAGTGGCGTGTAAATAAAGATCAACGACCGGGGAGAGTTTTTAGGTGGACACGAGCACGAGGAAAGGTTGCCCGGTTGCCCGTTGCGTCTGCAGTCTGCACGCGGTACGCGGTGTGCAAGATAGCAGATAGGTCTGTAGGTGAGTAGGAAGCAGGTCGTGGCCCAGATCGAAGACCAGTTTGGCTTCGCCGAACGATTCCGACATACCGTTATCATTGTCGCTCTTTCTTACGAACTTAATTCATCGAGGTCGGCACACGGCACACGGAAGTTTTTCGTTTCGTGTCGATTCATCGCATAGCTTAACGCTACGCGCGAGCTTAACGATGCTTCATCGTTTATGTAGGTAGATAGGTACGCTGCGCTGGCCGAGACAAATCTACGCAGATGGATAGCGAAAAACTGTTCCTTACGCTATTCTCTCAACTTATATTGTATGTAAATACAGTTAACCACGAAAGTATTTGCACTTTAAAACATGATAACTAACAACGAACATTATATAGATCCACAAAACATATATTTTAAATTTCCCTTAAGGTCCGAAATAAAAAAGTTTTAAAAAATGCTTTTTTTATTTTTCCATGCAACCTTGTAAACCGTAACTTTTGGAAAACATCAGGTCATTTTAAAGTGCGTATACATTCGTCTCATTACACCAATAATTGTCAGCATAAATTGGAAAAGAATTCAAAGTTATGGTTTTTGTAATTTTGCTCATGAAGTTCGAAATCCGTGAAAATGACGGGTCCCGTAAACGTAAACCTATCTAGTGTTAAATTGGTGAAGAGTGGAGGAATGCGGCCACGGCCACGGTTTACGGGGTGACGGGGAGACCCTTCTCGTGTCCATTCCTGCGCGGGAGAAACGGAATCACCGCGAGTTGGAGCTAGATCGTGATCGAGGACGATCTAGCCATGACTTTGGGTGTGGGTCAGGGTCGCGGACGCGGACGCGGACGCGGACGCGGGAACTGTTATGGCGCATGGCGGCACGCGCTCCGCGCTCCGCGCTCACGCTCGCACAGAGGTACAGGTACCTACTACGCTCGAGGTCAGCGGCCTCATTCTGTTTTGGACCGACTGCCTGGTGAAAGCCGAGAAAAAGACTCCAACTCGGTCACACCTTTATCGGTCTTCGTCTCGGAGTCATGTAGAAAGTTAATTGGCCGACGCGCGACGCTGCTCTGGCCGCTTAATTAAAAGTTCCGACACGTTTCCTTCCTAGTTTCCCGCCTATCCTCTTTTATTTCACTCGGCGCAGCGCGGCGCGGCGCACAATCACGAATTTTACCGAATTCGTGGCCAAAATTTTGTTTAATTTAATTTAAACATTTCTTCCGCGACCCAGGATATAATTCTATAATCAATTTGTATGAATATTTGATTTTGCATAAAGATCCGCTATCTGATGATACGATACGAGCAACATATAATATTATACATATACTATATGTATAAAACGTATGCGAATAAAAATTACTTTTTAAAAATCGGTGTTTCTCAAATTACCTTCAACACTGTTAAAGAACGTCATGTGTAATACACACTTTTTTCGACGTTTCTTACCTTTGTCGAAATATTCCATAAGCACACACAGTAGAATTTTGCATTTTTGCACTAACGAACAATATTGGTTCGCGTGACAAGTAGCTTATTCTACTGCCACATAAAGTTCCATAACTGTTTAATTTTCAGTTTCCTTACTCTTCTCTCTGTTGTTAATACAGTTTCTTTTTCAAAACTGTTAACTAGAAGAATCTCGTAGAAATGAACAATTGCAAAATGGAACCAATCAGGGGTATTAGTCTCCCCCCACGTAATTACTTACGAGTCACTTTTATACACAATGCTGCGGTTCTTTACTCGCTTATTCAAGTAATTCAAACGAGTTTCGAGGTTTCTATTAAGAAATCGTAATTGTTGAAGTAAACCATTCGCAGCGACCATGAACCTCTAATTACAATACTTTCAAGCCAACTTCTACGGTGCTTCTACTTCTACAAGCTGTGGGGAGAGTTAGGAATGTGCAGTGATTCACAAATTTGTTCGTCATTTTATACATACAATATAAAAGAATCCTCTGTATACTATATCAGGTGATCTCAAAAGAAGAAGTTAAATAAGTAGGAGGTGAAGTTCCGTGCTACTGTCCAGTTGTACATAATTGTTGTGAAATGTCGTAACGTAACCGTAACACCGATCACCAAACACGTGCAGTGCAGCTACTTACCAAAGGAAGGGCAAAGAAATAGCAAGCGAGGGCTCCACTACTTTCTCTACAAACGAGAACGAGTGACAAGACATGCGAGCCATCCCAAACGAAAATAATTTTAATGCTTTTATGGTTTTACGCATGTTCTCGAATCCGATTTGTTTGTTTTTCTACGGAATTCTAACAGTTTGTTTTTAGAGGTTGTTTCTAAAGTATTTGGGAATTAAACTATTTGTTGTTGCTCGAACGTTGCCCTGTGATTAGAACTCTATTGATTAAACCTGATCTTAGAGGTCTAGTAGGCCTAGTACTAACATTAAAACTTGGATTAAATTTTATGTTTGTTTGTTTGGTTGTTTCATTTCCGAGACGGAAGGGAAAGAGAAGTTATCCTCTGGATCACTGGTCGCGGCGAATACCTGGACAAATATGTACACTGCACACGGAAACCGGTGCGACACGGACGATGGTGACAGAGAAATAAAAAAGGCAAGACACAATCATTTTTTTTTTTTGTAAAAACAATAAGTTATCTGTATTTCGCAATCCAGAATGGACAATGTCTCTATACAAGCTTCTTTTCAGACAGAAACATTAAAATTCCCCGAGGCAAATGACGCCATTGTTGGCCATTGACTACCAAAATTCAAGTTTCAACGTGTAGCGATCCGGTTCGTTTGATATTTATCGTAATAAATAATTGCGTTCGAGGAGAAAAAAACAGTCAAGTGGAAAGTCAATATGGCGGCCGTGAACGGTGTCGTTTGCTTCGTGGATCAATAACATTTTTTGAATATATGTATGGCTCTCTTTCTCTCATTCTTACGTACAAACACACGGAACCTCTTTGTACCCCTCGTTCGTTCGATGATCAATCGATAAATAGATCGAGAAGAAAAAGAAAACACGTGACGCGAGGTCACCAAGCCATTCATAATATTTCACATCGTCAAAGTACCTTTTCCTCGCCTCGATATTTGCTAAACGCATTCATTATCGATATCTTCAGTATCGTTATCATTAGACTACGGATCTTTATGAATTTACGAAGAAGAGTTCGTAATTTAAAAAATAATCGTAAAACAAAAGATTTCGAAAAATTTCGAGGAAAATGTGAGCTGTGAGCGGGCGAAAAGGTACTTTTCGTGAATCGTTCCGTCGCGCGTCGCGCCGCGTCGAGTCGAGTCGCGTCGCGTCGCGTCGCATTCATTGCGAACACAGCTCGCTGGTTCAACAGCACTTACACGATTTTCAAGTACTTCGGCTATGTACAATCTCCCCTTTGCATTCGACGATAATATTCGATGAGGGAGACGTAATTGGAAGTCGTGCAAGCTCCGTCGATACAGGAGCAGGAACGTCAAGTGGGAGCCAGAAGAGGCCGAGCGTTATCAATTCACCATGTTGTTCGACGCGCGAATGACTTCAAGTAGAGGTATCGACGTTAATAAATAAAATAAATACTAATTCTACTACTACCGCTACAGCTATCATTACTTCTACTACTACTGCTACTACTACTGCTACTACTACTACTACTACCACTACTACCAGAGACTTGCGGACCAATTTTTACTTAAACAATTTCTTACGTAGTTTCACACTTTCGTCAAAGATTAGCTCCCATCGAGCCAACAGTCGAGGAGCGAACAGATATAAACTGTATGTTTTATATAAGTATAATATTAACGTAATTGATTAGATGCCAACATATTTAATAATGTAAATAATATCGTGAATAATGGTACAGCAATTTTTAACCCTTTGCACTCTGAATTATTTTTCAATTTTGTTCAAATAACTCTCTACTCTCTCTATTTCAAGTGTTTCATTTGAAATTTATTTCAAAGGAATGCTAATTATATTAAATATAGTTCTGACACTTTGTTGTAATTTATATATATATATATATTTTTTTTAACTAAAAAATACGACTTGAATAAATAAAGAAAGAACCAAATACATATAAAAACACGTTTCGGCAAGGAGTGCAAAGATTGCATGTTCGACTGCTAAGGGTTAACAAATTTCAAGAGGGGCCACCAATATAATAATATTTGTACTCTCCTCTGTTATTTTCAAAAATGAAAACGACCAGGCGTTTATAATTCAAACTGTGTCGATAGTTTTTAGAAGAAAGTTATTGTTTAAATAAAAATGAATCCGTCTCTCTTGTCTACCGTCAGGCATCTTCAAGCTGAAAGCACGGCTGCCTGTCAAAGAAGCAGGAAATCTTTGCTGGTAGATTTCTGATCTTGAAGGATCAAGACATTTCCTACAATGTTCACGTTCCGAATAATTTGTTTCTAGTAGGATTTTGTTTTCTATTATAGTGCATCTGGGACGAGGACGAGGACGAGACGGGGACGGGGACGGGGACGGGGACGGGGACGGAAGTAAAATCTGTTGAACAGCGCCGAGCTAAATGGTACGGCGCGGCGCGGCGGAAGCGTTGGGGTTCTCGAGCGAGTGTGCAAGCTCCGATGGCCGCCAGAGCGATCGGTGTCGTTCGAACACGATCGATGTTCGTTTACTGGTACCCGCTAATTAACCCCTTGCCCTGCAATATCGTGTCAGGCTCGCGATGAACATTCTGAACAGAGTCTAATAAACAACAGACTGCGGATCTTTATGCAATCGTAGCTTTTGAACATTTTAATCTGTTATCTTTAGTCTGAATGAAAAATCGAGTAAAAACGGCTCGGCACGGAACGTGTTAAACTGTTAAACGAACGAAGATGAGATGAATCACGTTATTCGTGTTCGTTCAAAATAAGTTTTTACACGCGTTTCAAAAGATTGGTTTCAGGTCTTTGTTCATGGTCTACTTGCGACCGAACATCAGCTCTGGCCCTGGCATCTGCTGATTCGATCGTAGTTAGCAGGCGTATAAAAACCGCGAGTCTCATGCTTGTAATTCTGTATAATTTTCCATTTCTCTCGGTCCGTTGCTGATTAGACGTTGCTAGCTCGTTAACTGATTTGTTTCTGCAATAATGAACTATAGCTAATGATAAGTTGACGTACTGTACCGGTACAGTTGGATCGGATATAATAATAGAAATCAATTAGAGGATCGGATAACAAATGAGTACGAACACAGAGCCGTTTTTTTTTTTTGTTAAGTAAGAGCTTAAAGAACACCTAATGTTTTAAATAATATTTTTAACACATATGTATATAAATATATTGTATTGTATATAAAATACAAAATTATAATATATTTATATAATTTATCTGAATAGAAAATTGCTGACTTTCATTTATATGAACCAACTTTTCCGAGAAAAGGATTACCTACCCTTCCAGCAATATTAATTAACTTGGCAGCCTACGTAATTTCTTTGAACATAACATTACTCTCAAATAATTAAAGGTGTCATTGGATCGATTGTGTCATGTGGAAGGCAAACTTTGCGATGTGCTTTTAAACATTTAACGATCATGATTAACCCCTTGCCTAATTTTAACTTTAACGAGTCAGACTCGTTACGCGCCCGAAGATTTTAATAAAATCTAACAAATACGAACGTAATGCCTTTCTTTCTAGATGAAATAAAATTTTGGATTCGTTTGTAATCAATGTTTAAGCATACAAATAAACGTATAGCCATACGAAAAACATAAATTTTCTTTTCTCTTCTACGACATTTTTGGGGATAAAGACGTTCTAATCCCCAGAATCGATTGACCGAAAGCTCTGGCTGCCCAAAAGACCCGACTATGGTAACGATCGGATCAGGCGCGCAGGGGACCAAGATAGAACCGGAAACGGAGGAAGACACGGATTGATTGAGCATCGAGTCAGGAATCGCAGCTCGCCGCTTGCCACTCGTCTCTATCTATTGGTTAGACATTAGACAGCCTTGTTGTGGGCGGAGGAATGATCGTGCGAGGACGCGGACGGCCGCGACTTGCGCGTGTGTTTGCGCCCCGTGCCGTGTTTCTTGCTCTTTCCCTTGAACTCACGTGCTTGTCTGGCGCCAGCAATTTCGGCAATGTCATCATCGTCGTCGTCGTCATCCTCGTCGTCGTCATCCTCCTCGTCGTCATCGTCGTCGTCGTCCCCGGTGTAGACGAGATCGTCGACCTCGTCGTCATCGTCGTCGTCATCGTCGTCGTCGTCCGCGGAGGTGGCCTGGTTGGTCGCTACGACGGAGGGGACCAGAACTGGGCTCGAGACAGACTCGGCACCTTCGAGCGGCGTTTCGTGGATACCGGAAGCAGCCAAGCCCTCCGGAACAGCGTTGCCTTCGTCCTCGTCCGCGCCAGTCGAATCCGCCTCTCCATCGACCTCTGTCGAGTCGCTACTTTCCGCCGCCGCCGCCGCCGCCGCCGCTTGTTCCGCATCCGCAGCGGCAGCCAAGTCCGCTTCCACAGCAGCCGGAAGCTGCGGAGCCAGAGGCTGTGTTACAGCTGGAGCAGCCTCCGCCGGAGGTGCTGCTTCGTCGTCGTCGTCGTCCTCGTCCTCTCCTGAAATTTCATCAGATCCGTTAGAATAAATGGTCGGAAACCGTCGTTATCGTGTTTTAACAATTATTATATTAATTCTTCGTTTATGAGAGTAACTTTTTTAAATAACATTATTATACTAAAATAATAATAATACTAATAATATATCTATTCAGTTGCACGCGTCCGCGTCCGTGGAACAAAATGTTGTTTGGAAATCCCGCGGTACAAATAGGTACATTTACCCTAATATATTTTAGTTGACGAAACAGTTCTTATTCCATGACTTCTTTCTTTTCGGTTACAACAGTTATGGTCCCTACTCGCGCGTATGAGTGTCCTCTGCTATCTGGGTCAATGTGAAAAAAAGTAGCGCGTAGACATTCTTTCGGAGCTGGGATCGCCGTCGATTTATGTTAATTCGGGCGAGTTTGAAGCCGCTTGTATTTACCGTTACCGGCATGGCACCGACACCGGCACCGACACCGGCACCGGCACCGGCATGTGAAACGCGCAGAGCTTTCCGTTTGGACATGTTTAATCTTGAACGCTAACTCGAATGACCGATGCTAACTTCGAGGACCATAACGGTAACGCTCGGGTTGCTATTTCCGCCATTGTTCGACGGGATAAAACATTAACCGCGTCGTTCACGGTAACGACGAAAGCAAAAGCTGTCCTGCCAACTAGTAATACGTGTTCGACGGCTTTCCGCGGATACATTTCTATGCGTTATCCGTTAATAAACAGATTTTTTGTACGAGAACAACCGTGCAGAAAACTGTATAACTTTTTCATGATTGGACCAAACGACCTGACTCTTTTTCAGCAATTGGAAGAATTAATTTACCAAATGACAATTGCTAAGAATACATAAGAAAGTAAAAGAGGGGCATCATTTATAACTTTTTTTATTAGAACCCGTAATGAAAATTTATTGTAAAATATGCGTTTCGCAGATGTATGTTATAGTTATACACATGCTGAAAATTTCATCGAAATCGGTTGACGCAGAAAATAACGACACGCATCGAAATACTAAAAGTCGCGAAAAACTATGATTTTCACGACATTTCACGAAGTTTTTAGAAATGCGGAAAAATAGTGGATACGTTACCTAGTATATCCTCGATGAACCGTTCCAAATAATCGGAATCGTCGTCATCATCGTCGTCGTCGTCATCGTCATCATCGTCATCGTCGTCATCGTCGCCAGGGAGGTCGAAATCATCGTCGTCATCGTCGTCGTCGTCGTCATCGTCATCTTCACTGACTACGGGTGGCTGGGCTGGAGCCGCCACCGCCGCCGCTTGTCTTCCGGTCTCAACGACGTTCTGAGTTGGCAATGATTTCTCTTCGGAAACCTTCGGTATTGGTGACGAGAGTGTTCCGATCGCCAGGCAGCACGCCACTGCCAATAGTATCGCTAACTTCATGACTCTGAAACAAATGTTGAAGAACATTTCTAGAAAAAGTTCTATCCAGTAATTTGGAAAATTAAAAATGAGATAATAATGTTATTGAATCGTTTAAATTGTTTAAAATGAAAATATGTTAAACACAAATAAGTATCATGATATGCAACGTAAATACAGTAAATGAGAAACATGAATTAAAAGTAAATCTCATCTGCTGACACCACTAAAAGGGGAAGTACATTTTGCCTAATCCGAGTACAAGGTACCGTCATTTGCGTAAACATTTACAGATTTGTTGAGTGAAAATTCAGTTTTAAAACAAAAGTGTAGTAACAATAACATGAACGGATTACTGTTCCAAGAGAAACAAGTGTACGTTTCCCAGGACCACGAAAGAATTTCAGTTGACACGCGGTTTCTTCGTGACCTTCGACGAGAACCATCAGAATTCCCATGGTGTTTTATTCACGCATGTACACGCGCACACAACTTACAATTAGCATCCTGTACGAATGGCTAACGGTAGACAAATGAACGTTACTTGGCCATTTTCCAAGGAAAGGCGACGCGACGTTTTGCCTTTTCACATTGAAATCGAGAATTCACATGTCGTAGAACGTTCAAGGAAATTTCAACTCCTACCGAAAATTCAAAGGCACAGCAGATTCTTTGTTAACTACAATATGGAATTTATCCATTAATCTATTTCACATCTGTAACTTACTAAAAATTACTTTATGACTAAATATTTATATACACTGCCTGTGACGTCAAACTATATTAAACACACACACACACATTGAAATATTAATATTAAAAAATTTTAACATCAATTTATATTATATCCAAGTTTTTAAAAGTTGTTTTGTTTATTAGATTCCCCTCGGATGGCAATATAGTGATTAATTAATATTATTAGTTCTCTGCAATGTTCGGTATATATTCGAAATAGAGTAAAATAAATTGGAGAATGTGGTTAAAAAACTTGAAAGAAAAACTTCATTAATCATTAAACAACCCGAATATCTTTTCTTGGAAATACCGCGCAACCTCTTGTTTGATATACTTGTTGGGCAAATGAAGAAGCAGATTGAAAAATAGAAATGAAACTATGAAAATCATTTGAAATTACTGAAAACTATTTGTACTTCGATTTGACACCGTTGCTAACATGTTCCATTAAACAATATCGAGAGCACTGTTATATTCAACAGGAATGTGAAATAACTCAAAAAATTACTCTGGCATGTTCACCGATGAATTATACATACAGCGTATATGGTTAGAGCGGCAGCCATATTGGATATTCGCCGTGATCCGACACTCTAACTAAAACTAACTGTGAAAACTGTGAAAAAGAAAAATGGTTTTAAGACCTACTAAATACTAGAATTTCAGCAACTGATCGCATACTTATTATGTTATTATACTTGCTTGAACACAGGGAGTTCAATTTAAGAACACTCTGCCGATAAAATTTAATCGATCAAAATTCATCAAATAATAAAGCAAGGTCAATTGACTTCGCCGAAGAAAAATATTAAAAACCAAGCTTTTATACTTAATTATTATTGTATGATACTTAATTAGTACATGACACATAAACTCGAACGTAAATTCGAGGAAAATCGATTCTGTGGTTCGATAGGCGATGGTCTGTCTACTCACTGGTTGTTGGTAAAGCCGACAGAATTTGTTCACTCACCCGACTCGATCACTAAAATTGTTTCGAAGGTCGTTCTACGCGTAGATAGGTCCGGGATAACGATAAGGTCGCGTCTCTTCTTGGATCACTGACGCGATTTCTCCGATAATATCCAGGAAATAACCAGGGGGGAAAATGTGTCCGAGGGGGTTCAACCGAATGTTCGAACGACTCACCTATCTTCGTGTCCGTACTCTCGCGTCTATGCCCCCGTTTCTCTGCGGTTCCTGCGGAACGTGTTGTTTGGCCCGGAAACACGATCGAGCAGTGCGGCTCTAGGTATCAGGTGGTACGTATATATCGAGGACGCGTCCGATCTACCGAGCGACCCGGTGAGAGTGTTAAAACAGACGAGGCGCCTCGCTACGACCCTTTTATACCGAGCTACCTCCACCTCCTTCATTCTCCACCTCGTTCGTCGTCCTCTTTCCCGATCCGATTCAGTGTTACGGCTTCGTTCGTGGTCTCCACGTGGCCGCGACACTGCGTTTTCTCCCTTTCTTCAGCGATATGCATTGTAAAGTAAAAACCGTGCCTCCGTCCCCGTCCCCGCTCCCGCCCCTGCCCCCGCCCCTGGTCCTGCCCCTGACCCTGCTCTGCCGGACGCGGAAACGTCGACGACGATCTCCGATTCGACACAAAGTCGAGATAAACGCCGTGGAATATCGAAAACCAAACGCGCCCCGACGCTCCAGGACCTTGACTCTGACCTTGCATAATTTAGACATGAACTTGAACTTGACCTGACCTTGCCCTTGCCCTTGCCCTTGCCCTTGCCCTTGACATTGACCTTGACCTTGATCTTGTTCGTGAAGTTGCATTGTTTCTGCTTGCACTTGAACTTCAACATAACGTGAGCTTGAAGTTGCCTGATTTCTATTTGAACATTACTTAAACTTGAAGTTTCGTGATGTTAATTTTTTAATAAATTTTAGTGTGGAAATTTCATCCGGATATCTCTTATGGTTTCAGGGTTATGGTAAGCTAACGTGTCACCAAATTTTTCGATCCAGCTCTCTGTGGCGCCAGATTGAGACTAGTCTCCCACCTTCCCCTTCCACGACACTATTCCCCCACGCTTGCGCCACGGGCCACTGGCCGGTCCGTGACGCGTTTCGGCCCTTCGCACGTGGGTCCCAATGTCCCGATTCGAATCCGATATTGCCAGACAGAGCGTTATCGCGTGGCCATTTTTTGTTTTTTCTACATCGGAAAAATGGAGTCATCGTACCCCCTCGTAAGTTTTCACCCCTCTAGGAGCTTCTTACCAGGGGACGGGGACGGGGCTGTTACTTAATTATAGGCCTGATCTGAAACTATACTATCTCTTTCTGTGACACTAGGACCGTTCTTGGTCGCATGCCGGCAATGTATTAGGTCTTAGTTAGATTGTCCCGAAAGTTTATTTCGGAATGTATTCCTTTAACCCTCAACTATGTTAAAGTTTGTATTTACATCAACACCTTCGACACATCGAGAAGAGGAAAAGTTTGAAAGGAACCATGTGTCGTAAACAAATACTTGTTAAGATACATATAATATAAGCTGTTGAAGTTTTTACAGATTGAATGCAGTTATATTTTTTTTATTTAATGCAATTTTAATATATACATATATGTATATTCTGCAAAATAATCTCTTCCTTGATATTCAAAATTCAAATTGCATTCAATAAAAAAAAAGTGCAGTTACACAGGATGTCTGACTACAGGTTGAAGAAAATTTAAGGGTTTACAAATCCATGATAATGTAAGACGAGAATGAAGAATAAAAAAATTGCGATTTCGGTTTCGTCTTTTAATTATTAACAATTCAAAATCTGCCTAAATCCTATAATAATGAGTAATGAATTTTCTATACTCTACCATATACTCTGTATGCTATAATAATGAGTATTCTATGTATAATGCGGCAACCCGACCAACAGAGATGTACGTTGCGTATATGATAGAGGCGGACGACAGTCACGTATCACGTCTTGCTTCTAATTTGTGGCCCGAGCGAGGTGAAAATGTTTGAAGGATTTACAAATTAATCGTTGGACGACAATGAACCCTCCTACTCTTAAAAATCCACAAGGACGTTATTGATAACCGCCCTATGGAATTATCAAAAAGAAAAGGTCAATGGCTTTCCACTTTACAATTAGGTTCGCATAAGCAATTTTTAATACACAATTGGAATGATATCATATTTGGTATTATTTTCATTAGAAAAATTAAAGAAATACACATAAGTAAATTCCAAGGCTGCACATAATAAATCTTAAGTGGGCCAACTATTGCGCGACAGTAACAAATCCCCCTGTATGTACATAGCTTCAATTGGTAAACGGAAATGATCGATAGAAGCAAAATAATTTAGTGAAAAATACATATGGTATAATGATCAATTACTATTGGGTTGGCAAGAAAGTACTTTCGGTATTTTAAGGTGAAATGAATCCCAATTTTTCTATTCGAACAACGAACTTTAATGAATAGAATTTTCCATTTTGTTCGATGATATATCTTTTGTCATCTTTCTGCTAGCTTTATAATTCCGTGTTCATAAAATTTCAAAATTTTCCCAAAATTGGGTTTTATTTCACTTTAATATATCAAAATTACTTTCTCGCTTTCTGTTCTACATACTGGGATTGGGAACGTAGAATGTTTGTGGTCCCCATTGTTTAGTACTATAAATTCATTTTCTTCCGATGATTCTTTCCGATGGTTTATTCGAACGAATATGAATAACACCACGAATCTATATTCATATACATATGCATACATAGAAGCTATTCGACTCTATCGCGTAACAATATTATCACGTACGGTTCAGCTGAAATTACTTTTATCTGATTTTATGATATGGTAATGGGTAAGCACTCCAACGATGAATTATCGAAGCATTGACGCACAGGGACGGTATCAGCACAATTTAGATAATAACAACAAATAGTGGCAGACAGCGTATTACGATTAGCAGATCTGCCTTCTTTCACCGTTCTGATATTATTACTAGATTGCGGATTTCATCCATTTGTAGTGGACATGTTAAAAATATTTAAGGACATCGATGTATTAGTTTCAACTTAATAGGACTTATTTATTTATTTAGATTAAATTATATATTTATTTAGCTTAGACACTCGTGAACGGTGTCATTACCGCAACTGCAAGGGAAACGTAAGGCTCAATGCTCGATACGCTTCAGTAAATACATACATATGTATACTTTCATTTGAAAAATGTATTAATCAGAAAATGCCTACAATAAATATACCTGTACATATCTACACCCAGATTTTTCATACATTACAAAGTTAAGGAATTGGTATAATTACTTTGAAATAAGTATTTAAAAAGTTACTTAAAAGGGTGAAATTGATTTGCAAAAGAGTGGATTTGGAAATGTGCAAAACCTGTACCAGTTCCGCGGCCGTTTTTGCAGAAAGAACTGTCCGGCATTTTATGCGACTCGCGAGCTCGGAAGAATCACCGTTTTCCGTCTCGGGTCTCCATCCGCTCGGAATATGGGATTTGGTGTCAGAACGCGTCGAGCAAGTAGTCCGTAGCGTTCGTGAATTAGTAATCAGGATGTGCGTCTGCGATTGGTGCGGCGAGCACATTTTCGTATAATACACTATACATAGTATAGTACAGTATAGTAGTATAGTAGTATAGTAGTATAGTAGATAGTACACCGTACATACACCGGTGACTGCCAGTGGGACAGAGAGAGGAGAAACGATCGGGAGAGTGACTTTCAGGCTTTCAGATGACAGAGGGGGCCACAGAGGGGTCTACACATATTACCATAGTATAGCGTATAAAGTATACCTATAGCGTGAAGGAAAAAGGGAACGAGCCAAGCCACGAGCTCAAAAGATCCAACGGCGCGGCGGAGGGAGAAAGAAACGATGATGAGATGAAAAATTGAAAGAGAAAGTAAAAACGAGAAACAGAGAGGAAAGAAAGGGAGAGAAAGGTTTGTGTAGCCGATCAGTGGAGAATGAAACGAAGAAACGCGAAGAAAAATGGTACTTACAAGCAAAGACTAAAAATAATAATTATTCTAAAATTTTCTACGATGAACATCATTGATAAAAAGTTGATTATTATTGAAATGTAAGATAATCAACAGGAAATACAAAGAAAAAGATCGAAGAACAAAATGATTAGAAAATATTGATTTTTTAACGTTTTGGTCATAAAGAACCAGTTAGCGTCCAACAATTTTAATCCTCCTCGATAACTGTTATCGATTAAGGAAAACTATTTCGATTACTCAAAGCAGTTATCGATGAAAGACGTTCATTATGCTTATATGTAATAGTTATCGATAACAAGCATTTATTTCAGTCGCTCGTAACAGTTAACGATGATCGAATTTTGTCGCTTGTTCGTAACAATTATATTAATGAGAAAATTCATTTTGGACGTTCATAACAGTTATAGATGATCGAATTCTTTTCATTTGCTCATAATTATGCAGAAAATGAAGTCCAATTATATGTTCTTCATAAAGCTAACTATAATTTCATTTATCCAATAGACTTAACCGATATTAAATAATTAATCCTGTCAATTTTTTGTACACATCATGCAGTACGTCTTTCAAGTTCTTGAGAAAAATTAAATCATGCTGTCCACTTTTAGGGGAGATTTGTTGGACTGACTGTCTATGCACCTAATCGAGCCTGCACTATCGATTATAGAACATAGAACACAGATTCTCCGACAGACGTGTTCAGTCTTATTACATGTAATAAACAGTGCCGCTCCACTTCTACTCTCATTACCCTCGATCCGATCATTTTCATTATCGACGTCATTTCATTGCCGCGATCGCTGCGAACACGAACACGAAGAGGAAAGAGAACCCGATTTATCGACAAACAACCAAAACAAACTCCCGCGGTTATGGTACCCAGCTATTCCAATCCAGTATCGAAGCGAACCGGTGCGGTGCGGTGCGGTGCGGTGCGGTGCACGCGGTACGGTGTCGGAAACGGATAAAGAAGATTAAGTTGAATAATGGTCGTGAAGCCACCTCGAAACGTGAAATCGTGCGACCGGTAGACTAGAAATAAGTATGCCTGACAAAAATCCAATCGCTTCGAGGCGGTCGCGGTCGTTTCAAGTTGAACGGATGCTGAAGACAAGTTAGTTAGAGTTAGAACATGCTGGAACAAAACGAGAAAAAGCTGGATGGTGTAAAAGTAGGGAAAATGGGGAGAGGGAGATGGTAAAAGCTAATACGCGTAAATTGTTCGACGCTACGTGGTTCACGCTGACATTCCTTGCCATGTCATTCACTCCAGGAATGTCATTCATTATTCATCGATCGAGTGAGAACATACTGCCCCCAAATTCCCTCGCTGAAAAATCAGATTCGTACATGTGGATACTTATCTGTTACAAAAATACACCATAGTTTGAACACGAGGGTTCCAGCTTGTATTAATTAGAAGATTTTTCAGGTAACAGAATTTTGTCAGATTAATTGAATTCGATTCAACCCACGGACCAATAATAACGGTTATTTCAAAATTTTCTACTAAAAATCATGAATAAAAAGCTGATTATTATTATAATCAACAAATAGGACTTTTGAGAAATGAGAAGGCACATCTCCCGCACCCGTGCAATCCTGGAAACAGGTCTACCCCCTTAAAAATAATTTTCATTAGCATGGTATTTTTGTTCTCTCTGAATTGTTTTTCCATTTTGTTGCCAACAACTCCCTACTATATTATACAATTTTAAATGTTTCATTTGAAATTTACTTCAAAGAACAGGCAAAGTTGTTCAAAGAACAGTTCTTTTTGACTGCTACTTGTTTTAAAAAATTTTGTTTATTAATTATATTAAATATAGCTCTCAAACTTGTTCTAATTTATATTTGTAGAACTTATATTTGTTTTTAACTAAAAAAATACGACTTGTATATAAATAAAGGAAAAACTAAATATTATGAATAAAATATAAAATATAAAAACACGTTTTATTTACATTTTCCTTTCTCCGATGTCGAGTCACACTCGACAAAGGAGTGCAGAGGGTTAAGTTTATGGTATTTTTGATCGTGAAAAAAGTTTCTGAAAAAAAATATTTGAATTACATGTAATTTTTTAAAGATAGAGAGAATATCATTGATCGGCTGAAGCGTCGCGCCGGCTCTGTATGGACAGGCTGACCCACTGGCAGCAGCAGGTTGCTCTTACTCCAGGTTGCTGCTGCCAACCCGGTTCGGTCAATTGTCCGGAGTCCAGGCCCTCCTGCCCTCCTGCCAGTCCTGCCCATTCTGGGAGAATGATGCAGAAGGCGGGGAATCGAGAAGGCTAACATCCTACCGCCCGGCACAGGTGCTCTCCAGCTCTCCAGCTCTCCAGTCTCCAGACATACCCAAAGTAGGGGCAACAGTAGGTCATAGTGGGGGTATGGTTTAGTACCACGGTACCACAATTCTAGCATCACTGGTGGGGAACAGTGGGCGCTATGGAGGGGATACAAATTTATTGAATAATTTCTGATGAAAGCAGCTGTATAATTTAAATAATTAAAAAATAAAAATGGAAACCGATCGTGGTACGGTTAGTGTTGAAATGACGAACAGATTCTACCGAACTTCCTCGAACTTCTAACTTCTAACCATTGATTCTCGTATATGTATAGGTATGTATATGCTCTCAACCTCAATACACTTGACGAGTACATAGTACATACAGGTGACAGAAAATTTAAGAGGTGATTCTCGACGATAATATAAGATGAAAATGAAGAATAAAAAAATTGCGATTTTGGCTTTGTTATTTAGTTATTAACAATTAAAAATCCGCCTAAAATACGGCAACGCTGCCAACAGAGGTGTACGTTGCGTACGTCATGGATGAGGTATGCATGCATCTGTCACTTGATACGTGACACGTGACACGTGACACGTGACTGTCGCGCGCATACGCAACGTACACCTCTGTTGGTCGCGTTGCCGCATTTTAGGCGGATTTTTAATCGTGTGCATTTTTCCGGATTTGTTAATAACTAAATAACGAAGCCGAAATCGCAACTTTTTTATTCATTCTTAAATGTTTTCCCATCTGTAGTCGAACACTCTGTATATGTATATGTACATATCTAAATATATATGTATGTATATGCATTATAAAATGATCATAAATCGACCCGTATATATAATTCACAGTGTACAAATACATGTATAATTTCAATAGATTGCTGAATACACAAAACCTTTCGATTTCTAAGACCAGTTGACCAGTTGCGTCCGCGGCGTCGTCGCGGCAGTATTGAAATTGAAAGTGGGGCTGAGGCTGAGGTTACGTCGTTATATTTGAACTTTCCTCGATTCTCCCTTCCACAAATAATGTTGTGATGTTATTGGCGAAACAAGATAGTGCATAAAGTCCAATAAAGTCCGAGGAGTCGCCTGCGACATTCTTCTACGGTTTGGAAAAAATACGGTACGTATATTTCTATCAATACACATTTCTCCATAAGATAATTTTATGTATTTAGATCTTTTCCCCATTGTATTTTCATTACCTTGTACTTTTTTCATTACCTCGTATTAGAACCTTAAACTATGTACGTATGAAAACAGGAACGTTTATCGTATTCCAAAATAATATTGATTTTATAGATTAATATATTGTTATAAACAATCGACTAAATGATTATTGACTGCATATTGTTGCACTGTGAAAAACAACCTAAGAATAATTGTGTAATGTTAAATTTATTAGATGTGAATATTGAATACACGCAGTAAAGAAATATTTGTATGTAAGTAGTTACTGTGATTATTGTTTATTATTACAAGTACGTGTTTTAGGACTTGTTTGTGAAACTTTTATAATGTAAAAGAGGCCTTGGAAAATCTTATAGCTCAGAAAAAAATATTGTGCTTGATGTTTTGATGAGATCACTACCTCAATGTCACCTTCAGCATTTTAAATCAAATCATTCACATACATTAGCTCTGTCTACATCTGTATTAATAGATTGCAGATCTTTATGCATTTACGAAGAAATTGGTTGGACAAAGTATAAAACAGTACAAGATTGAAGAAACTCAAGATTAATGTAACAAAGTCGTATAAAATCAATTTTTATGTTATTCCTGCTTCTCGCAATCGATGCAAAAGAATTTTTATTTCGCATGGAGATCTGTAGTCTAACACTATGGAATCAGTTGTTTTCAATCGGAGATTCGTAATCAACTAGTATTAATCTCACTAATCATTTTCACTTTGGTACTCATTTCCAAATATGTACTTTGTTTGTCTTGTTTACTATAATCGCTTAGAGAGAAATTTACAACTTATAATATTCGCTACCTCCATTCTACATCCAATTCTTTTACCTCAAATATTGTAAATTTAAAAAATTTGGTTACGTATCCATACTTTCTTACATACTAAAAGAATTCTTGTGCCTTGAGTGAATGGCTATGACCTTGAGTAATATGTACATAAATTAAAAATGATCATTATATCCTTGTACAAGCATATATCTCTAAACAATGATACTTTCTGTTAAAACACTTGTAAGTATCAAAATTTATAGCATGATTTTGATTTATTTCAGATCTACAAAGTCTACTACCACTGAAAATAAGATTTTATTTGATCTCACACTGTCTTGAAATTCATCTACATAAACATCCGTAGTCTGCTTATAAGCATTTTTCATCATTGAACATTTGACTTTGTATCAGTGGGTTTCGTACTTGTAATAATATACGCCTGCTTATCATTCTACATATATGTATACACACATGTGTAGATATAAATCGCATGTAGATTAGACTGTTAGGATTATCGTTGAAAAGTCAGAAGTGAAAATGGAATACAGTGGATTCCGGTTAATGTGGAACAATCTTTTCATACGTTCCATTGTACGTACATAAACTAAAATATTGCGATTATCATAATAGAAATATGTTTTCTAGGTCTTGTTCGAATAAGACGTAATTTGGAGGGAACGTTGACACATCAATTTCATGCCATGGCTACCTTAATAACCAATATCAGATTTAGTACCACCTTTCATTCCATTTATGCAACCGCGATTAGAGCACTATCTACCAATGCAATGCTAAACCCCAAAGATGATGCGAAGGAAGTGATACTGAAATACTTGGACGGAAAAGATAACGGCATTGTAGTATTAGGATTGAATCGACCAGCTAGTCGCAACGCTTTCGGAAAGACTTTAGTGAACCAACTGAACGAAGCTATCTCTTGCATTAGAGAAGACAACAAGTTACGAGTATTAATTATCCGCAGTTTGGTTCCAAAAATATTTTGTGCCGGTGCAGATTTACGAGAAAGACAAAAGATGGATAATTCCGAAGTTTCCACGTTTGTTTCTTCGTTGAGAGACATTATGAACAACATAGAATCACTACCGACTCCAGTGATATCTGCTATAGACGGTATAGCATTGGGTGGAGGGCTAGAACTGGCACTGGCTACCGATATCAGAGTTGCATCGTCGGAAGCTAAGATGGGTCTTGTAGAAACAAAATTAGCTATTATGCCAGGAGCTGGTGGGACACAACGACTCCCAAGGATAGTTGGACCTGCTAAAGCAAAAGAACTGATTTATACGGCACGTATATTAGACGGTGACCATGCTATGAAAATCGGTCTTGTTAACGAAGTTGTTTCTCAAAACAAAGACGGAGATGCTGCTTATCAAACAGCTTTATCCATCGCTAGGGAAATATTGCCTAATGGACCAATCGGAGTAAAGTATGTATTAAATGCAAAACATGTAGGACAAAAGTACCAGTTACCGTGCCCCACCCAGTTACCAGACGCAAAACTATTTTTCAAAATAAAATTTGACGATACAGAAAACAGGTTGTTAGGTGCAATCGTTTATCGCAAATAATGCAAAATAAATTACAGAATGCTTTCAAATTAATAAAAAACTTCCAAGTTTTGTCAGTAAATATTTGGTAACTGGTATTTATCCCTTTACCCTATTATTATATTGATATTTTATATTAGAAAAATGAGTAGTAATTTAAAACAGTAAAACATTAGAGGAATTTAAAAATACTGCTATATAATTTTAATTCCTGTTTGTTGCAATTCGAATAGAAAATTTGTATTTTGTGTAAAGATCCACTGTCTAATTGTATCGTATAATATTTATCGAATTATATTAATCATTATTCAATTTACTTTATGCTTTATATTTCAGAGTATCGAAAGTAGCAATATCAAACGGCCTCGAGTTACCTATTGCAGATGGACTTGAAATTGAGAAACAATGCTATAGTCAGATCTTGGATACGAAAGATAGAGTTGAAGGACTCGCGGCGTTTGTGTCGAAACGAGTACCTGTTTATCAAGGCATGTAAACATCCAAACTCTGTGCGCAACACAGTTTTACAGTACCTTTACGCTTAATCAAAGTGTCAAGAAGATGCAGTTCTTTACTGATAATTATCAACATGTATGTACGACACGATTTTCTTCTACAACATAGTGATATGACTAACTTTAATACAGTATATCGAAATTAAGAAAAATGTTTATATTTTTTAATGGTTTTGTAATTTACCATTATCTTAAGAGAACCACACACTATGTCACCTGTATTTCTTATTTTCTATGAAACTGACCTTTTATATTCATGTTTTTGTTATTGTTAAAACACATATATTTTATATGAATAGTTTATACAGAATGTTACATATGTGCCTGAGGGGGAATGGGGGATATACATTTTTATCGAAATAAAATTATTATATTTGTAATACTGTTTTCTATTGCACCATTACTCTTACACATCTAGCTCATAAGAAAATAGAAATATAAATGATTTATATTTATATTTATATTTATATTTATACATATATATACTATATATTTCTTTCTACAACGTTCATAAAACACCACAAGAACGTGTAAACAGTATCTAAAACTAATTGTAAGACCAATTCTCAGACCTTAAAAGACCGAAAGAAAATATTCATCCATCTAATAAAGCATCATCTGAACGTCTCTTAAATATTATTGCATCAATGGCAAGACAACACTTTTTCCTTTGTGATTTTTCATTTGACTTTGAAAATGTACAATTATTTACCAAGTTCTTGTTTCACGATAGGGGATTTAAAATGTCAACACCGGAATGTGTAGCGATACAACAGTAAAAACAAAATGATGTATCATGTGAAATATATCTTATGAGTTTTAAGTAAAACATTTTGTACAATGAATATTCGATATATTATGCACACTGCATGGGAACAGAGAATTGTTCTTTCTCTTTGTTTTCTTTAACGAGTGCCATAAGAACGTTAAGTTGATTGATTGTATCTTCTGGACAAGTGACACGATGTCCAACAGTTAGGTCACTCTCATAAATTTCATAATCATTACCACCTTCTGTTGTTTTGTCACCAAAGAAATGGATTTCATTATAGCCCTGAACGTGTCTAAGACAGTACGTTTTATCCCAGCCAACAGGGAATACATCGAAGGATATTTGACCTCCTGCACATGCAAAGTAGTAGAATAGTTTTATATACTTGATAATTTACTTGGATCAAATCGATTAGTCTTTCTTCTTAATGTATAAAACTGAACTACATAAATTATTTATATTAGAAATTATTTATAACGTAATCTAATATTTCTTTGAACAATAAGACCGTATAAATTTCAGTTAAATAATTGTTATTTGTGCGAATGAGATACTTTATCCAATGCTAAAATATCGTATGTAATATTCAGTGTAAGATTAAAACAAGAAGTCTACTTATTGTTAGTTAAAACATTTGGCACTAAATGTAATATTTTTAATTATTTTATTTAACACACTGCGAATTTGAGAAGTTAATTGTTTGTGTATTGCAGAGAGAGAGAGAGAGAGAGAGAGAGAGAGAGAGAGAGAGAGAGAGAGAAAGAGAAGAATGTAATCGACAATTGAAATTTCTACAATCCATAATGTGTTAATGATAAAGGTGATAGGCAATATATAAAATAAATAGAAATTTGAATAGTAGTTACCAATGCTATATGTTAAAGCCAGGTCTGGAAATTCTTTCTTAATAGCCTGAATGAATTTCTGTCGAACTTGATTCTCAGCATCATATTCAAAAAACTGAATACGTTCTTCTTTTGTACAATTCCGACCAACTGGCGATACGTTTAACATTCCAGTTCTGAATTCTATAAAAGTTCCTCGTTTGAAAGGCAGGCGCAATTCGGATATGTACTTTAAGCAAAAGTTTATCAAATCTTGTAATGCATCTTCGCCTATGATACTTTGAATTGTCTGAAACAAAAAATTGGGTAATTTAAACACAAAAAATAATATGTACATGTATACTACAATTAAACTCGTAGTGTATTAACCCTTTACGAGTTCAATGAAACTTTCACAATGCATATAGCATATGGTATAGGCAAATTTTTTCTAGAATTCTGGCAAATTGCAATTTTTGAAAAAATTTCTTCTCACAACATGTAGTAAACTAATTGCTCTAACTTCTCAAGAAAGTTCAAATCATATAGTCAGGAGTCACCAGATTTAGTGATACGATACTTGAATGTTTAGCAATTTATTCAACGCAAAGACATTTAGTAAAGGAAGAAATTGTTTTAAAATAGTAATTTTTAGTGGTGCCTCAGAGGGGACAGCAGAGTGCAAAGGGTTAAATAGATTATATTGTTTTATGTCATTTCTGAAATTACGATTGTAATTTCGAGATATATATGGTACATATATATTTTACCTCAGTTGGTAATTTTTTACCATCCTTAAAAGCAATGAGTCCATTTTCTGCAAAGATATACTTGTACTTTTCAAACATACTTCCACCACCTAGCTGCTCCTTTAGTTTCACTAGATCCGATCCTCCCACTACAGCTATATCGAATTCCTTACGCACTTTTTCCAATAGAAATTTTTCTATATTTCGTTTAATCGGCTGTTAAGAAAGTTTATATTTAAAAGATATGTGATCACAGAAAAATAATTTTAATCATATAAAATTATAAATGATTAATAATGGGAATAAAAACTACTGATACTTATGAATAGACTTATGAGCAATTTGAACATATTTTGTTGCACTTAGCTATTTTACTGTATTATATTGTAGTAAATAAAAACACAAAACTAATAGGTAAATTAAATGGTAGACAGCGGATCTTTATGTAAAATAAAAATTTTCTACCTGGATTATAACATACTGGAGTGTGTGAAATAGAAATTTGGTTGAAAATAATATAATAGTAATATCTTTACTGTTTTGAATTGCACCTATTCATTTTAGTCATAAACGCATAAAATTCACTGTCTATTGTTTAGAAACAATTACGTTCAATCGTGTTTAAAATTGGCAAACTTTGTATACATTTGAATGAAAAATACCTGTCTAGGATCGGTAAGCGTGCCATCAACGTCAAATAAACATATTATCTTCTTGGACATACTGGAATAATTTTCTCCGACAATTTACTCTATAACACAAATTTTCACTTTAGTCTTATAATCTTCACAAAAACATTGAAAATGAAATTTGTTTTATCAATTTAATTGTTAAAAAAAAGGATGATACAAAGTGACTGAATAATATACTGTACTGTAAGTCACGTGCAAGACATTTCCCAATTCCCATTCCAAATATTACAATCATTATATACATTATACGTATATACATATATTAACGTCCCCATTCTTTCTAATTTCTGACAGATTTGGAAATTTGGCACGTCTTCCGAAATCAAAGGACTCGATAAAAATCAAGCATAAAATAAAAACATTTAAATAAATATGAATAAATATATTTATTTAGATGTGACATGTACTCCTTCACCATTCTTCACTGAGGCTGGGGCCCACAATTTCGGTTTATAAAAGAAATGAAAATGTTCAAATTGACGAAAAAAAGGAAAAGACAATGCATCAGTAACTGAACATCTTTAAAATGTAAAAAGTTTAAAAAGATCAATTTTCCGATAAAATCAACAATCCGGCGAATGGAATATGTATAACCTATACCAAAAAAGAACTAATGTAAAAAAAAAAGCATTAGTGGAACCATATTGAATGTGTTTCATTCAATATGTTCGAATCGAACACAAATTTCTTCTGTTTTCGTCAATTTGTACTGTAAAAAGTGATTTGAAAAAAGAAGATACACAGACTTGAATAGTCGATACGTGGCCGGTTTGACGTACTGTCTGTCGTCCACTGTCATCCACTGTCGTCTGTCGTCTGTCCTATCTGTTCGATCAACAATGCTGAAGAGAATTTCGCCAAATAAATTATATCGTCTTATCTTTCTTATCTTATTTGATTTGCGCAAATTAAACGCAAACGTTGCCACACATAAAAATGCTGTACTACTTTTGGGTAATAAGTTATTTTTTTTTCATCTCGAATAATTCGAGAGATTATCTTTCTATATGTATATTTGTTTACATTTATATTTATTCTTGATACTGAATTACCTTCTATATAAATATTTTTTGGTATAAAAATTATGTATTTACAAAAAATGCTACTTAGAATATATCCTTTGACAGAATTTAGTGAAATTTTGATATATTTCAGATCTACATACAAAGGGGGTCTACTACCACACACTGAAAAGATTATTTTATTTTGGTTCCCCTTTCTTAAAATTTACCTACAAAAGTTGAGAATTGCATAAACATCCGCAGTCTATATACTTGTGACATATATAAATATCAATTTTTTTTTAATTTACATGTAACTCGTTCCAATTTGAATGTAGCCGATGATGGAGGATTTGAAATGCGATCCTACTTAAATAAAATTAGCCAAACGCCTCATTTGGATCAGTTTGCAAAGGAAAGCTTATTGTTTAACAATGCATACACATCAGTTAGCAGCTGTTCTCCTAGGTATGTATAATTTCTTTTGTTTTCTTAGTTTTTGCAGTGATATTTCATCGTTTTAGTTTTAGTACATATAATTATTTTTCAATTTCAGTCGGTCGTCTCTGCTAACTGGTTTACCGAGTCATCAAAATGGAATGTATGGTCTTCATCATGGAATTCATCATTTTAATTCCTTCGATGATGTTCAAAGTTTGCCAAAATTATTAAAAAGAAATAGTATACGAACAGGTATGTATATTTCAAATAAATAGTAGTTGAACTAATTTTATGAGATAATATTATAGTTTAATTAAAATAATATTTCTCAGGCTATACTTTTACAATAATGAAATAAGATATTTGAAAATGACGATTAGACTACGAATGTTTGTGGAATTTTCAATTTTTGTAGAGAAATTTTAAGAAAGGGATGCCAAATAAAATTCTATTTTCACAAGTAGTAGCATTAGCGGATCCAAAATAAATAAAAATCGTGCTAAATTCTGTTGAACTTAATAGTTCAGCATTTTTCAAAAATTTTAGTAAAACATAAATGCATAAAGATCCGCAGTCTAATGATGATAAATGTTGTTATTAAAATTAGCTTTCATGAAAGCGAACTTTCGAGAATTAAGATAATTAGAGTACTTATTAATAACAAATCTGAAAACTTCTAAATTGTATTCGACATATTTTTTTAGGTATTATTGGTAAGAAGCATGTTGGTCCAGAGAACGTATACCCATTTGATTTTTCGCAAACGGAAGAAAACAATTCGATCCTTCAAGTTGGCCGTAATATCACCAAAATCAAGCTTTTAGTCCGGGAGTTTCTGTCTTATAATAAAACACAGTACGCAATCAAACTATGAGTATCCTTTTTAGAGAAATACTATAAATATTTTTTGATTTTTAGGCCTTTCTTCCTTTATGTTGCATTTCACGATCCTCATCGATGCGGCCACACTCACCCAGAATATGGAAATTTTTGTGAAAAATTTGGAAACGGCGATGTTGGTATGGGTAGCATTCCTGATTGGAACCCGATATATTACCAATGGGATCAAGTGAAAGTTCCTTACTTTGTTCAAAATACAGAAGCTGCGAGGCGAGATATTGCTGCTCAGTATACAACGATAACTCGTTTAGATCAAGGTATCAATAGAAAATAACATTTCATAAACTATATTAATTTAAGGCTAATGTCATTTCATTTCATCAATATTTATTAATAACTTATCATTTATCAACAGTATAAAGTATATAGATCATCAGGGCTTGAATGAAACTGTAAACTTTAAACTTTTAAATGATTTCTTTTCTGTTTTAAGTTAACTTTGTAGATTTTTAACACTTTAATTCTGTTATAAAAGTTTAATTTTAACAATTATTTTATACTTGATTAATAAAAGTTTCAAAGGAATATTCGTTTCTTAACAGATGTTTTAAAGTAAAGTATATATATATAAAAGTTTAAACTATTTTTCACTTACTTAGCATTTTATTTAAGGAATTGAAAATGAGTTAAATGTACGTAGATGAGTAAGCAAGTCGTGATTTTCACGTAATTATTTTATTCTACTGTTACGTACACTTATGCATTTACATGGTACTTATACGTTCAGAGTTCAGCATTTAGTTTTAGAATTTAGAATCACAAAGATATATTTGCTTTTCGTCCTATTATATTCACAACTTGTAAATGTAACTTTAAGCTGGTCACAGAGTTGACTGAATCAATACTACTGATTCATTATTACTCCTTGTGAACATGGAATCCCCGACCTAATCCATCTCACTTGCAAATGTTTGTATACAACTGGAACTCTGTAGAATGATTCAAGGGGTTTCAACTTGAAACCTATGTAATGCTAAACGGTCAATTTGTTTGAAAGTACTTAAACTTATTCAAAGCAGAATAACTGTTACCGTCCAACTGGAACTTTTTCCCATTTCCTAAAAAGTAAACATTTTCTATTTATGTTCTATTCTATTCAACTGTTTTCTTACAACACAGAAAAGTTAAAAGTGAAAAAATAACTGTTATACCAGAACTAATTGCAAATTTTAACAGTTTCCTTCAAGTCCTGATATAGGTAAGTATTATGTTAACGTTAAAAGATTTGAAATCTTCAAGGTGTGGGTTTAGTTCTAAAGGAACTCGAAGATGCTGGTTTCAAAAATAATACATTAGTTATGTACACATCGGACAACGGTATACCATTTCCAAATGGTCGAACAAATCTACATGATCCAGGTATTATCAAACATACTTGGTACAAGGTATGAATATCATAAACTCTTTTCTCCGAAGCTGTGGTAGTTATTGACTTAATTGTTTAAGTGGGACGGAAGAGCTGATTATTTGGTGTGCAAGAGTTTATCTTAAACGTGGCCCTTCAACTTCGCTTTATGCAATGTCGTATTCATTCAGAGCATAGCTCTTGCCGAACTGAATAACTTTTACTTCAAGTGTTTTCTGTTATTATCCGTAGGTGTAAATTGAAATAGTAGAAGCAATAGTTAGAAGAATTTCAAACTATTGTTACATATATTGTTTTCAACCTATTAAACATATTTTGAAAGAATATACATTTTTAATTCACTCCGCTTTGTTACAATGCAGGTAGAAAATGTTTATTTTGCATAAAGATCCAGTGTCTAGTTATTGTCCATAGTTTGAATTAATGATATATCCTACTATAAAAAAGAGAAACGGAGTTTCTTTTTCCCTGGCGGCCATTTTAGACAATTTCTGAATACACCAAAATATTAGTCTCCTTGCTATACCATATTTAGTCGAAAAAAAGATATTGAGCTGATAACCGCCATTATGTCAGGTCAGGATAAACAGTTTGTAACAGCACGAAAAGAAGAAAAGAAGTTTCGGTAGATTTGAAAATAGTTGTTATACAATACAGATAATGAACTTTCAGGTTTGGCAGAACCTATGATGATTAGATCACCAATCCCTGAACACAGAAAAAATGTTGTAACGTACAGTTTAACATCGTTATTGGATATTGTACCAACGTTATTAGATTGGTTTAACATACCCTATGCGAATCAATCTTCAACTGACACAAACGGAAGTTCTTCTCCAAAATTAACGGGAAAATCACTCCTTCCGCTTCTTGATCAAGGTAACTCGAAAAGATAGATTGTTCCATCTTTGTTGTTCAGATATTCCTAACATTTCTTTATTGTGTATTTGTACATGCAGAGCCGGTTGAAAATGACACTGCTGTTTTTGCTAGTCAAACACATCATGAGATTACTATGTATTACCCCATGCGAGCTATCAGAACTAAGAGATACAAGCTAATACATAATATTCATTACAAAATGCCATTTCCCGTTGACCAGGATCTCTTTGTATCACCAAGTTTTCAGGTAATCTGAAAAAAAGAAAAGAAAAGAAAATGAAATTATGAATGCTAAACAGATACATCATATACCTTATTTTCAATTAAAACGAAAAGTAATACAGTCGAACCTCGATAACTCGAATCTCAAGGGAAGAACTAAAATCTTCAAGTTACAGAGGTTTCGACTTACACAGGGTTTGTACGAGTGTTATTAATTTGCTGATTGTAATATATGTATATACAATAGTTTTAAAGAAAGAAAGGTTCTATTTTTTAGAAAATAATTCGAGTTCAAGCAAGTTTTATTTCGATTTATAGACATTAGATTTAAACACAGCGTGTCTATAAATTGTATTTCTATTTGTTTTATATTTTGAAAGGATCTTCTAAATAGAACTAGAGATAATCAACCGCTTAAGTGGTACAAAACTTTGAAGAGTTATTATGAAAGACCAGAATGGGAGCTATACGACCTTAAGTATGATCCAGAGGAACGAAATAATATTGTTTCTAAACAATCTATCAAGGTAAATATAAGCAGAGTCTTGTTATTTTTATCCATTAAATTGAAATAATAAGATTAAAAGTTGAAATAGTAAAAGTAAAGATTATAACTTAAATATACATATTTTAGAACATATTGACAGATCTACAAGACAGATTATTCAAATGGCAAAAAGTAACAAAAGATCCATGGCTTTGTGCACCAACCGGAGTTTTAATTCAAGATGAAGATAAAAACTCTCAGTGTATGTCACTTGAAAATTCTCTCTAGAAGTAGCTAGAGATTATAAATAATTTTAACATGTTGAAGATAATTAAGTTAGATACATATCATTTTTATACGTATACAATTTGCGATACAAACATTTTCCAATATTCATGCAACTTTCTATTTATCTATAATCTATAATCTATATCATATGAACTGCTGCTGATGATTCATGCTATCTCATGTATCATTTATAGACAGCGGATCTTTAAAATAGGTTGAAAATAATATAACAGTATTTTAAAATTCTTCTAATGTTTTTACTCTTACAAGTTGCACCTACTCATTTTTCTCATAAATGGATAAAATCCGCTGTCTAATAATTTAGAATAGATTAATGTAAAACATATTTTATTTTCTGAATTCAAAACAAAATCTATGCTGCAAATTTTATCATAGTTTACGTACGAAGAGAATCTACTCTATTGCATGGGGCACATAAATTTTATTTCAACAACAATATAATTTATAATTAAAGAAATGTATAACGATAATAATGTATGTATAACAATTTTTAGTTATTGTTCACTATCGGAAAGCTCTCTAAATAATACATATATTACAGATGCGTAAACACACACACACACACACACACACAAAGCACATTTTATAAAATAAATTCTTATGAATGTACTATATTAAAATAGAACTTTTTCACTATTGGTACACTAAACTTAAATTGTGTTCTTTAAAAGTAATATAAATTTTTATTTCCTACAGATTTAATGTATGTACATCATTCTATCAAATATATATGTAGGTCAGGTCAGTTTGGATAGGTTCCAAAGAAAATATGGAAACTTTTCGTGTAATTACAGAAAAAGAATGTGGGTATGTCAGAATTTATATTTTGATACATACTCGGAAATAATAATTTATTGTCAAAACATAATGTATGTGGGTAAATACACTAGGAAAGGATATTATGTTTTCCTAATTGTATAATTACTATGCACATGAAAATTTTTAAGAAAGAGTAGAATATAAAATTCGACAGAATTTAGTAGACTTTTTATTTATTTCAAATCTGCAAAGGCTACTACATACCACTGGAAATAAGGTTCTATTTTATTGTGTATGTATGTACTTTCTTAAAATTCGTCTACAAAAATTGAAAATTGCATAAACATCCGCAGTTTAATAATTACTAAAAGATCTAAATTATAGCCACATTCTTTTATAATAAGATTTATCTCATCTCTTATTTCGTTTGTATATGTAAGTAATTAATATACGATCGAACAGTATGCTAAAATCGTTCTTTTAATTTGGATTGTTATTAAAAAGAAACAGCTAAGTATATACAAATACTTTTCGAAACTATATGTATGTTCTACATATGTTTCTCTAAAGAATTTTCATGCACGACAGTCGAGGCGTTTGAAAATACAAATATTAAATAAAATTGAATTATTTTGTCTCACAATTAAATGGACTTACCAGAGCACTTTACAGTGGAAGAACAATACGCGGTATAGAAATGTTTTTCGTATCCCGGTGTTTTGAAAGAATCTCGTTTAGTTGATGAATGTAAGTCGAGGATTTATTTGCAGACTTTTCAACCGCTTTCAACTCTGTCGAGATTTCATTCATCTGAAGTTACACATGTATTGATTAATATTTCATCAACGAGTATGAACACAAAACTAAATACATACATAACTTTATAAGTATAGTTTGTTTGCTAAATAGATGGTGGCTTACATATTCTTTGTATCCTACGTATCTGTTGTACTTTTGATTGTTATTGTATATTTGTTTCACTTGTATCATAAAGACAAGGCAAAGTAGAAGACCACCGAGTAGTACAAGTAAATTCGTATTCTGAAAACTACGTAAAACGAGCATCACTCGCATGGAGGTTATGTTTATACAGCTGGAAAACCACCGTTTATCGAAAAATCGGCCGTAAAAAGTTTATCAAAAAATATTCTACATTTACATGTGTAAATAGAAAATGTTAGGAACCTAATGTATTGTTAGTTTCACGAATCACAGCATTACACGACTACATACGCTCGTCGAATAATTATCTCCCGGCTAAAAGAATTAGTTTTGTACGTTTAAAATGTCCATTAGGTTAGATCAGGTTAGATCAAAGAAGCGAAGTGAATGCTATCTTTAATAGATGCCGCTACTGTATCGTTTTTGTGGCGACCAGTCGCGACCAGTGGCGACCGCGACCAGAGATTCTTCTACAAAAAAATCGATTCAATGAGAAATTGAACCACGGACGAGAAACTTTGTTCGCCTATCATAAAAGGTGGTCAATTTAGGTGAAACACCTTGCATTTGAGTGATTAAATTCTTTTCTTATTCATACTGTTTGTCAATTGTAATTAATGAATTTGTTCTTTCTGTTACAGATTCCGCGGGAAAAGAATTAATCGTTTGAAAGAGCATCTCGGCAGCGAAATCGATGCTTTCGAGAATCGAATCGTGACGTAACATCATGGCGGACTTTTATAGCACTATCGAGATACCAATTTTTGATTATTTTATTACAATTTTTCATTATTGTATAAATAACATTTTTCTAATTATTAAATTATTTGATGTAATTACATAAACATTTCTAACACATATATAGTCAACGGAATTGATGTAACGGGTATGTTTTACAAAATAATCTGTTTTCAAATTACATTAATATATGTATAATATTATATATGCATGTATAAGTTACACACAATTAAGAAGGAAATGTCGATTATGCGGATAAATAAATACGCGACTTACAAATTGTTGTGGAACAATGTGATGTTCAACGTGACACGTTAAATTAAAAATAATTTTAGTTACAATATAAAGTTGTATATGATATATTATTACCGCAACATTATAATATTATTTCACTTTTATTAATAAATAAGTAATACAGATGTATGTATATCATGTTAATCCAATCATACTTTTCAGTAAGATTATTCTTCAAATTCGCTCTTCATTATTGCATCGTAGGATCTGCTTTCTGTTCTTAATGAACTTAATTCATTCTGAAATTTGAATAAAGATTTATTTCAATTTTAAACACTTTTCAAAATTGATGGTTACATATCAATTTTACTAAAAACATTATTTGATAATTAGGAATTATCGTTTTCGTAAAGCTAAATCAAATTAATGGATTAGCAAAGTAAAAACCTTTATCTTACGTCTTACGTTAATACCTTTTTCCTAACGACATACAATACAAAACACGATCACAAAAATGTTCAGTTGAAGAAGTAACTGTTTCCTTTGCGAAAATGTTCTTCGCGGCTTTGTTGAGGAGTTATTAACTCAAAACCCCCGGGTCAATCAAAAGTAACGGCGCGGCGCGCGGCGGACGAGTTTCTGCGTTTTTCATTAATAATTCTTTAACGTAGCCACGGCGAACATTTTCGCAAAAAAAGTTACTTCAAATGATATTAGGAATCACTCCTTTTAAGGAAACACAACATTTTTGGGCACCCTGCTCAATCAGTGCTGCGATATGGTGCAACATTTCACGCGCATGCGTGAAGCATACGTGGAATCATAGCAAAACTGACACAGACGAGGTATTCTCGTCGGCGTGTTGCGTGTTTATCAGTGCTACCAAATTTTTTTTCTGCACACAGGTCTGAGGGTATACTTCCCCCTGGGTTGAACTTCACTTTCCGGGACAAGTGCAAAAACTGCGAGTTCACTCGGAGTGAACATCTGTTATCTGTTATCAGATGTTTCAGTCGAAAGAATTTATGCACGTATGAGTATGTTAATATTTCAAACTTATCTGCGTAGTACTTTGAGTATTGAAATGCATTGCAGTCCAAAGTAGACGTAAGATTAATCTTCATGCCGTATAATATTCGCAGTAAAAATTTTGCAACGCTATCATCATTCCTACCTTGCATCAGATAACAAACTTCCATTTATAACTGGGAAGCAATCAATATTACTAATGGTAACAGGAACTGAGTTTATCGGATAACTTTTCGTGTTGGTATCACAATGGCGTCTTCGATGAAATCATTTTCGGGGAGCTATTGTTCCGAATGTTCTGATATTATAGGATCGGTCGGGTCGGGTGTCGGGTGTCGTACATACAGCGTGTCTCGTTTCACTCGAAACAGTCGAACATTTCAAGAAATTCAAGAAATATGAATATTGTGAAAAAATGTCTCAAGCGAAAGCTGTATAATAAAGAGGGACACATGTATATCACAGTTATTTTAAAAAGTAGACAGCGGATCTTTATGCAAAATAAAAATTTTCTATTTTCCTGAATTGAAACATATTGGAATGAAATAGAAAATTATTTCCTTTTTCTATTGTGTATGTTCAATAGATCGAAAATAATATAACAAAATATTATTAGTGATTTTTGTCATAAATGCATAGAAAATCCGCTGTCTAATTATAACTCAAGAAACATCTCATATCTCTCTCTCTCTCTCTCTCTCTCTCTCTCTCTGTATCGCTTGCACTTATCGATCGATTATGTGATTATGCGAATGCACCCAAGGTTCAATTCTTAGAAAAACAGACAACAAAAGCAAAACAGAAAAAATAATAATACATAATTATATTATCACATTGTACGCTACTCTTTAAACCGTACCACTTTTATTTCAAGATGCTGGCTTTTTAACATGCCACCCAGATGCAACAGCATGAGCAACATTTAAGCGATGGTTAACTCTGATTCCACCTTATGCAAATGATGGATGAACGTTTGAGTGACCATCATTATTTAGATTCTTACGGATTAGATAAATGGAAACCAGTTTGAACGGTAGCCTGCAGGCTCTGTGCATTCGATAATATAATATGGTACATATAATTAATTACTTGACAAATGTAGAACGTGTTCAATAAACATTGTATACCTATACAGTTCTGAAATAAGTACTATCATACATATGTATATTATTCAATATAAATAAGAGGAAGTCGGTACATGAATTAGCAGTAATTTTGTGTTTTTATTGTTTTTTCAGTGAATACGTGAGTTGTTAAAGAAATAATAAATACTAATTTCTTCGGTTCAATTTCGTTCGAAGTTAGCATTTTATCGATAATATCGTCAGTTCCATTTCCAATCAACATTTTTTTTAAGTGAAAAACTCAAGTTAATTTTTGCTAAAGAGAGAATATCCTGTAAACTGTAAAGTGTAAAGTATCTAGGAATTTAGGTTGGTGAGGGAAGCAGGCGTTTGAGAAGCCCCTACCGTGCCCATCACTGGGTTATTACATTGTTTACTGTTTCGCTAACTACGTGGAGAGGGGGAGATAACATAACGTGAAAGTAATAAATAAGAATATTAAAACCACTTATCATGTTTTATTACTTAATGCCGACGAAACTCTCGCACTTACCCAACATTGCATTCATATAAGTATAAACGGTAGTCATCCCTAGAATTTGTTATGCGATGCGAAATATCAATATTTCAACATACATTTCCACCCGCGTCAGCGTTAAAAATTTGTCCATGCAGTAAAGTCGCGATCTAGCTCCCATCGCCTGTTCCGAGCAGGAACAAAGATCGTGTAGGGAAACTGTTTTTTTATGACTGGGACGATCGCGTCGACCGTGCCGAAAGTACAAAAGATTATATCGATCTTCTCGGCCCTTGGTGGGGATGCTCCCTAGTCCCTACTAGGGACTCCTTAGTGCCCCGGTAGAAGGGGTAGGCGGGTTAGGCGGAGGGACAGTGATCGTAGAGATCCTCAGGGAGCTAGATCGTGACTTTACTGTATTTTCAATAATACCGATTTAATTTCCGCGATGGCAAAGATAAATACAACGCTCAGATATTACGAATTTTCATTCAGATAAAAGGGAATAAGAAATTATTTTGTCCAACCATGGAGATCGTTTTCAATTTTTATTGTTCTCGAGGTTCAGAGTAGATCGTAAATAAGTTAGTGTTCTCTTGTAGACACCGCTCGCGAACCAATCATAGAACACGATATATATTCATTATAAAATAAATAAAGATCTCTATCTTAAACGTAAAAACAGTACACAAATTCGTTTTTTAACGGTGTACAGGTAAGATATTTATGTATCAAGTGATTGTTACCTTTGTTGTTACGGTAATAAAATTTCGAGTTTTTAGAGAAAAAGTGATTTTCTCGTTTATTAGTGCCGTTTATTTTTTATTTTTCATATCACATACAGCGGCCCGGTGCGGACAAAAGAGAGTTTAAAATTGGAATTTTTGTTTAGCACTCTGTTGAAAACATTCATCTAATCTGGGGCTTATCTATACTTAAAAGTAAATTTAAAGTCTTTTACATTGTGTAATACCATTTAAATTGTTGTTTTGTTTTTTGTTGATCGTTTAAAATATAATTTCAGTTTGTAAAAATGTATCTATACTTTCTTTTGTCCGCTACGAAAGGAATCGAAATGTCTGCCTCGTGGAATCGTGGGAGCAATTGTGTAATACAAATTTCAATAATTTCAATGTTCAACAATGGCTTTCGTAAAGTGTTCAAAATGATTTGGAGTCCGCGAATCGTACAGTCAGAGAATTGATTAAATTAATAATCTATAGAAATACAATGTTAATGTACAAATAGCAAATATAAAATATTTTTTTCAGATATTATAAAAAGTATTAATAAATTGTACAATAACTTTTATTATATCGATGATACGTATAACGATATCAAAGACTTTAGAAACGTTGTAATATACAATAAATAAGGTATACATAGTCTACACCAGTGCTGGGCACATTTGCCTCAATTGTCCCCGATAGCCCCGGGGAACCAACCTTTTGGGGCGGCCATTTTATGTTTTTATGTGTTGTATTTTTGTTTTATATTTTTCTAGTTCTGAATTTTTTGTAAAACTTCACCCGCCACCCCGCTCCCGCTTCTCCTCCCGTGTATGTTCTTATAAAACGGGGTTCACGAGCTCACGGCTCACGGGCGCCGAATATTTGAAGACGGTCCCTCACAATAATATTCTATGAAATGCACACACACATCAATATTTAAAAATTATATATAAATTTTTCAATAAAATTAACTTTAGTCCCTGTCATTCTCCCCATCATATCGGCCACTGTCCCCCACCTGCATCCGCCGTTGCCATGGCGACGAGAGGCCTCGCGTATAAAAGAGAGGTTGGCCGGTTGGTGAGAGATACCGTGCCCATCACTGGCGTGGAGGAACGATCTACCTTCTCTCCTCGAAGTGCACACTTGACTGTACAAGTAACAGCGTCACTTAAAATATACAGCCACAGTTAACTCGAATAATTTGGTCCATTTCGAATGGATCTACAATTATTACTGATTACAAGTTTACACTGTCGATCGTCACCGCTCCAGCTACAGCTACGCTATCGAATAGGTATCTTGTCGAAGGACAGTGTGCGCACCTAGTACGCCCGTCGCGTCGCACCGATCATGTAAAAAGTTCAATAGAAAATCAATCGAGAGGGGCGAGCGTATCGCATCTATTGAACTTGCCTAACTACAAGAATCTACAACATTCTGCCCCCTAGAAATATTGTATATTGTCTATATGTATATAACACTTTCGTAATGGTGTTTTACAGTCTAATAGTTAGAAATTCAATAACGTTATACATATACATATGTGTTTCCATAAAGCGTACTATAATTGCTTACATAACGATGTAATACTTTTTAGTATACGTGTATGTTCGCCTCGAAGCGTCCGCTTGACACTTGACACACGCTATCAACAGGGGTGTTTTCTCTGTGCCTCACAAGAAGTCTCTCGAGACGGCCCTGGGGCAAAGAGGACAGTGGAATGATCCAATCGGATGGTTTGCTGCCGCATTCCTTTCGAATTCCTGCCGGGAGACTTCTTGTGAGGCACGGAAAGTACGGATTTTCGATCTCGACTCGTATCCAGGATTGCAAGGGTGCCGGATGCGCCTCCTCATTTCTCGATAATGCATGCGATGGGGATTTTCAGTAGTCAAAAGCGCTGGATAAGAGATCAATCTAGGCCGCAATCGCCTAGAAAAGTAATATGCATTATTCGGCAGCATGTATGTAGCTGTCGCAGCTTTATGAAAATAGCCACATGCGCAGCTGTATGCTTCCGAATAGTGCAAATTACGCCTCGCAAACAAAAAAATAGCGACTTTTGAGGGCAATAGCGGCCTAGCTCGCTCTTTCATCTAAAGTTTTTGACTACTGAAAACCCCCATCATCGCATGCATTATCAAGAAATGATTCCAAATCCTGGAAAAACGAGCCTGCCCCCTTAAATTGCAAACTTAGATTTGGAGATGATAAAAAACGTCATACTCGCGTGATCACAAATTTTCGGGATCCTGAAGCTTGACCCGACTCGAACCCGAAATCTCGAGTACCAACACACCCGTAGCTATTAACAATTTTCTAGTCACGAGATCGAAATAAACGCGAATCTCGATACCACAAGAAAGCTGATCCCTGATCTCTTTTCTTTCCCCTTGTGTTTTTTCTTCGAGCATTCTCACCGGTTTCATAATCGGTTTAGTAATTCGTCGACATTGTGCAAGTGGATCCACAAGATGTACTGAGCAAATCGTTCGACCACGGACCACGGACGTCTCTTGTACAAGCCGGAAGTGCCGGAACACGTGATATGACAACATCATAAAAAGATGATGCAGGAAAAAGTGGGACACCAAAAACCCCAAGCGCGAGCACTCACATTTCCTCTCTGCTACTGCACATTAGGGCTGATACTTTTCCGTAGCTTCGACTCTTCGAAGATTCGAAAGAAACAAGGGAACTTCGAAGTGTACGAAGTTTCGAAGTCTTCGAATAGTATGAAGTTGTACCGATATAAACATTATGTGTCAAAATATTGGGGTATTTGTTTAAAATGCCAGACAATCTCAATCTTCCAGCTGTGGTGGCGTATTTTTTTCGAAATCTCGGAGTGTCCTATCACGTTTTACAATCACTGTAATTGTATCGAATATATGTAACAACGTAATTTGAAACTCCGTTTCATTTAATCTCCTAATCATTCGCTATACGGAGCGGAGGTTCGAAACTCGAAGCTTCGAACTTTGATTTTCGATTTTCATCACCTTCGAAGTTTCTGAAATCGAAGCTTCAAAGCTTCAAAATCGTCGACCTTCAAAGTAAAGCAACAGCAACACTGCACATGCGCAGTAGAGACGGCCGTGATGTAACGCGACCAACTTCCGGCCTGTACAAGAGACGGCGTGGTTATACCCAATAAAATCTGCGTTCGAATCCCTAATCCTAAGTACTATATACTTACAATTAGTCGCTTCGTACACTGTAGGTAAATACGTGTATCGGTGAACATAAAATATATTATACGCGTTTAGGTATTATACAATAAAAACAATTAATACTAGAAATTCCGCTACTCCCGCTACAAACGTGCGTAATTATTGTAACAAACGGCCTGTCCTGGAACAAATCGAGACCAATAGGGCAGAAATTGCATTTCGCATTGGCTTAAGGCTTAAACGTATTATATCGATACCCCTGGTAAACAACAAGTTAATAATAGGTAATAGAGCCAACTGATTCAAAGCACCAAAGGCTAACATGAGTACCTAATCATATCCACCTATAATGTATTAGTACAAGAATAAATTGGGAGATTGCATTCTTTTCGTTACAATACGGTTGACGAAAGAACAGACTTGGGAGACACCTACCGACGCGCGACGCTACGCGACGCGACGTTCAAGATTTCCTGGTGTTCGAACAAATATACATATGTATATACTTAAGCGAGAAAGCGAGTGGTGCTTTGTTTTCATGATGATTAGTAGACAGCGGATGTGTTATGCATTTATGATAAAAATGAGTAGATGTTATTTAAAACGGAAAATTTAAAATTACTGTTATATTATTTTGAATCTACTGAAAATTAACGAAGAAAATCAATTTTTATTTCACTTCGGTTTGTTGCAATTTAGGTAGAAAATTTTTATCTTGCATAAAGGTCCGCTGTCTAATTATTCGGTTCTTTCCCTGTCGATACATATCATATAATTCGGGTATATTGGAAAACGTTTTCGTTGCGTTTCGACGTCTTCTAAATGTATTTATGAGATGTTTACGTTGCGGTTGAACAAGAGAATAAGTGTTGCAGCATCTTGATGAAAAGAAATAATAAAAAGAAAAATCAAAATCTTGAAGAAAAGCTTCTGATTTTTTAATTTAGACTTTCAACGTTCCGAGAGTCTTACGACTCTAATAGCGAAAGTAGTGATCGTTAAACATTTTCTTCGGAAGTTTATTTTTATAATTACTGTTCTATTTTGATTTGAGTCGATTTTTGATCCCAATTTGCGCATAGAAAATAAAAGAGAAAGTATAGCGAAGTCTATTTCGTATATTAGCTTATCTCTGTGATTATAACCAAGGTTAGATTCTTGTTCGGATTCCCTAAATCTAAAACTCGGAACGTTTACAGTTCGGTAACGGTAAGTAAAATTGCCAATGGGCTTCTATACGTCACGAATATAATCGTTTGTATTCTTCCTCCTTTGAAATAGCGATATATTCGAATATTTTCTAAGCACCTTTTTTTCTTTATAGTACATATGTACCTACTTATGTAGAAAAAATTTCAATGATCAATGAAACGAGCTTGGGCTTCGTTTATAAATACATTCTTTCCAATCTCGTTCCAACGTTAAATACAATTTCGTGTATATTCCGCTTCACCGAAGGTACATAGTATTTCGTCTCGTTAATATTGCTAATTGTTTATAAATGAAGTTAGTTTGTTACAATTGTAGTTGTAGTTGTATATGTAAATGCTGTAATTATGAATTATTTCACATTTAAAATGCAAATTCACAAACGAAACGATTTTGTTTATAACAATATTTATTAAAACTGTGAATATATTATAGAATGAAGCTCAGATTTGGGATTTGAATTTGTAGATTTGTATAATCTACGTGGAGATCGAAATGTTTTACTAGATCAGTCTAGGATAGCGATAACAAAATAAAGAATAGAGGGTTTAGTTAATTAAGCCGATTCTTTCGCCGACTTTTCTTCACAGAAATAGTTTCGTACATCGATCAACAAACTCGTGCCGCATAAGAGGAATATTACTCGCCCTTCTATATACTATGTCCAGACGTAGCATTATAATAACTTTCCTCAAATATACCGTAAGTTTATTTATCGAATCACATTCGTATCACTATAGTTATGCAATAGTACTGCAATAAATAATGCATGTAATACGTGTTTGGTTAAACGTCACACGTAAGAAACGACGCGACGCCGCGCCGCGCCGCGCCGCGCCGCGCCGCGCCGTTCTACTTTCAGAAGAACTATTATACATACATACTTTCTTTGATTTTTAGATACAATATTTCCGCAAATCGTTTCTATTTTTTTGTTTCTTTTCTTGTTTTTTTTTTTTAGAAAAAGAAAAAGATTATATCTTAAGAATGGTCAATCGAATATTGCTATATTTTACTGTTAGTCTAATACTGTTTGAATAGAGCTATCTCATAGGTCAATCAACATAATAAAAACAGTATTTAGATAATAAATAAATGTTTATAAAAATTGTATGGTTTGAACTATCGTTAGAAACCCCTTCCCTAAAGTACCTCTGTTTGGTCGATACATAGCCTGGTCATCCTATTCGAATATCATGTAGCCATTAAAAGACCGTTATCGTTAGTTTCGAGCAATGATAGGCAAGAAGCATTTCAGAACGTATTCGAATGACAAATAGGTACAAGGTGTGCAGAAATTATATGTCGCGATTAGACTGCGGATCTTTATGCATTTATGCCTTATCAAAATTTGTTTTAAATTCTAAAGTATTATAAATTGAGAGAAAACAGAATTTAATAAGAAGCTTCAAAATCTTCGACTTTCGAAGGAAAGTAACAGTCCTAGTCTGTGATGCATCGGCAGAGGAAACAGTGACAGAAGTTATACTCTCTGTCGCGGCACGAATTTCTCGGGTAACTGTACACAACAATTGGTACCCCCTACAGGAGGTGACTGATCCCTTAAGCTTTATAGCGTATAAATAAATAGTGCTCAACAAGAAATAAATACATCCCCGCCGAAGCTGCGTGCACGGCTCTTTCTATGTATATTCTATTCTCTATACTCTATACTCTATATACTCTATACTCTATGCAATAGCGTCATCCCCGCGTTATTACGCTAAAAACAACCATCGTCCTTCTTCGTACGCAGCATGTATGTATGTAGTAGGTACTTACGTATTACACGACTCGATGATAATAAAATTCCATCCCATATAACGCATAGAATAATCAATAATAAAATCCCATTACAGGGGAGAGATAACATGGACGAAATAATAAAAACTTGGCCAGGCTTGGCATCGTGCGATTGGCAGTTTGGAACGTATTCGTACAGTTTTCTCTTTCATCGTGAATACTCTTTTCCGACAAATTATTAAGTACTATGTCTCTTATACTTTTTTAATTGATAGCTAGTTGAACGCGTAGCGCTGCCGTTATTCGAATAATCACGGTTCAAACACTACAAATAGACTTATCGTTAGTACTGCTTTCAAGTGTCTACCTTCTCCAGCATAATTGCGAAGAAGAATTCATTAACGACTTCTTGCGTACAGAACGATTCTTGCGTCTACAAGACCGAGGGTATAGTCACCTCCGTATTTCAACATTCGGTTCGAAAACGAAATTATACGAACACGTTCCAAGGACCAGGCACCCAGTGTCTCCCGCGCGAAAGGACGAGACAATAAACACAGTAGAACAGCAGAAAATGATGATCGCTCCCCGCTACGCGAACTTCTCCGAGCAACACGGCAAAACGTTGAACCGATCGGCGAAGCTAGACCGAACCCAGACAGACCAAGGATGCGACAAGAAATGGAAGACAAGCCCCCGGACAATTTGGTTTGTACAAAGCGAGCGAGCGAGCGACCGAGGCGTTGCACCGTGAACACCTCTAGGTGCACCAACACCAACGCGTCGAGGAGAAGATGGTACAATTGCGATTATAATAGATATAATCAGCGGTCCCAGGGTAAGGCAGACGTTTTTACTGTTGGATCGAACGACCAACGACGTTGCGTTGCGGTCGGCGCGGCGCGGCGACTTGGACCGCCTTTCGATTCGATTGTCCAGGCGAGCGGCATTTCGCATTCCCTGAAATCAGGCTAGCTTCCCAGAGACAGTAGCAAGTAGAAGACAGTCACGGCCTTGTTGTGGTCAGCAAGCGAAGAGCGAGCTCGTTAGGTCAACAGTTGCGATTACTAGTGCCATTATTCACCTGTGTGCCGGCTCCTGCCTCGTAATCGACTGCACGATGATTCTCTTCCGTTAGGCGAGTTCTCCGTTCCTTGAACAGGTCGGCCACGCAGGTCGCCTACGAACAGTTTCGACATAATTCACCTCGGCTCTTTGCAACACGTTCTGTGCTATGGATAAAAAAAAAATCGATTTATCTGTTCCTCTTATCGGAATGGAACTGTGACTTGTTCCTTCGTCTGCGGTGAGCACTCGATCATGAGACTCCGGAATGCGCATTCACATGACAATATTGTACATAACTAGGTACAGTACATCGTGCATGCACGAGCAAATCGAATTAATATTTATTATATTGGCTGGCTGTTAGCCGAATTTTTCTTTTCTCCGAGTGTTCATCGATCAAACAAGTAGGTACGGACCTTAGATCGTATTATACTACATATATGTATGTATGTATGTATGTATGTATGTATGTATGTATGTATGTATACGGTTACGAGCATAACTGATCACTAGACAGCTGATCTTTATGCATTTATAGAAAAATTGAATAGATAAAATTCAAAATTGCAGGAAAATTTTAAAAATTGAAAATGTCGATATGTGTATGATTTCTCATCTATTAAAATTATTAAGGGAGGAAATAGCATTCTATTTGGTTTCCATTTCTTGCAATCGACGCAGACAATTTCTATTTTGCATAAAGATCCGTTGTTTAATTAAATATCTTACACATAACAGAAATACTCAAGGTGGACAACGATATTGCCCCACCCTGAATATTGTCTAATCGTCTAATTCATATGACAAACTCATTTCGAAAAAGCCTCCGCATTGCAACAAATCGTGTTGCATTGGTTTATCAATTTGAAAACGGTTTACATAGCAACATACATACTTCGTGTAGGTACATTGTAAACCGCAGCCAGCGAGGATTGTAAAGATTGAAATTGGGTGCCTAGGGCCTTAGGCTATTTCATATTTATGATCGAGCGTAATTTATGGTCGTACAATAGGGTAGTTAAGGAGAATATAATACTCACCACCACTACTGCAATGGCGGTACCAAGGGTCGAGCCAGCCAGAACATCGCTCCAATGATGTTTATAATCAGAAACTCGTGACAGAGCCGTGAACCAGGCCATCAAGATGCACACCAACTGAAGGAAATGTTTCAACAATTTGCTGCCCTTCCATGACACTCTCAACTGCAAGTACAACTAGAAATAAAAACAAACGAATTAAACAAAATCTCATGAAAAAGCACGGTCGAAAGTTTCATGTTCAACAAACCATAACTTGAAACATTAACTTTATTTCTTTTTAAGTGCAGTTTCTACAAGTGAACATATTTTTTGATCCCTTTTAATGGCGTCTTTACATTGAAAACAACATAAGCTAGCTAATTTCTCCATAAATGCATAAACAGTCTACTTGTCACACTGTGCGTTGTACAATTTTACATTTCGATTTTGAGCTGGATCGCTGCCACACACGAATCACGTTGCGAAATTGGAAAAAAAGGTTCCGGTTCCCCACGGCCTGTAATCTGGCCGAACAAAAACTACGTTTGACACACGCGGCAGTCTAATAAATAATTATCTGCTTCGTGCGAATTCTTTCCAAGAGAATACTGTTAAAAAATGATAAAACAAACAAAAGAAAGGAAATGGGTACTTACCGCGAGATAGATCATCGTGTAGGCAGAGAAGGACGAGTGTCCCGAGGGGAAAGATAATCTGGAAGAGATGGAGATTATAAATCGTATCGTGTCGAATAAATCTCATTCGGTGGTCGTTACGCGCAGCAAATTTCCATTTTATTATTCAACACGGGGCAATATACGGCTGAATACGGCGCAATACGGCACAGCGCGGAGCGCGGAGCGCGGAGCACCACGACGCGTCGCGACGTCGTCATCGGTGTACATCGCACACGCGTCCCGTAATGGGACCCTATTCATTTTGTCAGGATTAATTCCGGGGCGTGTACAGTGCCGATTACAATCGGCAAGGCGGGCTCTTGCCTCGGAGCCGCGCCGCGCCGGGATCATAAGTAAAGATTCGCCGGAAGATCCTCCGCGATCATACACTCCAGCACAAAAAGATGACGCACATCAAGATTTACGTGACTCTCATGCAATTTTATTTAGTTTTACGTCGCAACCGAAATTTATTTAAATATTATATACACGATTTCGAGGGTACAAGTCAGTGGTGCACATCGAAGCAGTTAATCACAGGATAATGAGGAATTAGAATCATCTTATGTAATCAGCATCGAACCCTTAGGGTGAGTTTAATCGAACAGATAAATATCGACTTGCACCATCTTCGCATCGGACGACTCGTGTACGAGTAAGAAAAGAATAGAATAGATTTATTTAACAAATGGACAGAGTTTTGGCAAAATCGAGCAGGACAAAACGACAGCACAACGCGTATACAGATTTAAAATGTTAATAAACTTGTAAATGATATTTTAACGACCTCGAGGATATTTCCCGAGGATATTATCACCCGTTACACCATGAAAAAAATCTTAGAAACTAGAGGCTTCTTTAAAGTGCTTTAAAATGCTTTAAAATGAGTCGAAATTTATTGTTATGCGATCGTTTTTCACGATATCATCACGGTTTAAATAGTGGAAAGAAACTTTGGATAATTGGAAAGTCTAGTGATCAATATTGGACATGTTATATTCTTACGAGTTTTGACTAGAAAACTTTGAAAAATGTCTATCTACTATCTTCTTGTTCGGGAGTGTAGCGGGCAGGCGGGCACAAGACGAAAAAGAGCGAAAGGAAGAACCAGGGAAAAAAGAAAGGAGGAAGGGGCCCAGTGGACCGTGGACTTCTATCTGCAAGAGTAATTGAGCATCAAAGAAGCTGCTTTAATCGGATATTATCTGCCCCCTCTCGCGTCGCGTCGTGTCTTTCTTTTTTCCCTTTCCCCTTAAGCGCGCCTTCTTCGTGGAAGTAGCTGTCGGAACCTATTATTTCATCTTAATTGTGTTTACTTTAGCCAAAGGCTGCTAGCTGCTAGCGAATAGCCAGCGATGCTCGTTTTCTTCTTTCTTGTCCATGTACATACTACATCACGGACGCGTTTATGTTTAACGTTTATGTTTACATCCGCGCTACATGAAAAACACGACAGTGTTCCGTAAGTAGCTTGCGCTTTAGATTTAGGCGGTACGTGATACTCGTTGGTCCCCCACACCCACACGTATCTAATCGATGAATATATCGAATGAAAATATTCTAGGTCGGAAGAAATGTATAATTTTCAAGTTAAAATCGCTCCGAGTGCAAAGCATTAATATTTAACACCAAACCAATCACCTACCGTTATGTCAAAGTCAAATGACAGGTTCTAGATTTTTTATTTTGCAATTACTTAAATCATAGAGAAATGTGTGTGTGTGTGCGCGCGCTTACATAAGGAATCATTTTATAATAAAGAATCTTGTAATTTTTATAAGGCAACACATGTATGCAAGTACCTGTTACTTTTATAGCACGCCCGATACTTTTAGTGTTAATATTTTGGTGAAACCGTAGAACAGCTACTTCCTCTGCGATTCCGATGATGTTTGGATACGTCACATAACACTCAACATTTCGAACAGTATTCTTTTTACATATAAAATATAAGTAATACCCCTCCTCCTTGAAACAAAAAAAAGAGAAACAAGGTACACACGTACATACATATGTACATAGGTATATGCATGTCAATCTCCAGCCATCGATCGATCAACCCTTGATCTGGACTGGGGGTTCACAGTGTGACGGAATTTCGTTGATTTTTTGCCGAGACAGTACTTCGAGCTGGTTCGAACGGATACGAGGAAAAAAAGGGACGCGCGCCTTGCCTTGCCGCGCCGGTAGCCGGTAGCAGCAAATGACAATGCGGGAAGGTCTGCTGCTCCTGTTCGGTGGCGATTCGCATGAACGGGATTCGATATCGAAATCAGGGAGCTCCGTGGGCCCGGGGCTCGGGGCCCGGGGCTCGAGTCTCGGCAACGGAAACATTATTACACGGCCGGACTGTCATCCCGTGAACGTGAACACACCCCAGTCATTGTCACTCTAGCTCTAGCTACAACGACCCCCCGTATTATTAACGATTCATGCGAGCATTTTTCAGCGTCGCGCCGCGCCGCGCGCCGCACCGATTCAGCGAGCCCAGCCTCGCTTGCACGTTCAATTCTTTCGCGACGTTCTAGGGATTGCATACAGGGTGTCCCAAAAATGTTTTACTTCTGTTCTACCAAACAAAGTGTTGTCGTTGGCTATAGTTATTGTGCAAAATTGGAAAATGCCATAAACAAATTCACTGAGGTACTTATCAGATTTTATTTTTATAACGAACTAAACTAGGAAATGGTTACCTTTCACTAGAAATGAATCAATACTGAGGTTATTTGAAGTAACTTTTTCCTTTGCGAAAATATTCTCCGCGGCTTTGTCAACGAGTTTTTAACGAGAAATGCAGACCAATCATGGCAACGCTCTACGCTCAACATTGTTAAGATCGCGTCAAGGTCATAGCACACAAGGCGGTTGAACTCCGAAAAATATGTAGTGCCATTTAAAAAAAAAAAATGAAGGCCATCTTTACTTCTCTTGGAGAAATTTCTTTTCTGAATTTTTTTCTATTGCATTTTGTAACCGACTAAAAACTAACTAGTTTTTCTCCAAGCAAGAAAAATCGTGGCGACAGTTACGTGGGGCACTCTGCACGTATGTATATTCAATAAGAATTGACAAGTTCTTCGGAATGTTCGAATCAATTACGAACAGAAGTGCACTTCGTTTTACCATAAAAGCAGGGACATGTCCGCAGTGAGAGCGGAATATGTATTGAACGAAGCAATGGAACGACGCGACGTCTAAAAAACGTAATCTCGAATAATAACCGTGGCAAGCGATTCACGAAGCTGATGAATGGAAGAGCTACTGTAATATACTCCAGACTCTACATACATACCTACGTGTATACATATGTACATACTCGTATGTATATGTGTACGTAGTAGACAGACTCCGGAAGATTCGAATACGCTGGTTCACGCGTCCCTTCACCGACGAAGCTGAAGGTTCAGAGGGTGACTCGGCATCAATGAATTCTCTGTGAGCTTTTATCGTCGTTTCCACAAATCTCTTCGTAAATGAAACTGTCCTTGCCAACAGTGTTCCGGAACACGCTCTACTACTGACCATACGTACCGTACATGGTGACCATATTTTCATTACATACATACATATACATAGTGTTTGAAATTTCAGTCTGAATCTTTGCAAGTTATGTTTTGAATTCTCAACAGATTGATTGAAAGAAGGAAATTACTGTTTATTTTTCGGGAAGATTCAGCAATTTTTGTGATATTTTTAATACTGCAAGATCATAGTGCAACAGTTGTCTACTTCATGATAGAAAGACATACTCCGTGGAGTTTAGAAGAGAAGACACCGAAGTTGACCGAGGTCATGTGGATCATCGAAGGAATCATAATGAATCGGATAGAAAAAAATGTTTGATGACTATGCACAATTACGCTGCAGTTCCAAAAATCGGTCAAATCGGATACAGCTCAATTTTTGCACATAACGATTTTTAGCGACTCGAAAAAATATTTGTTGTCTACCTTATTGATTTTCGGAAATTCAGCCTACGATTAGAGCAATACTCCTAAACCTTCGTATTTGATAAATGTACCAACAATATCGACCCACTTACGCTAACCCTTTCAAAGAGGCGTAGCTTCGTTGTATGTTGTATGTACATATCATACAGACTGGAAACAAAGGACAACGCGTTTTCAGCATTACTTGCATTAAAAATCATTTTTTTTTTTTAAGCACTATCTCTCGCCAACTACCGAAACCTCCTCCTGTGCATCTAGACTCTGGCCGCACAATAGGAAGTTACGGCGCGGCGGCGGCGGCGGCGGCGCGGCGTATGGAGTACAGAACGGAAACCGTTGCGCTGCGCCCCCCCCCCCCCCACCCCCAGGGTGCGCTTAGCAGATTCCACCTTAATATAGTCGACATATAGTGGAAATAAGTCGATATATAAAAAATAGATTGAAAATTAATAAAAACATTTACCTGACTTCCTTTAAAAGTCTCGACGAGATATTCGCTCCGCAAGTAAAGTGTTCGATGTACCGATGTTGATTTTCCATTAGGCTACAATTGACAACAGGTTTACAAAGATCCATAAAGTGGGGTCTTAAGCGGCCGATCGTATATTTCCCACAATCTGTCACTAAGACTGACGTGATTGCACCGAATCCAAAAACTCCGATCTGAAATGTTAACAGCATCAATAACGATTAGTACATACATACTATTAAAAATTGATGATTAAGAACTACGTGTGTTGTAAGGGTGCAAAAATTAATGAATGGTGATCCGTCCTAGGTGTGAATCTACACCTCTAGATCGCGGTGGACATTTGTAAACGAAACTATTGGTAAACAAAATTAAACAAAAATTGTCGTTAAAGATCTGAAATTATTGCTTAATCATTATCGTCTCCTGAGACGATGTACTTGTTGCCAAAAGAAGAATAAATGTTTTTCGAGTAATTTAAATCTAGTCTCACACAGTTCTATTAATCATTCTTGACAACTTTAATAATACCAATTATTTAGTATAATGGAACTATACTGAATATATAGGTATGTAGAGGATTTTATATGGTTATTACGAATTATTACAGAATTATTACATACGAATTATCAGTACAGTATTGTATACATATATAAGTACAAACACATACCCTTTTATAGGCACTCCATATCCAAGGAGGAATATTTCGTCCAAACAACATTTTCGGGGATTCGACGTTGTTGTATCTCGCGTATAAATATTCACCCACAATCATCTGTAACAAAATTTATAAATTCATTAAATCAACGATTTTAATTGTAAGGGTTTGCCGCTGCCGACGCGGCGCGCCGTACGTTCAGACATACATACATTTTCTGCCTATAAAGCGGGTCTCGATGACCACAGTACATATGTATGTATGTAGTCAGTTGTCGCACGACTAACGAACAAATCGACATCCTTTTGACTCTTCCGTGTAACTCAGCTTACATATAATACTAATTGTTATGTTTTTAATATTTTAAATTACACCTACTCATTTTTTTTGTCATAAATGCATAAAATCCGCTATCTAATCATAAGGCAAGGGATTAATTATTATACTCGGAAAGTATTATCATTATCAGTATTTGAATTTCTAGTAAATCGTCCATCAGTCGATTCTATTGAAATGTTTTTTCTCTCGTTTCCTGATATGTATCTTATCATTTTTGACATCCCGAGTTCTGATGTATGTACATAGATGTAATATTTAAGCATGATTTTAATCAGAATTCACAATAAACGGTTATCTTTCGATGTTTAAGAAATTCTGTTCGATGTTATCTGTTTCGTTTCGCAAAGTAGGATATCGTATTTTAAACATTTTAGATACAAGTCGTACATATGTATTAACAGAGTTATTAAACAAGGCTTAGCGTATATTGTACGGCAATCTGAGACAGTAAAACAATTACGAGTAATTAGATTCTACATGTGATCCTCTTCATCGTAACGAGTCATAATATGTATTTGGATAGCATAGTTTTCAAGACTCTAGGTGTGGCCATAGATGAATCTCCACTGAACATATTTGTCAAACATCAGCTACGTCGGCAGGTTGCGTTTACGTCCTTAATCGTGGATATTAGTACCGCAAACAATATTCTGATAAGAGTACAATTGAACAGATTTTAAAGAAGCTTTACAAGACTGTTGTCACGCCCACATAGATTCGAAAACTATGCTACATTGCCAACTGTTGTCTTAAACATAAATGGATTCCGGATTATATCCGCAAATACATTACTCGTTATCATTTTATTATACATTCAATTGCTGTATTGCGTACGCTTGTTCTTGCTACAATAAACCTATTAATACTCTAGAAGGCTATCCTAAAAACTGTGAAGATTAAAAAGATTAAAAGATTAAAAAAAAAAAAAAATGTCCATTATGGGCGTTACCAGAGTCGGTAACGCCCATAATTTTGCAACTAGTGGATTCCTAATATTAAAACTTGGATTTTCGGCATTTCCTCACCAAAATCTACAGGATTGCATTTAAAAAAGATAAAAGTTTTTGGTTTTCGGAGGTGAAGTTTAAGTCTGTTTCTTGTTTTACCTACTCATTCAGTAATAAATTAATCCGTGTCTTATTTTGTAATGAAATTTATTAATAGGAAATGATAGATCGTTTCTCATCTGATTGCAAAGCCTTATCACAAATAGAGCAAAACCTGTAAAAACTAGGTAAGATTACATCTATTATAGCATTATAGCAATATCAATGTTATCTCTAGAGTTCCTTATGGCTTTCAACTGAGCTTGCTGCAGCTCTGCTAATCAATCTGTTTGTCAACGATAGCTTCGAGATACGTATTCCTATTCTGTAAGTGTTTGCCGCAAGTTAATTGCTCTAAGAATTAGATCTAGCGCTCTATCGACGATCTGCTATAGACTACGTATATCAATTCAGAAAACTCTCGGCGCGACTCTTTTCCCGTGAACCATGATTTGGGTTACCAGATACGACAACAAATTTAAATAAAAATATCTAAAAACGAAGGCACATTCTGAAGAAACCCAAAAAAGGATTTTCTTATACTAATACTATATGGGCACTACCTCTTGCCTTGCCCTTGGAAAATGGTAAAATTAAAGAAATGAATAAATTCCAATTTCTAGGCTGCACACAAAACGTACACAGGCAGTAATAGGTGCATTTACCCTATTCGAAACATTTTCTCATGAAAAGAAAACTAGCAAAAAGTAAACGAAGCGAGGGATGAAGAAGAGGAAAGAAGAAAAAGGGAGACAGAGGAATCTCGTGGGAGTGGAACTCCATCGCATTCTCGTTGATGTGTCGAGATACCATACACACCGTATACCCTAACCCAGACCATAATCGTGAAGTGATTAATTCTCGATGTCCACCACGGAATCGCTTCCCTCTCGATCTCGAGGTTTTGTGAATAGGTGACTGCGGTGACCGTAGTCGACGTAATCCGTAATCCGTAATCCGTAATCCGTAATCCGTAATCCGTAATCCGTAAACGGAGATTAAAAGCAGAAGAAAAACCGACGGAGCGTCGACTCGAGAAATTCTCAAGGGATTCGACGCGTTGGTAATCTCTCCTCGGGGTTTCCAGCGATCTGTCACGGCACGGACCCTCCAACAAAAGTGGGTTAACCGGTCAGATTCCAGATAAAGGCCGCCAGGTGATACAACTGACAAGCGCGAGTCAATGAAATACAACGGTGCAGGTTTCGGTCGTTTTTACCTGTTCGTTTTGGTTGTTCCACGGGACACGGGACGCGAACGATTATCCTTTCTTCTTACCTCGGGCTCGGCCCTGGCCCCCCCGGCCATGCTACAGCACGCGGCCCGAAACGAGCGAGAGACGATAAACGGCCACGGGGCCGCGACAAGTCATGTATCTCGGAACAATTCATTTATTTCTATCGCTTCGCACCGCCTCGGCCACGGTGCGCGGTAGGTATGTACACGTACCTACAAACATTCTCTCCTCTTCCCGACGCGTTTTATTGTTCCAATGGTTTACGGTTTACAGAGGAATTTTTACGACAGCGGAGAAATGGACGAACCTGCTCGCATCGTAGAAACGTCCCCTAAATTCGATAGAATCGTAACGATCAGATTCGAGTCGAAAGTCGACTCGGATCTCGCGTGCCTGTAAGAGGATCCTATCCCCTGCAGTGCTGGGTCAACCAATAAGTAGACTGCGGATCTTCTCCGAAAAAATCGGAGATATTGTTATGCTGTTTTCAAGCCAGACCATAGATTTTCCAAAATTATGCAATAATCACCGGTCGGTAATGCGTTGAAATTGAAATAGCTCCAAGTGCAAAGGGTTAATCTTCAAAGTGATTGAATAAACGGTTCGTGAGCATGGTTTCCGCCAGAGCAGAATGAAAAAAAGAAGGAAGCTAAAGCGCGACCCGGAGATGGTAGGGAAAAATGGTAAAAGCAACTGAAGGGCTGCTGAACCCTTCTCAGATTCCTGCGACGGTGCAGGTATCTATGGTAGAGTGTACAGGTAGAAAATTCGTAAGCCGGTGAAACGGATTCCTACGAGGAAAGAGGGAAGAGGCTAGAGGGCAAACAACTGCACACTGCACAGTACATACTGCACACTGACACATACACTGACACATGCACGCACACGCACACGCGCACGCGCACGCGCACACTTCTCAAGGAATTCTCGTGAACGGATTAAACGGATAGTGCTGGGGAAGAGGGATCGTTCCTAACAAGGGCCTGCTTATTATTTCAAGAGCCACTGTGCTCTCCTTCGTCTTCCGTGGGTTAAACGAGTGACACTCGATTCTATTAACAGCAACAAGAAACGGTTGTCTTCGATTGTTTCATCGAAAAGCTGTTTGCTTCCGCTGCACGCGCCGAGCCTGTATTTATCAGAACTTTGAACAACATTTTCCACGTTCAATTCAACATCTGAAAATAGAACATATGTAGTAATACTATAACTATAACTACTACATAAAGGTACAAGTATCACGATTATATCGCACATTATAAAGAGGCGGGTCAAGTGGAGTGGGGAAATTATACAGTAACCTTATCCGTAACCTTATCTATTGTATCACGATGACAACAGCATGAACCGAGTCGAAGATGAAGCGACGATCTTAAAATATCAAGACAAGTATTACATACATGTGTACAGAAGAATATTTTTTACGTATCATAAATTTTGCCTGCTCAAACCAGATGTCCTCACCATTGAGAGAAACCAGCAAAGGGAGCAAAAGGGAACCGAATGACTCCGTCGTCAACGACGCGACTTGCAACCGAATTAATCCATTAAACAAACCCCGTTCATCTTCCCGTGACACGCTATCAATACCGCGTATCTCGTTAATCAAGTCCCGAAAATAGTGTTCCTAAACGCGGAATCCAATTACGCGGCCGAGATTGGCTAAGTTTAAGCCGGGTTCTGCGAATCACCGAACACGAGAGTTGATTATCCAATTAACTCCTCCGAGCTAGGCTCGGCGTGTGCACAGGCTACAAAATATCGGTCCTAAAATTACATACAGCCATCCATCGCGCCATTATCGGTCGTTTTCTTTGTTTTACGCGACGCGTTGCCGCGTTGCGTCGCGTCTAGTTTGCTTCGCGAGGTCCGCTACAAGACAGCCGCAGAAGTGGCTGAAACGCGACACCCTTTAATCTTTCTCATTACGTTATAATAGAATCCCTTTGTACCGTGATTACATTTCGGATAGACGAGTCCCTGCGCGGCAACACATGGCAGCGCGTGGTACATAGTTGGGTCTATATACGTATGTATACATATTAACGAATATGTATTACGAATAAAGTAATCTCTACTGGTCACGATCCCTGGTTCACCCTGTTATACTACATACTACTACATATGTATGTATGAAGTTTTACAAAATACCAATGTATTACTTGACAATTATAGGAAACGGAAATGACAGTTTGAGAAACGTCTTACAAATCTAATAAAGATAAGAATGCGATGTAACCGGTCATTTCGTTTAAATAATACGTGAAGGTTATGGCTCTGTGATTTGCGCGAAGAACAGTTATGTTCCCCGCCTCCGTAGTTTGGTAGTTGGTAGTTGGTAGTGGCGACGGCCCACCCAATTTCATTCGCGGACAGGAGGAATCCCGTCAAGACCGGCATTTTCGCCCGCGGTGACAGCGTTAATTTGAACAGCGTGCTGCAAACGAACCCCTGGGGGCCCGAGGACCGGGACTCGCGGGGGTGATACAGGAGGGTCTGACGTTTCTTCTTGAGACGAGCTCCGATTTCGAAACGGAAATCTGCAGAGACGCGTTTCGACTCTCATCTCATCTCATCTCATCTCATCTCATCTCATCTCATCTCATCTCATCTCTAGTCGCGTGCACACTGCACTCCGCACAGTCACACACTCGGATACATAGAACGCAACGTTCCCACGTGCGCGATACGAGGAACGGAGCCGAACCGGAACCGAACAGAAAACTCGAATCAACTGGGAGAACTTTTTTCTTTCGGACAGCTGAAGTATATTTCTGGAAGGATCGTGTAGCTGTGCGAAGTACATTGGCTTTTTCTTATTTGCTGTTTAGAGTCACATTGGCGCGCTTAGATGGTACATACGTTATTAGGGGCAGAGTGAGGACACATTTCGAATGATTTTTTTGCATTGACTATTTCGAAATTAATACAATGTACCATATATGTATACATACAATCGCATGAAAAACAGATAAACATTTTTAAGATGACGAGGCCTCTCGCGTCATCCGCTGTTTTGTCACTTTCTATTTCTATAGATGCAAACGTGACACACTCGTCATTGGTTTAAAAAGAAAAAACAAGGTTGCGATTGAACTGAGATGAAGGCTATTCGATGAGATACATATTACATATTTCCCGTCTACAACACTGTTGCGAAAGCTTTGAATTGTTCGACTTTGAGAGAAAAGGTTAGATCAATTTCCTACGATTACACGAACGGCTATCAACTCTGGTTACTGGTTACGTTCTATCACTACATTTCAATCACGCTACGTAATTAAAATATTATATACATATACTTGTGATAAATGTTTCTAAATATATACTTGCTGCTCTGTTTTCTGAATTCAAGTGGATTCGTGGCAATTTAAAAATAAATTTTTTAAAAACTTGCATATGCCGAACATCCTTGATTTGATCAGTCGGTGTACATACGAATGTACATACGTCCCCGCCAAGCCGCCAACTAAATTACCTACCTAACATAATACATTTCAATGCATGAGGGAGCAATGAATTTGGCAATGCTGCTATAAAAAACATAGGAGTACCGTAATGGTCTTCGAAACGTGAACTCATCCGAATATTAATACGGGTCATTACGCCGCGCCGTAAGTGTGTCGTAAACTGTGATTGGTAAGTCAGGATCCAGTTCTTCGTCAAGAACTTGTACTTACTTGAGAGAAATTGCTTATCTTGTAACTTAACATGTGCTAAAGTATCTATGAATATACAATATACATACGTATGTATATTGTTATTAGATTTACACCACACACATCGCAGAACCTGACGCCTAACACTTCTACACATATAGAGTGTATGTGTGTGTGTGTGTGTGTGTGTGTGTGTGTGTCCCATATTATCAGAAACATTTTCGTATATGCCGACAATACTAAAAATCTTTCAAATATTTATAGAATTCATCGGAGAAAATCGTGTGGATTAATCCTTTCGAGTCACGTCGTTATGTAACATATTCATATTACATATTACATATTACATATTGACATGATTCCAAAAAAAGTCAGGTCGTTTGGTCCGATCATAAAAAAGTTATAATCTTGCAAAGTCTTGTTCAAATACTTTAGTGGTTCGCTGTATGTAGACCATTTCAGATAGAGGATGTTTCCTTGTGGCCGCCGCGCCGCGCCGCGCCACGCCGCTTCGGCGAGCGTCTCGCACGCCATAAATTTTGATGCGAGTCATCACCTATCTGAGTGAGCCAGGCTGCCACTCGACTGCGACTGGAGCGGACACTTAAAAATATCCGGCAATACATTAGATCGGCACACGGATTTTATCTACTTAGGCAAGCAACAGGCAGATAAAGATAAAGAGAACAGCTGCAGGCCGCCGCGCCGCGCCGGTGTCTTCAGGAAATTAGATAAAAAGATACATAGGAAGTTTTTTTGATTTCCTCTGTCAAGATGGCACGATGGCGCGATGGTGCGATGGCGCGTCCGCGTCAGCTACCACTTGTCTGGTACGCTCGAGGAGGGCACGAGTACAGTGACAAATCTGATTATGTACCGCTTTTGTGCTACGCAACCGAAACTTGACGTTTTCTGTCGGGTCGGGGCCAGTGCACTGTACAGTCCGAGATAAATCCGGAATTTTCTCCCGCAAATGATATGTGTAACTGACAATGAGGCAAATATGTATACAGGGAACAATTGTTGACAAGGTTACTCACTGCGTAAGCCACCGTTCGCGTTCGGTGAACAAGTGGGAAAACGTCAGCCATCGCGACCGAAAATACGAAACTGAAGAGCGGCAATACTCGGATCTACATACAGGGTGTACTGAAAATGTTGTACTTCCTTGAAACGGATGATTCCTGACATGTAGAAAGCGGATTTGATGAATTTATTACAAAAATGAGTGGGTGTAATTTAGAGCGGTAAAAACATTAGAAGAATTTTAAAATATTTTTATGTATATTATTTTCAACTTATTAAACGTATTACGAAAGAAAATAAATGACTATTTCACTCCACATTGTAGCATGGTTGACTACAATGATTCCCTCTTAAATGTAGCAATCCGTGTTGACTTCCGACTTCGCGGAGCCGACACTCGTAAATAGATCTTTATGTACAATGAAATTTTTCTACCTGGATCACAACAAACTGGAGCGAAATAGAAATTTATTTTCTTTCGCAGAGTACATGTTTATTAGACTGAAAACTATGTAACAGTATTTTTAAATTTCTCTCTAATGTTTATACCGTTTGAAATTACACCTACTCATTTTTGTCATAAATGCATAAAATCCGCTGTCTACTGATAAATTGCTACCCGCCGATCATTGAGAACGGGGCGGCGCGGCGCGGCGCGGCGCGGCTGTGCTGTAGGCCTATCGAGTGCTCTGAACACCCTCTGACCTTAGCGAAAGAGAGAAAGCCACCTCGCCCTTCATAAGCCTCGAGAATCACTGGTGGGCACTGGGCACTGGGCACTATACACCGGTGCATACATACATAATGTGAGTTTGCGAAAGACTGCCCGAAGCCCGGCCATATGGGAAGCAACAGAGCGAACGAAGAGCGTTCGTTAAGTTTCGGCGGTCGTGGGAATCGATTCACGGTATGTATCTCGAAGTGGTGCGCACAGTGCACGTGCACGGCGCGGCGGTGTATTTTTGCCGAGCGAGAGGCGCAAAGCGCAAGGCCCCAACAGACTGCGTTCTCTATTTGCATCCTTGGAAACCGCACTGAGCTCTCCCACCGGAACGGTCGTTAGCCACTAAAGGAAACCGAAACAGATGCGAACACAGCTTCCTCCGTTCCTCCTTGTTCCGTCAAATACATATTTTCAAATTTTACTCGCCGCCCGAGACCACAACATAACATTACATACATAGATAACTCTCGCGAGGAATCGTTCGAATTCCATGGATCGGTATTCGGTATGCTCAGTATGCTGTATTTATATACATATGCAATAGCTCGCGCGCGCCATGTATGTTACAGCAGTTTTACTTTCGCCTATGATCACAACGATGTTACGCGTTAGGTGCGCGATGCCCTGCCGAAGGTCATGGGAGTTTGCCGCACCCCTTGTTACGGCTAGCATCGAGTTTCGATCGTACGCGTTACCATCACGGATCTAAGCTCGTTCCAATAGGAAAAATGTTTCTATTGAAATATTTTGTTGCAAGATGTACTCTTACGTCTTTTGTTGATTTTTAGAGGTTCTAGAGAGGTCTAGTTCTACTAGAGGTTCTATGTATGTATGTATGTAAATACAAACATAGTTGTAAGAGGGAACTCACCGAGTCCACACTTATGTTTGCTATATGTATGTCGTTCTGAGAACATCCTAGAAAAACGCACGCTTTAAGGCTAAAAGTACTTTCGGCCGTCAGAAAAAAGCAATCGTGTGAACGAAAAACAGCAATAAAAACCAAGAAATATGTAGACGAGTGGTTGTTCGACGAGTTTGTCTCTTTGTGACGCTTCTGATTATTTTTCTTGGAACACGCCAAATAACTATCTCCATTTGCTATGCCATGCTACTATGCTACGATCACTGTCAGTGTCAAGGGTTTTTGAAAACTCGAGTGCCTCAACACCAATGTTAGAGACAAACAACGTTAACGCTAGAGGTATGTATCGAGCGAGCATCGGAACTGGCTGGTTTGCACCGCCTTGTAAAAATAATATTTATTTATAGATAAATTGCACTGATTTTTCACAACATGTATACAATTTCAATAATTACAGAATAGCAAATTTAAATCAATTACATACATACATATTTTAACTGATTCGGTAGTTTTTTTTTCTGGTGATAAATGAATTTTGAAAAATATTTTACTGGACTCCGCCAGTCGTCTTACTGTGTCTAGATTTCGGAATTTATACGTACATATAATAATTAGACTGCAGATTTTTTATGCGTTTATGATAAAAATTAGGGGGTGCGTGACATAAAATAGTGAAAATATTAGGAAATGCAAAAAGTTCTGCTACGCTAACCGTAATTGAATAGTATTACATATTAAGAGAAGCAATAAATGTTTATACAGTTCCTGCTTCTTACAATCGATGTACAAAAGGTTTATATCTCATATAAATATTCGCAGTCTAATAATATTACCTGGTGATAAACTCGCACCTACTACATATTTCATATTTCTTTTTGTTTGCATTTTCTCACAGTTTTAGAGTTATTACCAAGATAGATCAAAATATTAGATAAACCTTATTAGAAAATTAATAAGCCTGTAAAGAGTTTGGGACTTATTATGCATTTCACCACCTCTTCTTTGCCGACTGAATAGGTACTTGGCCTACTTAACATGATACATATTTCTGGGACAAGAAAAATAGGTTTAGCTGAACACTTTTCCTGGTGGCCCTTGTTAGCGCATTCACCTCAGAGCCTGTTTTTTTCGCCTGCACGACGCGGCGGCACGGCGCGGCGCGGCGGCGCGGCGCGGCGAGCCACTTTATTGCACTTGACCTAAAATCTTCATCTTCGGAGCACCGCAGGCAACCACTTTTCCAAATTCATCTCAAACCTAACAACTATTTCTATTATGTATCTCTTTCCGAATTTTAATGCATTGATTTTAAAGTTTTATCACACTTTTGGTTTGGTGTAGCCGATTTTATCACTCTGCGAGAGAGAGGGAGAGAGAGAGAGAGAGAGAGAGAGAGAGAGAGAGAGAGAGAGAAAGAGAGAATACTGTAGTTTACATACATACAATTTACTGGTGACACGCTTAGCTGAATCACCCCGTGCCCTGAGTAAATGATTTGTTTTCACCTTTGGAAATGAAATTATGAAATACATAATGTTGTCAATATCAATATGACGGCATTCGTTCGAAGGATTGACACAGAGTAGAAACTTCCGCTTACCGCGGAAGCAGGTCTCGAAAAAAAAAGAAGAATGCGATCGATAATGATCGCGGTAAACGGAGGGAAATAAAGTTGAAGAACGCGGAGAACGGTAGACGGAACCGCGCACTGATAAATTACCGGGGGTTCCACGGTAAGCAAGCATATCTAATTGTAAGTAAGTACATATGTACATATCTACTGCTCGGAAAATGTTGGATCAAGATTTGCGAATCAAGGCAGGTGACTCACCGTGCATATAGGTACCAAGAGACCAATCACGTAGAGCATCAGACTGGTTACTGTCGACTCGTGAAACGGGTGATATAATGATTCATCATTGCAGAAGAATCCTCGCTTGAATGGCTTGCCATACAGGTAGAACATCAGCACCGCCACGCACACTGTAATCAAAAAAGATGGTCCAACTTTTTAACTAGCTCCCAATCTTGCTGACTATACAGTATGTGGTAATGTTATAAATGTACATTCTGTGTTTAGTGTTTACAGCGTGATTTTATAGTGCCTGGTCATGGAATTAGGGCCACCCGAAATTTTCAGCATTTTTCGTGTTCTCCGTAAAATTAAAAGATCTGTTGAGATTTCGGATCCAGATTAGACTCCGGATTTTATGCATTTATGACATAAATGAACAAGTGCAATTTAGAACAGTGAAAATATTAAAAGAATTTCAGAGTATTAATATACATATTATGTATATGTATTTTCACATGACACACACATTAAAATTATATTATTAATAAAGAATATAAATTTATATTTACATATTTAGCTTCTGCACCTTGCAATTGATGCACCAACTTTTTATTTTGCATAAACGTCCGGAGTCTAATGATAGGTAACTAGTAAAAGACTTTCTTGTTTCCTTTTCGTCTGTTTTTTCGTATTACTATTTCAAATAAACCGTTACCCAGAATACCATTGACAGTGATAGACAATTTATATTTTCAGCGACCGCGAACGCCTCGCATTATGTACTTCTGAAAGTTACTGTAGCTCTCGAAGAGCGGTTCGCACTTGGCGATTATTCAGCGGTAATCGCACCAAGAATTTATGGTCGTGCAAGGCGAGAGCATTTCGGAATATGCAACGCGCCGCGCCGCGCACCGCGCCGTTCCCAAGGCTGTTTCCAAGACGATAGTGCTTGCTATTCCATTTAAAGTACATACATACATATCACGGAATATTTGATACTTGAGTGATATATTCTGGAAACTGGCGAATGAACGAACGGCAGAAATAACACGCAAAGCGGTTTTTATTCCGAGTACATAATTAAAGCAACAACAAAAACTATTCACGGTAACGTGTGTGCGTGTAAACTTATTAGTGTGCACTGCGCACACTTATTATTAGATTGCGGATCATTATGCATTTAGGAAGAAATTGGTTGGGCGAAGTATGAAGTACGGTAAAAGATCTAAAAAATTCTGGAATCTTGTAATGTTGCTTTGAATGTAACAAAAAAGAAAGTCGTTAAGGGATGAAATCAACTTTTATGTTATTCCTGCTTCTCACAATCAATGCAAAGTAACATTTTTATTTTGCATAAAGATGTGTATTACTTATTGGAACTTGAAATTATCCTCACAAACAGGCACATTTACAAACATTTTCTTCGATAACGGAAGATGCGAGTACGGTACTTCTATGAATACACAATACGTATGTATAGTTGGAAAACGAAGTGGACGCTGTAAAATGTTGCAGTCGAAATCATGCTGATTTATTTTCGCATTTCTCATAACGCGTGGGCGGACGTTGTAATGTTGGAGAACGGTTCATTTCCGATTCAGAGTTCCAACGGTCCTCCTTGAGAAAAATTTCCACCGCCATAACTTCTCAACTATGCATAATAACAAGAAATTACCATAAGTCAGAGTTTATCCAGTAAATGTTAGCACAACCGCGTGTATGTACATATAAGTTCGTCTCGTATAACTATCATAAAGGAGTCACTTGAGACTTGTTTTTTTTTTTTGTGCGCTACATACCTAATGCTTTGTAGAAGATCATGCTAGGGTAAATAAGTGTACCTATGTATGGTATGGTATGTATTACTGCGGATGTACGTTCTAAAGTACGTAAAACTGTGAAACACTTTGCTCTGAATAAGCTAGCAGAGCTGAATAAGAATAAGCTGTTATAAAGCTAGCATTTGTTGTCAAACATAGTGTCGAACACGCGTGATTAAAAACAATGTAAACTATTAGATGCCACGTAGGAGAAGCCGAACGTAACCCAAAATCATTAACAGGATCATTATCAATAATTGCAGGTGAAGAAGTATTCGAAGAAAAATTTTCGCTGCGATAGATACATATGAGAACTTGCAGGAAATAATTTTTATTTCAGAAATAACGATAACTGTGTCGCGACCAACATCCGGGAGATCGTCCAAGAACGACAACTTTGCAGGAAAAGAGACCTGCGGTTATCTTAGATTTAAACCATGCATATCCAATTCCGCATTGACAGCTTGACAGCATGACAGCAGCGCGGCAGATGTCGGTCTAACTATGCTTCTTAAGAACCAGTGCACACATTTTCCAAGAAAAATCAAAATATTCTAACCATTTAAGATGTCGCAGAATGATAAAGCAACTACTGCCCCACTAAAACCATTCGCCACGAACCAGCGAGATTAGAGAGATTGCCGGGAAACGAGAAACGCGAAACGGGAAACGGGAAACGGGAAACACGTGCACTGTCGTAAAATAGTGAAAAAGGATATGTATCACCTTCCTCTACAACCGTGTTCGTAGTTCGTAGTTCGTACATAGTTCGTAGTTCGTACATAGTTCGGAGTTCGTACATAGTTCGGAGTTCGTACACCCACGCCCCACGCCCCACGCCCCACGCCCCACGCCCCACGCCCCACGCCCCACGCCCCGCGCCTCACAATGGTCGCGCGACTATCTTGGAAACTTGCAAACGCAAAATTTACAGGGGTGCGCGAGAACCTGAAATATGTATCGATGTATCGGGTCGGGAACACGAAATTTTTTCGGGATCGGGGCGGATACCCAAAAATTTCGAGATTCTCAAATTTATCGGGATTCCCGAAAAAGCAGGGAGATTCTCGAAATAATTTATTCTGTATATTATATGTATATCTATAAATACGTATACATATTATACATATATGTAATATAATACATATAAAAGGGTCAACTTTTCCTTAAGAAAACAGACTCGACGGAAAGCGTCTCTTCTTCTCTGTATTCTTCTCTGTGTTTATGTACACATGTAAGTACCTCCAGCGAGACTTTAATGAATTCATTTCGACCGCCAAGTTTAGAACAAGTTCCAATATATCGATGTTATAAATAGAAAAACTAAAAGTAATAGAAAGACGCGAGCAGGTTTTCCTAGCCGCCGCGCCGCGCCGGTCAGATTGTAAATATGTACATACATACCTACATTGATCTTATCGGAAACGGATGTTACGACATTACACGCTGCTCAGATAAACGCGAAACCCAATTGCGTGAACGACAGAAAACACGCGATAACATGCGCCAATTGTATCATTAACGCTTGTCCTCATCGATGGACGCGCGCCTATTTTGTTGGAATGAATTTCGATGTTCGCGGCGCGGCGATATGTACTACTGTTATACCAACAATTAGGTAAATTTACTCGTGTCCGATTCAGCTGAGCAGATTTTGCCGGTGCGGTGGATTCGTGGTGCAGTGGTCGGCAAACTGCGGCTCTTCAACAGATCACGTGTTTAACCCTTTTTGCACTCGGAATTATTTTTCAATTTTCTTGCCAACAACTCTCTCCTACTGTGTTTTAACTTTTAAGTGTTTCATTTGAAATTTACTTCAAACGACAGTTCCTTGACTGCCATTTATTTTAAACAATTTTCTTTACTAATTATGTTAGATATTACTTGAACTTACTTGTAATTTATATTTCTTTTTAACTAAAAAATAAGACAAAAAAATTTAATAAATAAATAAAGGAAGTACCAGATGCATACATAAATGCATTGTAAAAACCCGTTTTGATAGTATTGCCGTACCTCTTCTCTTTGTATATTGATTACAAACGAATCAAATTTCATTTCATCTAAAATGAAACGCGTAAAATTTATATTTGTTAGACTTTGTTACAAAACCCACATCACGAGTCTGGCTCGTCGAAATACGTCAAGGGGTTAGTTAATACCCCTTGTATGTATGCCGCGTACACCAACACCAACACCACACCAACACCAACACCAATACCAATACCAATTCTTGATATCAACAATATCAACATTGGTATGTAGTACCAACGCCACATTACTTAATACTGGTAAACAAAAATTTCCATTTTAAACTTTGCTATTGTCCGGCACTGTTCGTGCCAGGCACCAAGAACATGCTTAACCGATATATTTATCGAATGATATAATTAATAACCCGTATTCTAATTATTAGAATCGTTTTCTCGTTGGAATAGTACTAAGCGACTATGTATTTCTGTGCGAATAATTCCTTGTGGAAAGTGAATAAGATTCTTCGTAACGTGTATCTGCAATCTAATTTAAAAACGAGCATTCATTACGTAGTAATGATAATAATTATTCGCTCTCGCTTGGAAACTATAATAGACGGTTAGACGGTCTAGAAAACTGGGCAGCTTGATAAGGCAAGAGTGTGTAAATACAGATTTTCTGCACGCCTACCCGAGGCTTCGATAAGGAATAATGTACACAGATGTTTTATTTTGCATTCAATTTCCCAAATTATCTGACATTGCGGTACGAATTACGAATAAACCAAAAACAAATGTAATTCCAACAACGTCCTACTACATATTTCAAGTGTTTTATTTAAAATTTAGTTGAAAAAATTACGAAACTTTTGTCCTACTTCGAAAACAGATTAATGGAATATTTTCGAACGAGAATGGAATAACGTAACAACAGAGAGAGAAAGTATGAAAAAATTGATCACGCGGATGCCAAGAATAGTGGAAACTGCAATAAAGAGAAACGTGTCAGATTCTTCGCGATGAAAAGAAAATATAAATATTTTTTCAAGTGAAACTTTTGAAGTGAAACTTCTTTTGGCAGGGTGTAAGCCTAATTCGCGTCACGGTATTCCACGGTATTCACGGTTCCTGATCTTGTCGCTTCATTAGGATTACTTACCATCTCCAATCTTAATTTACTTCTAAACATTACTACACTGCAAGAAGTTTCACTTCTGCCGCGCGCGGTTTTCCACGCGTATAGTTTTTACTTGTTGGCTCTTGGTGAGATTTTTGATATATGTATGGAGTATGGATGCAGTATCCTTTCCTCGACATGTTTCCTTTAAATAAGGAAAAATTTGTTCGCATTCTTCAACGATTATTTCATTTTTACAGGGTTCAATATTCAATATTTACAAATATGATCACTGTCCTAAGACTTATAAGCGGGAGTGTATGGTGACTGGTGGTGGTGACGCATGGTATGGTATACCGGCGCAGGGTATACCATAGGGTGGTATAGGTATGGTACACAGGGTGCTTTCCTAACCGCGCGATGATTGTAACTCTCTATCCAGTAGTTGATCCCATTATTTTCCTATAGAGTTCAAATCTGGTGACCGGGATGGCCATTCCATAAATTTTAATCAATTATTACGTTGAAGTTGATCCAAATAGTTTTTACATATTTTCCACGTGTGTTTTGGATCATTATCATTACATTTATTGTATATCATGTAGTTGATACAGTTAAAGGTTCACAATCTATACGAAATACCAGAGTTTTATTAAAAACCATAGGTGTCCTAAGTCCTAAGCTTATGAGCGGGAGTGTAGATACACGGCGCGGCGGCGCGGCGCAGCGATGACGACAATGATGACGATGACACGTGCGAGCATCGTCCAGGTGTGAGTGTGCGATCAGCGCGTTCCTTTCCGTACGATTAGTCATCCGACCTGCAGAAATTCGTGGCGATGACGAAACTCCTGCTACCACACTCGCACCGTGTGTGGAGAAAGAGAAAAAATAGCTATGCTATGCTATGGTGTCCACATGGATGTCAAGTGTCAAAGCGGATCTAAACCCGTGTATTGCTTAGTAATTGTTTAAACACTGAAGTTAGGTGATCCCCGCTCGAGGTTCGAGGCTGGCGTGTGCAATCACGGTTCGCGACGAGCGCACGCGAGCCGCGTTCATTATCAGCCCTTGCATAACGTGCCGCTGCGCCGTACAGTAAGCGCACTCGAACGCGGTGATTACATCAGGAAGTTCACCGACTGGGATACTGTTACAGTAAATTGTTTTCTTCTTTGTATCGATTACATTATTTATTGCGGAACGAACAACTAAATATGCCCCTGTCGCGTCGCGTCGCGTCGCGTCGCGTCGTTACTGAAATACATATTTCTAATCCAAGAATTATAAAAAATTATAGTCCATATCAAAACTTTGATACAGCAGAATAACAAATACATATGTATGTATTAGACCTCTAATTACAGAGTCAACGAGCTTACCTGTAATTATTCTTTCGTTTATCGAGACACGCTCAAGTACAAGGTCGAACGATATAACGCGTCGCGTCGCGACATCACGGAAACTAACACGTTCCCCACTTGTTACTCCGTGTCCTAACCCCTTGAACCCAGTCAAATTTCACAAGAACTACAGTGACATTAAAAACTGATCGATTTGGTATGAAATTATCCTATGTATTTGCAACTGAATACTGTCTCACCCCTGTCAGATGAGAATGATTTAACAAGTATTTAAATAAATAAATAAATAAATAAATAAATAAATAAATGAAAAGACGAAGATCGCACAGTCTGCACAGTCTGCAGTTTGATTGATTCATCGTATCAAAGCGGCTTGGATATCGCCTCGAAAGCGATGTCACAATCTGCTAATCCGCACTCGCCACCTCTTGAATGGCTTCAATGGTTCTGGTTGTTATGGGAAGGGTTCTCTCTTCGTGTATAGTGTCACGGTCACAGTTACAGGTTCCGACGAAATTGACTGTAATGTACCCTCCAACGAGTCGGACCTGTTTGTGCCGCTTTAACGAACTTTGAAAGGGTCCAGTTATTAGACAGAGTCGTGGAAGGACCACACTCCACCGGCACCAGTTGCCTTTTGAATCGTAGCGCCTCATCGGATAAATGCACCACCAACACCAACGTACATATATTCGTAATACCTACGATTAATGAACATACGATTCGTAAATAATCACTGATTACCACATTGGCTTTAAACGAATATTATGGACACACAGCTGACGTTACCTGAAAATCTTATTAAAACCTCAAGTAAATTAACTAAATTAAGTTAATTACATAATTATGTTTTATAGTTTTATAGTTTTATAGTTTTATAGTTGCGCTGCGGATTGTAGCCAGTGTTATAACATTTTATCAATGTGTTTAGCTTATCTACAAACCAAGTGCAATAATAAACATATAAAAACGTCCGAGTACAATCAATGATTTATTATCTATTGCTTTGATTAGATACGTTGAATTGAATCACAGGTACACATCACATAATTAATCTTCTTGGTATGTATTAACCGTTCGAGATCAGACGTTACATAATAATTTCTTAATTACGATTACTTGCATATTTTGTACATGTATAACACAATACATACATATATTCTTTGTAAGTAAATCCGACGAATTGCAATTTTTTCGAGAATTATTTTTTACGGCTTGCAGTAAACAAATTGCTCTAACTTCTCGCGAAAAGAATTAAATTTCTACGGTCCAATGTTAACAAAGTTATCGTTCTGTCAAGAGTGTCCGAAAAAGCTGAATGTTACTAATTCACTTGTTAATTCGATTAATATCATGAATATGTAGATTATGATATTAGTTAGAAATTGATATGCACGATCGAAGTTGTGGCATTGTAACTGAATGAAAAGAGGAAAGAAAGAAGATCGAGCGCGCGCACACACACACACACAAGAAAGCCACGACATGTGTATTCACGATAAACAGGCTTCAGGCGATAACCAGTGAGAAAAAAAAGAACGCGATCTTGTTCGACTGCGTTGAACTTGAAAATAAACGGAGAACGGACAGTAAATAGACACCTGTGTGTAACTTTCGACACAGAAACGCCCTCGACCTACTTCTCCGTGCAAATATGTACCACATACACTGAATTTCACGTTCTCGGTTTTCATCTATCCTCGTAGCCCGTAGCCCCAGCCCCAGCCCCAGTCTCCCGCGAAATCGTTTCTCTTTCGCGAATGCCGCCATTGTTTTGTTCTTATCGAAAAGAATTATATTCTTTTCGGTTTCTTTCTTTTTTTTTCTATCGTTAGCCGGAGACGTTTTCGTTAGGTCAAGTTTTACTCGACTCTTTAAAAATACATATATTTAAAATATTTTACTACAACAATTATATGATTAAGAAAGAAAAAAAAGTGTTTTAAAAAACATTTACATATGTATTTATGTATTAGATGCCAGATTCGATCTTACAACTTACAACCTGCGCTAATCGTAACTGTAGGAGTCATGCTCATCATTACACTGCGGATGTGCGTGCGTGCGTGCGTGCGTGTGTGTGTGTGTTTATGCAATTTTCAATTTTTATAGGTAAATTTTAATAAATTAAATTTTATGTACATAGATATTTTATATGTGGCATTTCTAAAGACACCACACATAATACATATAATTTAATAATAACGTTAATTAAAAATGATGAGTCTCTGCAACGGAACGCTTAATAAATGTCACAGTCTAGTCGTCGCCGGGCGTATCGATCGTATTAAACAGAAGAACATTCCCTGTTTTCAATGTCGCATCGGATTCAAACGAAGTACATACATACATACATACACAGAAAGAACATCGAACAACTGCAGCGTACTAGATATGCAATCCGTAACCAAAACCGTGTCACCACATCTCATTGTCAGATTAAATCGATCGAGCTAAACAGTGTTGCTATCTTCACCTGTTTATCGAAAACTACCAATACAATCTCAGTCTTATTTAACTGTTCGCCTATACACGAGAATGTTCACCTATTCACATATGTACGTACATATGTACATACATAGTTCGAGTCCCAGCACTAACTTCGACAGTCATGGAAATCGCACAGCACGAGAAATAGGATATTTTGAAATGCTCGCGTGCTCAAGCATATTCAACCACTTATGTGTACATATGTACATACCTAGAAGTACATCATTTTCACTTTTCAGTGCTATTTCTACTTTATACACACACGTAGTTCGTGACGGTTCAAATATGTTGATTATGAATTCTGTTTAAATCATTAGCATAGATTATCATAGATACCATACATTAAACAAAGTTCGAAGAAGTATATGTATATAAATTATTCGTTAACTATTACGGTCAAGTTATAAATAAAAAACATTTTTAATATATCTACCACGTTTTTAAAACGAACTAAAAAGTATAATATAATTTTTCCTAACCCCATAGCGATTAATAATCCCATACACATAGTCCTGAAAATTTGTGATTGTGAATTTTTAATACATACGATTTAAAACGAAACCGAACAAACGAAATTTAAAGGGACGTTCGTCACTAGGCCTGTACGACGTCATCGTCTCTCTGCCCATTCGGATCATAAATTTCATTTAAATTGCAAAATATTAAAGAATACCTTATTCGTAATGCCTTATATCCATTGTTATAAGAATATTAATCCTGTATTATAAAATGTTACCGTACCTCACCATTCCTCCAGCGGTTTAGGCGGTACATATGTATGTATGTACCTGTAAAAGTCGTTATCGCAAGCAAAAAACGCATGCGAATCTTCACCCCGACAAATGGACAACACGTGCGACGGACCCACCGAAGCGATGAGCAGAATAACCCTTATAAATCACACGTCATTGATGACCGTAGACATTGCTATAAGGAATTTCTTTGACAGTTTCACCACTTCTCAACATAAAGTCCTTCCGACACACAACCGTCCAATTAACAAACGCAACATTCCCCCCCTCTAAATCCTTATCAGGGCTTGAAACGGGCCCGGAAATAAAACTGTTTGAAACTGTTTCATTTCGAGCTTGATTGAAACAGTTATGAAGGGCCGAATATCGGTTTCGATTACGGTCCTTCGTACACGGATATCGGACCTCATACGTATATCGGTTCTAATATTTTGTCGCTCGGCCGATGCTTTGGAATCGGTGGCAAGAAGACCAGCACCTTATTGTTGATTGCCGACGCGACCGTTGACTCGACCGACGTCATCGGTAACGGGTGGCTTGTGTAATTTTGTCTGTTCCGCCAACGCCAACTCAGGTTAGCGTGGAAAGATTATTTTCCGCACTAAAATTCAATTTATCTCCGCATCGATCCAGTATGTCATCAAATATTATAGATGATATATTATTACCTACATATGTACTTCGTTTAGACATGCCTTGTTTACGCTACATAATGAAAATGAAAATTGCAATAAAAACGTAAATGTAAAAATAGTGAATAATGTATATGTACTCATATTCATTGTTACAATAAAACAACTTTCACAATTATGACCAAAATATAACAGTTTTTAATTTCAGTAATTATTTTCGGACTCGCGCGTCTCAAGCCATAACTTGAAACTTAGAAACTTGCTATAACTTGAAACTTGGAACTTGAAACCGATACGAGGACCGATATCGTGTACGAAGGACCGTAATCGTAGCCGATATCAACTAAAATTTCGGTCTTTCATAACAGTTTATAGAATATCGGTCCTTCGTAACTGTTTCAAGGACCGAAATCGATATCCTAACTGTTTTCAAGCCCTGCTTTGTATACGTGTAAATACAATAGAAATTCGAATCAGCATACTAAACAAAGTGTCAAGAATTATTTGCAACAGTACACTCTTTAGATGCACTTATGTTTCATGTTTATTCATCAAGTGAACTGATTTCTGTGAACAACCGTTGTGTATACATACAAATACAATAGAAGTGCGAATCAGTATACTAATCAGTGCATGTATGTATGTATTAACGCGTTAACGCGACATGTCGGTGCACGTTCATGGAAACGATGAGACTGGTTCAGAAAAAGCACGATCAAACTAATTAAAGAAGATGAGAGTTTACGAGCGGAATGACATCGAGCTAATCCGATTCTGTTTGCAGGAAGCACCTGCCAATTTAAAGGTTAGTTCACTGGCACATCAGAGGAACCGCATGCGACGCACGACGAGCGACGAGCGACGCGCGACGCCTCTACTGTCAATCTGACAGCCGCTCGATATAACGCAATCATCGTTCATCGTACTCTTCTGCCGCGGATACAAAGGAATATCTCGTGTTCGCGTGATATTCAGCTTGGTAAGAACACATATTCGCGGCTCGCTCGCTCGCGCATCTGTGCGCGACGGTTCTGCACGGAGGGGCGATTCACTTCACTTACCAACGAGTAGGCACACGATGTCTATGATGATCTTTCGAAGTATTATTTTCGATGATCGATCCATCACGATTTGTAATCGCACTGACAATCCTGCGGGAATAGTTGCGAACGAATAAATCAATAACCACGAACGAACGGGCACTAAACGCGAAACAGAATACTTGGTTGGAAAAGAACCGATTAGGAATAATTATCTAGTAGAAAAATCAGGAACAAGACCATCCCGGCGCACGGTTCGGAATGGACTGAAAGACGCTCGCCCATTCGCCGCGAATATATCCGGCGAAGGCGAACCAAGCGACCCGACCCGATTGAGATCCGAGCGGCAACTGCCACTGCGACTGCGCTCAGCTGTACGCTCAGTACGCTGTATGGTACGGTCAGTACGTCAGTACGTTATTACGTTGTAATTTGTAAGTACATACATACATACATACGTTCATCAGTACGTTGAACGTTGCGCAGACCATGCACGTGCCAGTTCAGTCTGTTTTGGTCTGCTCGCTGCACGCTGCACGCTGCTCACTACACAGTATGTTAATAATAATGAGCGCTCGGTCCAGCGCGAAGTAAACATCTCATTAACAATGAAACGTGAAACGTGAATGAATTTTCTTTTACCGAATCCTCACGATGCACGTTAGGATAGTCCTTAGCTCGTAGCTATAGGGGCAAACGCTTTTTTTTAATCTTTGAAAAAATGATATGTGCACAATTTCAGATCGATTGGGCAATGGGAACCCGTGCCGCATCGTGCTTGAAAATCGTTTATTTTTGAAACTTGGTTTTTTCCATTATAGTACAGCATAAATACCAGAGATGTGCGGGAACCCGAAAATTTCGAAATTCTCGATTATGTCAAGATTCTCGAAATTATTAAATATCTTATTATATTAAAGTATTGGGATTCTCTCCTGAAAATTTCAGGATTTTCAGTACTTGATTATCGTTTGTCGCTGTCAGACTCACTTTGAAATCAATCGTGGTACATGAGATTTCCGATATCTGGGGCGAACTTTTTTTTTTAATCACGATAGTTTCGAGAATCCCGATAATTTCGAGAATCCCGTTAATGTCGAGAATTCCGATTATTTCGAGACCCCGATCCGACTCGTCTCGATGTCTTCTTGGCCCGTCCCGACCATCGAGATCCCTACATTTTCGGGTTCTCGCGCACCCCCATAAATGGCGACCATAAATGGCGATAATAAACAATTGACAAATAGTACAAATAAAAGTTGTACAAACCAATCCAAAAACGTTTGTTTTATACAACAAGAACTACATATTAATCTACTGTGTGATGAAATATACTTATAAAAAAATATCAATGTTTTATAATTTTCTCGTACCGAAGAGAGAGTCATCGGTTAATATGTATTACGGTTCACCACTGTAAACATAGAAAGCTGTTTGTTCTAGAAAGAGTAAGTAACTACGATTAGTATGCGTTTTGTCAATGGATTCTGTGGAATGTTGTTAATGGAAATTAATGTTTCGGAGAGCAAACGGTCGCGATGTCCATCCAGGCCTCGCCGCGCCGTAGTACACAGATACATAGCTACAGCTACGGTTTAGCCTTAGCCTGGTGCAGCACGGTTCGGCGGTTCAGGGTACGGTGTAGCAGGAAGACAGGTAATGCACGCGCTTCCTTTGGACAATATTTACCCTTACTTCCATATTTTTCTGTAATCTTATCTTTTTTCACTTAACAGAATGTCCCGACTATTTCCATGAGCTGTTACCGCGTATTAGCAACCACTGTTGCAAGATAAGAACGCAGCTTGGGGTAATGACCCTGTTACCAAACACAAGAATTCGATCAATTCAGCCAACAATTTTGATCAAGGCAAGCTGCTTCCTCTATCTATAGCGCCTTCATTCTTATATATGCTTGACTTTTTAATATTGCTCTTATATCTCCCACAGTGCGATTTTCATCTCTACAGATAGCGCGTTATTTTCTTATCCTCACTAAAACCTATACATTTAAGTTTCTTCAGTGAACAATTCAATTTTTGAATATTCATAATAATATATATGGATGTTCGCGATAATTTGTACTAGCGTTTTTTTTTTGTAAAGAATAATAAACACAAGAAAAAAACCGAAGAGGAGGAAGGTGTAGTATATTTTACTAGCAATAATATTTTTCTAGAATCAAAGGTGACCTTCATCTTTTTTAATGAAATGTTACATATTTTTCTACATGAAATGAAAGCTGGCATTTAATTAAGACGAGTTCAACCAGGTACATATATGTATAGTTGTACTATGGTCTTCGGGGTCATACAAGGGCAGAAATAAAAAAAATATATTTAACGTTTCGTAATACATACAGTAATTTACTAGTATATATATGTATGTTGTATTGTTAAGACTACATATCGTGTCCAATGTGACTTCCATTAGTAAGAATGCATTTCCGACTTCCGTTGACCATATTCCTAGTAGTTCCTGCCAATGTCGCACGGCATATGCGGATGCACACGCTTCTTCTATCTTACAATTAGTTTGAAAATCGTCCAAGGCTCGTCTTGTTGGAAGTGCAGACCTCGTACAAGAAACAATGCCAGAGATTGCCAATAATTTTGAAATTCACAATCTGTAAATTGTAAATACTTATACATATCCCCATTTAGAATTCCAGTGTAAAAATATGGATCTCATAGAAACTACCAGGAGTGTGGTCAGCAGAACTCAGAAATACATTCTTGCTAATGGAAGTCACATTGAACAAGATATGTAGTCTTTATCGATACAACATACTTAATTACTTATATTTCTGCTCTTGGATGATCCTGCTGACCATAGTACTATGTACCTGGTTGAACTTGCCTTAATGCCAGCTTTCATTTGATTTAAAAAAATGTGTAACATTTCATTTGAAAAAATGAGGGTCACCTTTGTTTCTAGAAAAATATTAAAAATAAAAAAATTGAGATACGCCATTGTATCGCTAGTAAAATACATATGTTACAATTTCCTCATCTTTGGTTGGTTTTTATAATGTTTACCGTTTTCGAAAAAAAAAACGCTGGTGCAAATTATCTATCGCGGACACCCTGTACATATATGGTACATATATGTATGTATGTTACATAGCGGGAATAAGAATTTTTATCTTGAATCACGGGATTTTATTTCACTCGCTCCGAGCATAATAATCTAGATATTCTATTGCCAGGTCTGCATGTCAATAACAAAACTATTGTACAATATGAGAGCGTGCATTGATCTACATCTAATGGTCTCTCTAACATTTTATTTCGTACACTAAAATTTTCTAAACGCATATGCATATTTACATGTCTTATTTTTTCAAATCGATTATCTTAATTCCTTATTGCTTAGCATTATCTAGTGTAATTTATGTTTATCATATATTATGTGTGCGAATATCGGAGATTACAGACTCGCGCGAACTTGAAAAGTGGTAGAATAGAATCCCTATATCGTTGACTATGATTCATGATCGGCTAATCAATAAATACATAAGCAGGTATCATCTGCCCTGTTTAATGTAAATTGTAAATACATATATCGCACAATGTAAACATATTGATGGAATCTTGAAAAACCTGTTGGAGTCACATAGCTTGTCGAATATGCAATGACAAATCATGTAAAAATGACCATGAGGTATTTGAATTCGTAACATTATCAAGAGAGTTGTGATTACGTAACATATCTTCTTAACTACATAATGGTTTTTCGATGTTAATAGGTTAATACTCTTTTGTAGAGAATACGAAGCTTCATCGATTGGTGCAGGAAAAACATACGATCCCATTTTTAAAAATACCGATGACCTTCGTATCTTTTCTACACGTCCACCTACGAAAAAACTCACAACACCAAAGTATGCATCTCTCGAAACATATATACAAACATTCTTTGTAGGTGAATGTACTGGTAATATGTATGGTATCTGGTGAACCATCTTGTAACTTTTAAATAAAAACAGGAAAATCATAGTCGATAAAATATAAAATTCACTCTATCACTTTTCCACCCACGATTTAGGGCTCCTTGCACTATAAATATTTATGTACATAGAAGAAATATATAAGAAATTTGATAGTTTTATCTTTATATACAGTTATTCACAAAATTGAGTGTACACAAATGTAAAACATTTATTCTAGAAGATATAAAAAAAAATAGTGAAATAATAACAGGAAAGATAAAATACCGTTCTTCGTTCAGCTGTGTCTTTAACAATATTTCTAAAATGATTAGTATACGTTATTATTATTATTATTATTATTATTATTATTATACTAAAAATATTTTTAAAGGCACAGCCATTATACTCGCACAAAAGGATCGTACGTACAAAGAATTTGTTTTTAAATTCATCTCCTTATGCGTTTATTTTATATTATTATATGAAATACCTCTATAAAGCATTGTTATTCCAGTTAATCTTTTATCGAAGTTAATTTCTGATATCTTTACATCAGTTTTTCGAATAACTTTCAAAACAAAAAGGTAGTTATTCCTAATATTGAATTAGTTGCACAGCTATACATATTGTAAACAGAAGTTTTTACGATGACATTTTAGAATCGAAAATATTTAATAAAACATAAACTTATCGAATACTACTTAATATACTTTTCGGAACAGCATGACAATTTGTTAAGTTACCATCGAAATACTATTCTGTGAATTTTATAAAGTCAACGTTTCTTTCAATCTTTTTAATCAATTATTTCGGTGAGAGACATAATTTTAATTGTACAAACTTTAAACTGTTTAAATACAATCGCATGTGCTGAAAACGAAAATGAAAACGAAAACGAAAACGAAAACGAAAACGAAAACGAAAACGAAAACGAAACCATAAACTTATAATATACAAGATCGAAGAGAATTCATTGTCGAATTTCTTTTAGTTTTCGTTATACGTTTAATTTAATGAGTAACTGTACATCCATGCGTCAATTTCGTTTTAAAATAATGTCAGAATAATGATCGACGATTACTGCAACAATATATACACACACACATATAACTTAGAAATATCTTATAAATACCTTCCAAAAGAATTGACTGATTCGATTCTATGTATACGAGTTACGTGTGACGCATTATAATTATTCATTTGAATCATTCGTTATCCAGAAGGTATTCACTTATTGTAAGAAATTTTTCGTGGTTTAGTACGGTACAGTGTTAACACAACTTATAAAGTACGGTTGGTTACTTAAGAATAATGCTAATACCTCTTAATATAAAATACACCACCGATGGTAATTTATAAATTACCGAATATATTTCATATTTACAGAAACTCGGAAACTAATTTTCCTAAAATTGCAATGAAAAAAATGTTGAATCATGGAAATTAAAGTAAAGACAAATATTAGGTAAACTTTCTCGTAAAAAATTGTTCTCGTGAAATATCTATGTTCATTGTTGTTGTCATTCTTGAAAGCCGTTTAAGCTTGAATTACTGTCACTTCGATTAATTATCTATTGTCTATTACGATTATTGCACTAAGAGTCATAAACTAAAAAATAGTACAGTTAAGTTATTCAAATATATGTCCTTACGTTTTCCTTTCCCCAATTCTCACCAAGTGAATGAGTGTTTGAATGTTTTGAAACACCCTGTACAAACATTTTTCAACTCTTTTCAAGTAATTCCCTTTTTTTTCGGTTTAGAATTTATCAATGAAAAGTTAAGCAAATTTCTCTGAAATCTATCGATACTCGATACCAATCTTGCATGGCACAACAACCAATGATATGATATGATACAAACTTCATTGAATATTAAACACACTCGTACTACATATACACTTCGTATCTTTTCCGTTACATCACATTTGCATATCACGGTGCATTATGCACCGTTTTTATTAACAACACCGAATCTCGATTGTATTTTTTTAAAAATTACATCGCCCATGTATATATAACAGAAACAGGGACAAGGACAGGGACACGTATTCCTTTCTTTGGTCGTCTCAGCAGACTTTCGTTACTCCATCCATTATCATTAAAAACGGAAACTGTTAATTGATTATTTTAGAAGCAAATAATTGTCGGAAAGTAGTCCTTTTACATAGGAAAAACGAAAGAAAAACGAGACACAGTAGAAAAACAAATTACTCAAGAATTACTCGAGTTTTTTCGATTATGAAAGAATCACTAACACTAACACCTTGTCTTCTCAGTGTTTCCATGAATTCCGCTAACAATCTTTTAAAATATCAAGTACTGTGTGGATGTGTAAGTATTTATAAACATAATTTTACAGCAATTCCATCTCTATTAGTCATCTGCGTGATTCAGGCGCGTATGTTGTAATAGTGTTGTCTACGCATCCAGCTGCTAGTACTACACGGTAAGGGTGAAAGCTTAAACAACTTACTGGACTGATACGTGTAGCCATAAATCCTTCGTGGAATTTTATTGTATTTAAATGTTGACCGATTGTGTTATATACACTTATGCAGTGATTTGTCGATCCACTGAAATCAAAAGAATAAATAAATACTACATAAGTGTTTGCACTTATTCTTACGCATCAAGTTGTTTAACTTAAATGTACATATTGCTAAATAGCCTACACGCTACAGAAAACATTTTTAATTTTGATAGCAACTTGTATAAAAATCCGGGATATTTGAAATTTGAAAAGCTCTTTATACATATTCTACTATAGAAAATATCTCCGTTGTTTTTAGTAATACAAGAAAATGTTTCAGGCAGAAAATGTTTAGTTCAGTGGGGCAATTACATATTGCGACGGAGCATTGTTTTTCTCTAGGTCATATTTTCCAGGTCGATATTTCAAGGTTATCGTCGTTTCTTCTTTAATGGAATAATGTATTTTAATTAGTGTAACATTATAGCTAATGATTGATATTCAAATGATCTTCGAAGGAGTTATTCTTAATGCTAACTAAGTTAGCATGATTTAACGTACAAAGTCTACTAATCAATTACTAAATATTTAAGTATTCTATCACAGATATTCTGTCAGGTATTTTTTAATTCCATATTCATAAAATGAAAAAAATGATATATGTATGTAGAATCGAATTATTCTAGGCCGAAAGAAACGTTTAATTTTCGAGTTAAAATAGCTCCGAGTACAAAGGATTAAATAGCAGTTGCTGTGTTGCTGATGGAATTTAAACTTACCATGCAAATATGTCGGCCACATCATGCGCTGCCAATGCCGTAATACCTTGCGGTATCTGTACAGTGCTTACGGAGGAATTTTTTCGAAGATCAAATATTCGAATATCACCCGATGATGATCCAGTGAACAATTGAGGTGCAGATCTCTCAGATTTTCTCAAAGACGTTCCCAACACCCATGCTGTGTGTTCTCTCCAAATCATAACTCTTGATTCTAACGGTGGTAATCTTCTGTCGAATAAGCGAACTGAACCATCACCGCAACCGACGGCCATCATTGAACCTGTGATACACGAGAGGATAATAAAATAATGATTTTATTGTGCTACGGCATAAAACGAAATTAATTAATTAATTAATTGATTCAAGTTATCAGAAATTTCTTGTGTCCGGAGGTGTGTGTGAGAGCCAAAACTTCCGATTTTCTTTCAGACAAATGAATTACTTGACTTCTAATTTTTGTTTTTATCAAGTGTTCATTTTGTTTCGTAAATCTAACTAAAAATATATGAATGACTAACCTACGCCATCAACATCAATGCACGTAGCACAACAATCAGCACCTGTGGGTATATCTTGCTTTTTCAGTTCACTCTCTGCGTCCCAGAGTCTAATGATACGAACATCGCCCGTAACAGCTAAAGTAAGGGACTTTTGTTCCCATTTAGTAACCAAACCAGCTGTTGCTGCAAACAATTTTAATTAATGCACCAAAGTAGAAACGGAATCTTACAATTAGATAGTGAAGTACAGTAAACTCCCGATCTGGTGTACAAAGTATAGGTACATACTGTACACCTTTTATAAACGAATAACTTTTTAAAAATTGGATCCAACAGCTTGAGTTTTTTTTCAGACGTTAGAACGATTAATTTACTAGCTAATGTATAAATATATTTTTTAAAATTATTAATAATCCTTGCTATCGATTCTTCTAGGGTCTCAAAAAAACTCAAGCTGTTGGTTCCAATTTTGAAATAGTTATTCTTTTTTAAAAGGTGTACGAATACTTTGTACCATACACCCACAGTAATCAGAAATAAAAAATTCCACACAAACTCTGTTGTTTTTACTTTTTACTTTCTATACTAATTTATACATTAGTCTGTCATTATTAGTTCTTCAATTACTCGCACTCCACTTTCTACATATGTAACTGGTTGTTACATGGAATTTTACATCACTCGAACGTAAATAGCAAGCTAACATAAATAAGTTTTTATTCAATGAAATAACTTTTTTACTTTAACCGTTCACGTAAAATAGATATTTGCTAGTGTGGTCGAGACCTTTATTTATACTTTAAACACTAAATTTAAGGTTTTCAGAAATACTGGATGCGAGTAATTAAAAGTGAAAAGAAAACGTCTACGCACCGGTTGTTGTTTTCGTTGCTGGTTGTATATCAGCTAGTGCTTGCCAAGCGGTCAGTAAAATCGGATCACGGTTTAGCGTGCTACTATAATTTTTCCAAACTCTAACCGAGCCATCGTCGGATCCAGCCATTAGTAAACTGACATCGTGAGCGTTGATAAACTCGAGAGCTGTAATACGCGATGTCTTATTCCCCCGACTTGCACAATAAGTTAATAACTTCGGACCGGATTGATAATCCCACACTCTGCAAGCGAATATAACCAATATCGATAAGGTCTCTTTTGCTAGAGTAATACAGTATTAGTATTCCTTCGGATGATGTGACTTTCGTCTGTGCGGATGATGCGGACTTTTTCAAAGAAATACGATTTGTGCACGGATATCGGTCAGGCAATACTTACTCATGCAACAATGAAACTTTCTTAATTTTAGTTATTTCGTTACGAAACCTTCACCAACGGATTCGTGAAATTGTTCTGATTAAAACGACACCAAGCACTACAGAATTGTGATTGTACATATATTAACTTGTTTAATAAGCGATCAATGTTTCGAACGCAAAGAAGGATAACATGTGGAAAGAAAGAGACGCGCAGAGTCGTAGCAGCCGGCGTAGATCAAACGTTCAGCGGTCAAAATTCGCTTCCAGGCCTCGCATATCGAGCTATTTAAAAACCCGATTTCGCTTCTTGGACTCGGATTGAAAATTCTCATCCCGACGGGATCTCGCACACCCCTAGTTGTCACATCATCCGAAGGAATACTGTAGCGGTGCAATTTGAAAGAAATAAGTCTGAGTAAATTACCCAAAGAAATCTTTCAATGCCACAGCTAAATGCGGTTCGAAAGGATGAAATGTTAAGACTTCCGGAGAAACTGGACATCTCGCATGAAATATTTGCGATTCTACTCTACTTTGTACTGCTCGTAGTTGTTCTTCTCTTGTCTCGGATCTGTGCCTTTTATTTCTTAGGTACCTGAATGTTCAACGTTGCAACAGCTTTCATCAAACAATAATGCTATCGGAAACTTTCATTTTTGAATACACAATTATCGGATTTACCTCCACTCCCTTTCATAATGAGCTCTGCTTTCCATATCGTTCATCGACTCAGTCTCACTTTCTAGACTAACAGGCTGAGCAAATTGAGCGCAACTCCATTCAACAAATTGCGAAGTTGTTAACGGTGTTTTGACTTCAGGAAACTCGTCAGCTTCCTCCAATATCTGTTACAAAGTAATAGACATAAATTACAGGCATAGATTTGTTATCATAATGCGAATCTTTGTGCATTTATGGCATCTGAAAATTTTTCAAAAATGCTCGCATGTAAAATTCGATAGAATTTGGTACGATTTTTAGTTATTTCGGATCTAAAGAGGCTCTACTACCACTGAAAATAAAATTTCATTTAACCCTTGTGTAGTCAACCGGCTACCCATTTATTGTATTTCTTTCAACAAATTATGGTATATCACCGGTTGGTAATTTATAATATTTGAATTGAGAATTTGTGCAAACATGTTCAATACAGAAAGGTTTTAAAAGACATAATTTATACATTTCGGTTTACTACATAAGGGTTAATCACATTTTCTTCAAATCTGCCTACAAAAATTGAAAATTGAATTGCATAAACATCCGCTGTCTATTTATCATATTGGTTTCGACAAATGTCGATTGTTTTGTTCCCTACCATATTAGGAATTGGTTTTCTTGATCGAGAAGCGTGTGACGATACCCTCGAAGATCGCAATAAATCTGTTCCGGAATTCACTGTAGGCGGTGATTCTCCTTTGCTGTTACTTCATTCGATAAATAATGAGCGAAAACATTATGAATAATATAATATAATATAAATCTAATATATATATATATATATAATACAATGAAAATTGATCGACTTACCTTAAGTAAGTTGTACGATTTGATGGAGATGGCGGAAGAGACAATGACGAAGATGTTTTTGTTTCAATTCCTTCTTTGGGTGTAGACGATTCTTTCACCTAAAATAAGAAAGAAAAATCTCGAAATTTTTTATGGAAAATCCCTGCACACCCCTGATAAAAACGAATGTAACTATATATAGGTTTTGCACTCCAGTAGATATGTACTATACATGTATATTCATTGTTAAAAATTGAAGCGTATTGCAGTCGTATCGAGTCTTATGTTCCCCTCGCAGTAATAGATAGATAATTAAATAATTAATTTTAAATATTTTTAATGGGTGAAACTGATTACTAAAAGGTTGAATTTGATTTACAAAATAGTGATTATGGAGTACTATTTCAAAATGGAGTACATTTTCCGGTGAGATTTGTAGATTTCTACCTGATTTCGAATATGATTAGTCACTTTTTGAGACATCGAAGCAACCGCAGGATGTGGATCGTTGTCAAGGTTGCACAGCCCGTGCCATAGCTTCATATATACACTACCATAGGAAAGACTTGGTAAATTTCCAAGTGAACTATGTCCTAAAATCAAGAAACAATAATTTATTAGATTGTCTATTAAACATTCAGATTAAATACATATATCTGAGCTTTGCCATAGTGTGCTTCTAATCCTAAGTAAAATAAAGTCGCGAAATAAATATTAGCTAAACATATAGTATAATATAAAGTTACAACATTTAAAATCAAGGATGAACTATGTACGAACATGCAATGGAATTTCCAATCATTATTACCAAGTGACTCGCAAGGTTTCCTCACGAACTCCCAATTATTTCCTGGTACACGATTGAAACAATATAAAGAATTGTTATCTAAAATCCGACAATAGACAGCGCTAGTCTTTAGCCAAGCGTTACAGGTCTGTTACTTACCTAAACTGCTTATAGACGACGAAGAAGATACCCTCTTAATACGATCTTGTCCAAATCCATCTGTAGTGTCTACACTGTACATATTATTAGGAGAAAGCATTTTCAATCTATCTCTGGAGCTAATGCGTCTCATTCCACTGAACGGTGAGAATGTTTCCACTACGAGGTCTTTGCGACTGTTTTCTTCAGCCAAAGCTAAAGTGACAAAGGAATTTTCAAAGTGTAAAACCATCCATTGAAGCGCTACCACTAATTCCTGCAAAGAAAATAATATTTCCGTTATGTTTAGAATAGTTGAAGAATTGATCACTGTAATTCAATTCTATTCAGATGATTGCAAAAGTTCGTGCTCGATTTTCAAGGATGTTGCAAATTCTACTGCACGGCCGAGTGTAAAAAAACAAAATTATACAGTCACCATTCTTTTGTAATTGTCCAGAAGAATCGTGATTATATAATTGATTAATACAGCAGCTGTATACTTTAAAATTTAACACTAACCGTATCGGGTACAAAATTGTATATCGGATGTTTTATCAAAATTACAAGCCTGAATTTATTTAGATGTTTCACATTTTTTATAATAATACGTGCTCGAATAATTTCTAATGGAAGCATCTTTATAATTCCAATAATTAAAAAATAAAAATTAGGATACGAACAGAGTAGGTCAGGGTAGAAATGAGAGAGAGAGAGAGAGAGAGAGAGAGAGAGAGCCATTTCTTAGCCGCAAGGCTGAAATAAAATAATAATAAAAAAATGAACAATGTGAAAGCGGTCATTTGACCTGTCACGCGATACGGTCAATGTTAACCATTGAATTTTATTTTCAAATCGGGCACGAACTTACGCGCAATCATCTAACATTATATTATGTAACAAACTTACATACTTTTCTAACTAAGGGGCACATATCATGAGATACAGTGTTAATCAATGTTATGGCGATGATTTGATCAATATTATTTGCATGTTCACTTCGCGTTGTAACACTATTTATGAATGTACCCAAAGCGTAAACACTAGCTGCTCGAACCTATGTAATTTTATTGTACATTATTATCTATTCGATCATTATATTAATAAACAGCGGGTCTTTATGCAAAATAAACATTTTCTAGCTGAATTGCAACAAACTGGAGTGAAATTGAAATATATTTTTAGTATTAATATGTTTAACGCTAAACCTACCACCACCGGTCAAACTGACCGGCTCCAAATTTTTTATTTTACAATTATTGAAATAATAAAAATGATTTCATAAGGCATAAGGGATGGTTGTATAATAGATATCTTTATAATAAATATTTTATAATGAAATCAATCTTGTCATTTTTATAAGGAAACAGTTACTTTTAAAGCTCGGTAGGTTTAGTGTAAATAAATTGAACATAACATAACGTATTTTAATATTTTAGTATTTTAAAATTTTTCTAATCTTTTCATAAATGCATAAAATCCGCTGTTTTTAATTATTAAACATACGATAGTAGAAAAATTGAGAAAACAAAGTTGAATCATCAATGGTTCTCTATACCTCAGGAACTGAATCTCTTAGCAATGTAAATAGTTTCTCGTGTGCGATATCTCGAACACCACACCACCTTGCTTTGTCGTAATTATGCCAAAGCCTAGCAAGACATAAACACAGCCATTGACGTAATAAAGAGTTCGTATCCCCAAGTTGTTCCAGACAAATTGAAACAAGACTACCATGATTAGCAGCTACTTGACCTTGTCGGTAATCATTTACGATACTGGCCAAAACGAACGCTGCTAATGTTCTGTACTCGCTCTAAAATCAAACGGAAAAAACAACGTTATATTGGGTATTGGGTATTGGGTAAACGTAAAGAATATTTTGAATAATGGTGGTACAGCAATTTTTAGTGACGCCTCAGAATCACCGTTCGAGTGCTCAGGGTTAAAGCGTAAAACAGATAGTACCTGAACAGAAGTATCTTGAAGAACAGATAAAAAATATTTGTGCCCTCCATCACGTACGAGATCTGCTTGACAAGTCTGTAAATATATCTACAATTACGTTAGTTAATTGAAATTAGTGTTAAATACAGGGTGGGGCGTTATGAACTGGTCACTTTGAAAAATAGAGTTGTCCTTCGTATCTCCTTCACGTCTCCATCTATCATATAGAAAAATTACTTGCACTTTCTTCTATCTCGAAAAGTAAGCGAGTTATTCAGCTGACCTGTCCATAACGCTCTACCCTGTATAATAAGTAGACAGCGGATCTTCAAGCAAAATAAAAATTTTCTACCTGATTTGCAACAAACTGGAGTGAAATAGAAATTTATTTTCTTTCTTAACATGTTTAATCGGTTGAATTAATATAATATATCAATATTTTAAAATTCTTCATTGTTGTCATAAGTGCATAAAATTCGCTGTCTATGTAATAATAATCTTTTTATTAGAATTTGGTTATCTATTGAAACTTACACTGTCAACTGCGAGAATTTTCGCCCAAATGAAAACAAGCAATGGGCGTAATTCTCTGGCATTACTCTGAAGTAATTTCAAAACGTATGGAAAAATGCCTACGCTAAGAGCCAAGTTTACTGCCCACGGACCAAGATCAAGAAAACGTCCCAATAACTCTAACGCTCTTAGTCTATGAACTTGGCTTAACAAGACTTGAAGTACTATTGGCAGTTGTTCCGGAGGGTTGCGACTTTTTGAACCCAGTGTAAGCCATACTTGAAAGGCTGTCAATTGCTCTTCGAAAAATGGGGAGTGCACAAACTGATCTTCATTCTCTAGGATAGATGGTAATTGCGCTAAGCAGAGATCGAGTGCCAAATCCCATGCTTGCCACATAGGATGCTAAAGTTTATAGGAGAGACGATGAATTAAACATATCTGGTATCCTTAAAAAAACCCTCTTTCAATTGCGATATAAAGGGCGTCCCAACAAGAGTGAGGAATACTTAAATCCCAAATAAAATACGATCTCTCTAGATCGTAATTTTACTGCAATGGTTTGACTCTCTTCAAAGCACAGACAACAAACAAATTGAAATTTTCCGCTCGTGTTGGGACTTCGGACACCTTTTATTTAGGGCAGCACTTACCTGATAGGTAGGTGGTAATTTTGGACAAGAAACTGGAGTACAATCGTATGATCGAAGTATTCTTTCGGCGAGTAAAAAATTTCGAAATAAACTAGCAACTAATAAATCTTGTCTGAATAATCTCTGGAATAAATCTGAAAATTAAATACGTTTATTGGATAGCACCTTTCGTTATCAGTTATAAGAAAATAACTACGTATGACATACAGCGTTATTTTACCTCTAGGCAAGGTGTTCCACGCTATTGTATCGGTAATTGCTGTAAATATCCAGTTAAGTTCTCCCAACATTGTTCTCCTGTCGGTCAACTGCCCTGGAATTCTGAAATTGATTTACCAATTTGTTTAATAGATCTTTTATGACGAAGCATTTTATATGTAATATTCCATACTAAATGTTACAATATTATAGAGATATTGGTATTATTATAGTATTACAAATATTATATAGGTTGGTTGTTCGACTTTGTGTATACAATTAATAATTTCAGATGGAAGACAAAACAGAAATTCTACTTATGGTATATCCCATTCTAATTGTAAGTCAAATATGTACCAACAACTCAATTGAATCTCTCTCTCTCTCTCTCTCTCTCTCTCTCTCTCTCTCTCTC
>CM052312.1:9282653-9301212 GCA_028455605.1 Lasioglossum malachurum | reverse complement strand
ACGCGTGGCATAGAATACCTCGTTGTGCGCCAACACTCTTCGTCTCGTCCGCTTGCCATTCATCATAGTTTTTGGAAATGGCATTGTCAGTCTCATCGTTAACTGAAATTTGAGACATCATTACTACATATATTACAGAATATATAATACACTGAATAAGTTAGTTTCTGGTACACTCGTATATGTCTATAAAATTTCAATAAAGGTGGATGCATGTAAGTGGTGTTTCTGGATACCTTTTAATACTACCTCCCGTGCAGCTGATTTGCCACAAGCATTTACATATGAACAAACTGAATTTGGATTAATTCGCTTTAAAAGAGCGTCAATTACAGCGTCACCATGTTTATCAACAATCTGTTTGCATTCTTTTGAAATGGAATTTGGAAGATGTATGCATACACTGCGCACTGCATTTTCAATTTTAGTTTTAGATTTTAACAATCTGTTTTATTGCCACTATACATGCTTCGCATACAAGTCCCTGTGATTCTACAGCACTTCTACTTTTGTTGTCTTTTGAATTGTTAACGTTAGTAGAAATTTGAACTGGTTTTCCATTATTTTCAATGTTAAAATTTTATAGAATCTTATAGTACATATACAGAATTTTTTAGTACAGATGGGAGAAAATTTAAGGCATGTTTGATATATAAATAATTCTTCATAACAATATAAATCTAAACTCGAGAACAAAAGTGTATATGTATGAAAGCTATATATGAGCGTTAGGTTAATTTTTAAATATTTATTCATTGTAGCTGACCAATAGCAAAGCGTCCGGTGAGAGGGGGTCGTACTGCTATTGGTAGATTATATTAGATAAACATTTCTGTGTTAGTAACTTGGAAACGAAGCTGATTATTATGTACTTTTCCGAATACTGACCCGAAAATGAGACTTTAAATTTTCTTAATATAATGTTGTTGTAAAATACTATGTATATGTACATAAATACATTGAAACGATTGAACTGACGGGACGACACGCAAGAGGCTCTATATATATATATATTATACACCTGTCCATAATTTGATTCGTTGACATTATCATTTCGACCAATAGCAAAATGATATGTATCTAATATCCAATCAGGCCTACGTATATATCTGTGGTTGTCAAGAAGAACGCCGCATCATGCGGCCCGCATGTCACATACATACTTTCACTTTCGAGATATTGCCGTTTAAAGTTTTGATCATGGTTTCGATCACTAATGCTTTGACATTGGTTAGGCTAGACGTTGGTTCACTTGCATTGTTTTCTGAGCCTGTCGAATGTGTTTTCATGACTTTTTTTCTGGTAAATACGTAAATTCCTATACCCTTCAAATTTTTTGAAATTGTGACATGCGGGGTTTTTCCTTACAACCATAGAGATATTCCTTCCTGGCGCCTTCTTTACAGTCATAGGCGTAATTTGACTATTGGTCGCAGTCGCAGTTCGCAGTTCGCAGTGTTCGCACTGCGAACTTCGCAGTTACGTCCAGTCACGTCGCAGTGCTGATAATGAGAGTTTGCTCGCGCACGTGCAGCAATTTTAGCATCAGTAAAGTGAAATTCTCGATAAAATAGGGTACCTTCATCACCTTGATCATCCTGAAAAATGTTTAAAAATTGTTATGATGACATATGTTATTCTGTAACTCGTAGGACACTCGTCTCGTGTCACATCGTTCCGCGTCTCTCGTTCTGGAGTGTTCTGGAGTTCCTTTGTCCAGAACAGATTTTGTTTCACTACTTTGCCGCCACTATCACTACCGCACTACCTTTTTATCATAATACATAAATATACAGGGTGTCCCAAAATTCCTTCAACAGCCGGAAATGGGAGGTTCCTGAGATCATTTGAAGCAACATTTTCCTTTGCAAAAATATTATTCGCCGCTTTGTTTAGGAGTTATTAACGAAAAACCCGAACCAATCAGAGCGCGACCTAGACGCGAGTTGGCACAGTCGGCCCGGGCTGTCAACTGTCTATTGGCCAACTATGCCAACTCGCGTCTAGGTCGCGCTCTGATTGGTCCGTGTTTTTCGTTAATAACTGCTAAACAAACCCGCTGATAACATTTTTGCAAAGGAAAATGTTGCTTCAAATGATCTCAGGAACCTCCTATTTCCGGCTGTTGAAGGAATTGTGGGACACCCTGTGTAATAGATACGTTACAGTTTTGGACGCGTATGCGCGAGAAAACTTGTCCAATATCTCAGCATTGATTGGTCGATGTGATAAGGTTAGCGAATCAAATTATTAAAAGACAGGATGTTCTCTCTATCAGAAGAATAATACTCCATATTTTATATATAATTCAATATCGTATTACGCCTATATATATATATATATAACTTAAAAGGTGACTAGCAACAACTATATAGCAGGAATTTGTTTGCAGTCTGTTGAATGATCCGGTTGGTTAATATTAATCCAATAAGCATTCGGAACCGAAATTTTCTAACCTATCCATTGTCATCCGAGCGTAAATCGTGGCGTAAAGCGTAAACACCACTTCCCACGGTGCCCGTGGTAAATACACATGAATATACATAATATATACATATATAAAAAAATATAGTTTTCAATTACCTTCCAACTCGAAGTTCGCTGCACGTACATTACATACATCTACGACAGTACAAATTGTTTTAGGACTAACATTATTTGTAAAAGCGTTAATGACAGAATCGCCGTGTGTATTGACAAAGCGAATACAGTCCTTAGATAGAAAAGTTGCAAGATAATTGCATGCTTCATGCAACGCGTTTCCAATTTTATTTTTTGACTTCTCACTACCAACTTTCTTTTCAACATAATCTACAGCCAATTGGCATGCTTCGCATGTAACACTCTTTTTGACTCTAATGCTTCTCTTTTCATACTGTTTCCATGCGTCAGAGTTGTTCGAAACTACATCTGGTGTTTCGCTATATACTGAAATACAAGCACGACAAATTCTTTCCTTAATTATACATATGTATATTTTTTAAAAGTAGTACAATTCTTATAATAAATGTAAACTGAACTCGATTATATGTACATATATAGATATATGTGTATATACAGATTATGCATCTAAATACCCTCTAATTCGTCTTCATCTGCCAATCCGCAACCTGGTACGACAGTACAATCTATCTCAGGACTAACATCTTTTATGAAAGCATCAATTACAGCGTCACCATATTTATCGACAAAGTGTCTACATTCCTTAAAAGCAGATTTTGGAAGATGGTTACACGCGCTGCGCACAGTATTTTGAATTTTGTTTTTCGCTCTATCATTGGGAATTTGGCATACTGTACACGTGAGACCCTTTTTCAATTTAGCGCTCTTCTTTTCATGCTCTCCCCACTCTTCGTTGTCAGATTGAATTGCATCTCGTGTTTCACTGTTTACTGAAATACAAGTAGGACAAATTGTTTCCTTATACATAGAAAATAATGTTAAAAGTAGTGTAATTCTTCTAATAAATGTAAACTGAACCAGATTATATGTAGAAACATCGATATATGTGTATATGTATGTATAGAGATTATGCATCTAAATACCCTCCAATTCATCTTCATCTGCCAATCCACAACCAGGCACGAGGGTACAATCTATCTCAGGACTAATATCTTTTATAAATGTATCGATTACAGCACCGCTGGATTTATCGATAAAATCTCTACATCCCTTGGAAGCAGATTTTGGAAGATGGTTGCACGCGCTGCGCACAGCATTTCCAATTTTGTTTTTCGATCTATCATTGGCAATTTTGCAAACTGTACATGTAACACCCTTTTTCACTTTAGCGCTTCTCTTTTCATGCTCTCCCCACTCTTCACTGTCGGATTGAACTGCATCTGGTATTTCATTAGTCACTGAAATGCAAATAAGTTTTCTTTTACTTTTGCCTCTAAGTATTTATATTTTACATTACGTTTTTCTTCCTAGATTGGGGATTTTAGAACTGTTATAAATAGACTGCGGATCTTTATGCAAAATAAGAATATTCTGTATTGTGTGTGTGTGATCGTGGAAAGCAGGAATAAACTAAAATTGATTTCATCCCTTAATGACTTTGTTACGTTAAAAACAACATTACAATATTTTCTTGATTTTTTCTAATCTATTACTGTTTTATACAATAGTTCACCCAACTAATTTCTTCATGAATGCATAAAGTTTCGCAGTCTAGTTATAAATATGTAACTGTAACTGTAGCTGTAACTGTAAATGTGTAATGTAATGCATGTGTCATATGTTATAAATGTATACTTCATATACGTACAGATTTCGCCATTTTTATCCGTAACGAATATGTTTCTGTGATGGGAACTCTTAGGAGCTTTGCACAATTTAATGAAAGTGCATACTTCGATTGGTGTTAAGTCTGCGAGTAAGAGTTCCACAAGTTCTTTACTATATCCCTTCACCAATTCAGTACATTCTTGGGAGAGACTTCGAGGTAAATGATCGCACAGTTTATCTAACTCCGCTTCTATGTTCGCCTGCATTCAGATATTATAAAACATTATCATAGTAATAATACTCCACTCGATAAAATTGCCGATACAAACATAGTACTAACCTCGGTCCTATTATTTTTAATAACGTTATATATTTGTGTCATAGCAAGTAAACACAGCGGGCAACTAGGTCTATTGGTTTTTTCTGTGAGCGTATATTTCGCCGGAATACTTTCCCATAATTTCATAAATTTTTTAGTGGGACACAAACGTAACATTCCGCACACCTGAAAGTTATTTGTTTCTACAATTTCTACGCTTATTAAAATAATTATTATTATATATAACAAGTAATATACTAACATGGGCTGGATCAATTTCTTGAACTAGTATAGCAACAATAGCATCTCCATAGGTCTCTACAAATTCTGAACATTCTCCGCTTACGCTTTTTGGTAAATCACGACATACATCCTCTACTACTTTTTTAACCGTCTCCTGGAATTACAAATAACAATTACTTACTCCAACTTAAAATTATATCATGAAAATGGTTCAACACTCGTATGCTTCTCAAATGAAAATTGTTTTTAAATACTGCAAAACGTTTGATTTCTCTCTAATTGTGTTGTAGTTTGATGTACTTACTTGCTTATTAATATCAGCATCAGCTTATAAGCTGATTAACATTCATGAAATATCATGGGACGCGGTTTTTATCTAGGTATTTTTAACAGGTATGTAAGGGGGCTAATATTTAATTAATTCTTACCTCTGTAACAGGATTTGTTAAGGTGTCTTGAATGTAATGCATCACGTATTCACAAATGGCGCACGATGCTGTTCCTTTAACTACCGGACCATCTGACAAAGGAAACGGGAACATCCTTTCAATATCCAATTGCATTCCTTCGATTTCTGATTTGCTTAATGGTTCAGATTTTTCAGGTTCCATATTTTTATTTGAATTCTGGAAAATACGAACCCCTATTTCTTCTACATTCCGTGGTAACAGAGGCCAGATTGGTTTATTCTGCAAGATATTTAATTTGAAATAGATGTCATGTTGTATGCAATTCTTCCATATTTTATGCACATTTTACAATGTAAGTACGCTTCGTGAGAAGTAATTGTTTTTCAAAATTGTACAGAGCGTTACACAAATGTTTTCCCAGGTGTTCTCTTTCATATTTCAGATTTTAGGGTAAAGGTACCAGTTACAATGTTACCCCACCTGGTTATCAGACACAAAACAAACTTTTTAAAAATTAATAAAAATAACATAAAGTACCTAGTATCACTGTATTTGTAAAAATAAAATTGATGTTTCCCCTTCATATAAATCCTTCTATTATTACAATATTAGTATTACAGTATTAAAAATAATTATCGTTTAAAATCTCCCCGAGACTATGCAATTTTTCGTTTCCGATTATAGAAAATGCTAAGAAACTGAGCAGAAAGATACACACACCACACATCAGAGCAGTGGTCGGCAAACTGCGGCTCTTCCACGAGTAACGTGATAAAAATTAATTTATTTTCTTTTAATCTCATAGTATTTTAATCGAATTTTCAATCAGTCAGTGTGTTATATCTAAATTCAAATAGTCATATAAAATATTCAATAGTTATAGCTAATGTAAGTTCAAATTCAATTCTAGTTTTATTCAGTGCCCCTATGTAGTTTTAGCCGACTTCTAAAAACGGTTCTTGTAAAGAAATTTGGCTCTCGGAAGGAATCGAAATCGTTATGCTGCTGATATTTGGCTCTTTCGACTAATAAGTTTGCCGACCACTGAATCAGAGGAGCAGGTAGAATAATGACTTTATTGTGTTCCGGCATAAAAAAGAATTAATTGACTAATTTTTTAGCAGAAATTTCTTGTGTCCAGTAAATAGGATCAAAACTTTGAAAAATTTGACAATACAAGAAAAAAAGGTGGATAATCAATCGTTTATCACAAATAATGCAAAATAAATTACACAATGCCTTGAAATTAATAAAAAAAAACTTCCAAGGCGTCACTAAATATCCGGTAACAGGTACCTTTACCCTATGCCCTATGTACTCATAAAAAGAATTATTTACCTGTGCTGTTCTTCCTTCAGCAGGACATACTCCAGACATTTGACATACGTATTTACTGTTAAGCTCTCTTGTGAGATATTCATAAATTACTGGGTAATATTCGTCGACAATGCCAGTACACTACAATTCCGAATGTACCATTAATAAACAAGTCCATAAAAAGGAATACAATACAAGTAGTAAATACAAGAAAACTTACTTCATTTGCAAACGATTTTGTTTGTTTACACAGTCCATCCAATACTTGGTGGAATTCAGATTCTGTAGTATTAGCTACTAGAAGATCTCTTAAATGTTGTACAAGTTGTTCGCACAATTTGCATGGTAGATCATCACTTACATCAACCATACCAACACTTGAGAGTGGCCTAATTTCAACTTTTCGATTCTAAAATGAATGATGTATGATTAAGTTGCCTAGAAATTCCTGTATCATAACATTACGAGCAGACTCCGGATTTTTATGCAAAAAAGAAATTGTCCGCATGTACGGGGGACTCGGGGACAGTGTTAGGGTTTTAGGGGTATGTATCTTTCTTTCTTTCTTTCTAGTAGTATTCTTAGTAGGCCGAAATTTAATAAATCAATGCTATTTAATTTCATATTATGCATAAAATCCGCAGACTAGTTACGAGTTTTATTCAAACTTACTGCCTCGGAATTTTCGTGTTTGTGAAATTGTGCAGTGCACTGGCCGGATAAATGACAAATGTTCTTAGAATTGAAGTTTTCTTGCAAATGAGCAAATAGAGTATCGAAATAAGTTAAAATAGTTGCTGAACAAGCATCTGTGAAAGTACTGAGCTCTGCACACAAATTAAGCGCGTTTTGTAACACTCGATCGCGAGGAGAATTGTTCAATCTATATTCCATATGTGCCGCAACTGTCAGACATTTTGTGCAGTCGTCAGGTTCGATTTCATCTTTTTCCAGAGAATGAGATCTTACATCGACAATCTAAATTATAACAGATATAGAACAAATAAACAATATTCTTTGTTTAAATATTCAAAGAAATAAGATTAAGGACTTTACGGAATATTCAATGCTATACAAAACATTTTAACTTAGATTCACCTTGCTTGTTGGTTGGCTGTATTCTTCTAATAATTGATCGATATGAGCGGAATTACAAAGTCCAGCCACCGAACAAACAACAGATGGATTCATCTGTGATGCCAATGTTTCGATCAAATCGGGAATAAATTGATCGACAAGTGTTACGCACTCCTTCACAATTGGTTTAACGCGAATCAGTTTGCAGCTTCCTTCGAACACGGCTTTCAAATCATTCTGAGTTTGATTGCTTTCCAGCTGATCACGAGCCTGTTGAACCATGTCCTTACAAACTTGACAGACATCGTCATTATCTTCTGGTACTTTCATATTATTCCATTTCAGTTGTATGCAATGACTGGTTGCATTACATCCTGCTGCAGTTCTGTATTCATATGAAATAAAACATTTTAATATTACGATTGAATGCACGAATCCGTTCCGACCCAATATTTTTAATAAGGTAAATATGTATAAGGTTTAATAAGAAAATAAGGTTTTATTCGATTCGAGTTTCTTAAAATTCCGAGTTTCTAAAAAAATTGCAAATTGCATAAACATCTGCAGTCTATATCTACATATAATACACAGTACAGTGCACAGTAATACAATGTAATATTTCACTGCAGTGAGTATTTAATTTTTCACTGTATTATATAGTATAATTATAAGTAAAATCAATCGACGTCGCATACATTATAAGCAAAAAGATCAATTTCTTTGGAGTTTTGACTTAAACCACCTTTATAATCACTAGCATATATGTATTAATCATTTAATCTCATCTAATACACGATTGAACTTACTTAATATTTTCACACCAGTAGGAAGGACCCCATGTGCATTCCTCTCTACCTAGAAAGTGATGATTTGTAGGTACGTCTGCGTTGATTACGATTCTAGCTGTACACACTGAAAAAATAGAAAACACAATGACTCATACATCAGTATTTGAATAATCTACCTAGAAAGTATATATATTTTTTTAACATTTATAAAACTAAATAGACTGTGGATTTTGATCTTATGCGTTTATGAGAAAAATGGACACATACAATTTAAGGCAGTGGACATGTTCAAAATATTTAACGTTTAAGTTAAGGACATGAATGTATTAGTTTCATCTTAATAGAATAATTAAAAGAAGAATACAATTTTTATTTGGCTCCTGTGTTCTGAAATCAATGCAGACATTTTTTATTTTGCATTTTGCATCAAACATTATATGTATATAAATATGTTTATTAATTATTTTGAAAAATTTCCAAAATTGTGTAAGCAATAATTTATTATACACACAAATTATATGTACTATGCTACATTAAAAATTACTTCCTTCTACCATAATGCCTTATAAAATTTGACTTTTTCATATTTCTACTCAAAATTTATATAAATAGTAGAATGTAGAACCATCTATCCTCGAATGAATGGCAAGACAAAAATGTTTAAATAAAGAAATTCTTAAACAACAGAATAATAATTTCTGTTCCAACACTAACCATCATTGATTTAAATAAAAATCGTAAAGACAGATATTTTGTTTATGTATCTATGGATTTGATATCTCCTCAGCTGCTAAATTACAATAGAATTGATATGGTTCAAATATCTGTTTCCATATTAGAGTATTCAGATATGAAGGACTATGTAATTTTATGTTGGAAACTCTTTATATGTATGTACATGTAACAGTTATCGATGACGGTGTACTATCGATTTCATTCTTACTAACATTTCTTTGTGCAGGTTCCTTAGTATTTAGTTTCTAATGGTTCCAACCATAACTGCATTCATAATTCAACAATTTCAAGTGAACATAATTGCAAAATATAGAAGAAATCTTTTCTTTATTACAGAGTGACTCTATGGCTACTAATGTTTTTATAATATTTTAAGTAGATGAAAAGCTCAAGTACATACAGCATGCAGCCATTCAATTCATTTAAAAATATTCACAAGATTACTTGGCAAATATGCTTTCAGATAAAAAATCTATACATAGAATAGATTACTTCTGGAATGAATGTATGTATATTGTATATACACATTATACATATGTATATATCTATGTATATAATGTAAAATTACAATAGAAGTAACACACAAACGCACATTTGCTTAGCAATGCTCATGCTGATCACAGGATTTTCCATGGTAATTGTTAAGCACTGACTCATCTTATATCTGATTAAGTAAGTCTCATCCTTTCTGAGGAATAGTGGTGTTATTATTAGCTGCTTAACATGGGAACTATGAACTATAGTATTAGTAACAGATAAGTAAAGGGTATAATAATACGTCATATTTGAGAGAAATAATCTGTACCAATGTTATGGTTCCAAGGTACAATAACATTATTGCGTATGATCGATAAGATTGCAGTAAATGTGGCGCACAAAACACTGTTCGAGATGTATGGAAATGAAGGAAACAAGCTAACAACAAAGTATGTACAATCGTGCAAAAAGAATAAACTACGCCGTAGACAAAGAAATACTAATTTGAATGTTAAATAATCGGGATACTCACCAGCTAAAACCGCGCAGAACGGGATTAGTACCTTCATTTTCCTTGCTTCGTTTCCGAAGCGATGGATATTAGAAAGGTTTCTTTGTTACCGAATTGTGCACGATGACGTGCCAGTTGCCCGTGTAGAACGTCCAGTAAGATAATATTTGAACAAGTATCGACAAATTATCAAACAGCGCTTCAAGAAAACACTACTGTCAAATGACCGTTCTTAGCGTTTATACGTATTCTTCTACCGATACATTCTGTCTCTCTTCATCTCTTTCGATTTTCCTCGACGACCAATAGGAATTTCGCGATGGCCGTCACGTGACGCGCAACTGTTCTCCTACCCTACCCACTGCGTATGGCGTATATACATGGAAATTGATAATGTAGAATGTAGCGTTTGACGAATATCGCGCATTCTTCAAATATGATGCATCTTGAACTTCTCCCCGTAATGGAACTGCAATTACATTGCTTCCCTTTATCTTATTCGAAATATATGTAGGAAAGAATTATCAATTCGTTGTCATAAATGATTTTATATAATTCAAATAGTCGGCAGCGTCATCTGTTGGTACTAACAACGAAACCGAATATACAAATATCATCTGTACGTGGCTTCGTAAATTTTTTAAAGGGATAGCAGGGTAGATTCGTTTCTAAATAGGATTGTAAGGGCGAGGGATGCGCCTTCTTATTTCTCGATCATGTAAAGACCGGGTTTATCAGTTGTCAAAAAGGCTACATAAAAGATCAATCTAGGCCGCGATCACCTCCAAAAGTCCTGTTTTTACGTTTACGAGTAATGCTTCCGAATAATGCAAAGCAAATTAGGCCTCGTAAACGTAAAAATAGGACTTTTGATTGCGATCGGGGCCTAAGTATATAGATTGATCTTTTATGTATTTAGCGCTTTTGAGTGTACACCCTAAAAAATCAAAGTGTATTCCGATTATATATATATATAGTCGAATTATTGAACCGTTTCGAAAAAGTTTCGAGGGGATTACACTAAAACGAATTATTTACTCCTGTAGGACTATAGGAAAATCTATTATCGACAGTGGAAACATGACAACAACAGATAAATGAATTTTCGATAAAGTATACACTTGATGGATAGTCTTCTTTGTCACAGTATGGTTAGCACAGCACAATAGCAAGCAGAAATCCAATTTCTTTTGTTACAGTTTTTTTATTTTTGTTTACTCACATAACGAGGAAGTGCGAGAAAGTAAAATCACGCTATGGTTTCCATTCTTTTAAAATTCTACGTCTCCAAAAACACACCATTTAGCATATCTTGTGTAATAAAAGTATTATGCTGTAATAAAGAATTGTGACAATAAATTTCTATATTCGAAATGAATATCTATCATAGTTCAATTTCAACAATCAATCAGTTTTATTCCACTAAAAGTTTCCTATTTTTTTAATTCCCGATATAGCTTGTAATTTAATAATTACAAGTATCTATACCACAATATATAAATATTCTAACAATATATAACAGTTATAAATTATTCATATTTTTTATTAACACGTTTGAAGTATAGTATCTATTCCGTTGTAAAAAAAAATGAAGAAAAATGTTCAAATTATACTGTGGTACAAAAGAACTGGTTCCTATAGACAAGAAACACGTAAAAAGTGTTGATTTATTATATATGGTTGCATATATGTACGAACAGAACCGCAAGCATAATTATTCATTTTTACGTTATAATATAAATATTCAATATTTCATCAAGAACTGGTATATATTTTAAATATATTGATAATATATCTTTTAAAACACTGACTAAAATCTAAAGTATTCTAAATTAAGCAAGCTGTTTTGAAAAATTTTATATTATGCATATATATATATATATGTGTTTATTTATATTAACGATTATTCATTCGTTCACCCTATATGTTATACTACAATTAGCATAATGAAAATTATCTCAAACAATGCTCAGTAAACATAAACAGAAATTGCTAGGATGACTATACAATATATATAGTCTATACATACATAGAATAATGCAACTGAACATCGGATCGAGATAAAGGCCGCGATCCGCGATGTCCATAAAAAAATAGAAAATTATTAAGTAAATGCTTTGTGCTGTATAAAATTATTGTATACAATGTTACAAGTATAACTACATATATGTATTACGTAACTATCACGTACAAACCGTGTTTAGAAATATGAACGTATAACTGTGGATTTTTCATGTGTATCGATACACATTGAAAATGAATGCGATCGCATTGAAAATATAATAAACTATATAGATTAAACTAAAACGGTAAAAAGACAGCTGACAGAAAAATGTGAAGAAGATGAACTGTTCCTTCATATCTGTTTCATTATTTACGAAACCGTATGCATAAGATTGCAATTCTTTATATTTCTGTTATCTGCAAACAACATGTCTACAATTGTCAGGTGTAGTACAATTTGTATACTCGTTCTTGATTCATGAAAGTCAAACCTATATATATACTATATATAACTACGTAATATTCGCTTACTTTTGCGACCAACTGCATTTTAGAATACGAAGTCCTCTGCTCCTGCTGTTTGCTGAATCTTTGCAACGGTAATTTTTTTGTGTTTAGGGGAAATAATATATTTATAATTTTATATAATATATAATGATTGGCACTATCATTGATATCGTAATCCTGCGTACAAACTGCAGTTTGTTTCCAATCAATATTGAAAGAAGATGTCTCTGTGACGCGTATGTTTCTTTTGAATTTTTGGAGTAGTGAAATAATTTAAATATAAACAAGGAAGTCAAAGTTCATCCGTGTTTGGGAATTGAAGGACAGCAATTCATTATAAACATATCTCGCACATATGACAGCTGGACAGAATACGAGAGAAAAAGAAAACGAAACAATGACGTTGTCTTCTTAGCAGATTCACTATCATACAGATTTGAGAAGCCTCCTGCGATAAATTCCCAATATAAGCACTTTCAAAAATGAAAAATTACGAAACATGCAATGCGTCTCTTTACAATTAAATTAATTTGTCATATTAAATAAGAAAAGTGGGCAAAAATGTGGACATAATTATACAATATACGTACATTGTTCCTCTTGAAATGTTTAAACACATTTGATTTGATAACGTCATCGATGAACGTGAAAGTCAAAAAATTCTTCTTTGTCTTATATCTTAATACAAAAAATACGAGTTACATATATACATGTATACTACCTATTGTAGTTTGAGTTCAAATGTTTCAGTATTATGCAAAGTAAATTTATAAAATCAATCAATTTTATGCATAATATATAAAAATAAGTTTCGTTTAAGTAGCACATTATTAGCAACTGATTACATTCAATATACATCAGCCATGCAGGTAATAACAATGACATTATTTTTTAAATTTCAATACTTGATAAATGCAAATTATGATATAAAACCGTAAATATTAGAAACTTTTGTACCATCGGTTTTCGTGGTGTAGTGGTTATCACATCCGCCTAACACGCGGAAGGTCCCCGGTTCGATCCCGGGCGGAAACAATATTTTTAATTTATTTTGTTTACTAGAGTTCTGTTTGTATTCATCTTAGAAATTATTATATATTAGATAAAATGAAATAACTTTTTTATATAGCTTGAAATATTTTTCATTAAATAGATTATTGTCTACCTAAATAGTCTAATAGCAGCAGAGAGGATACTCTTTGGTAGCAGTGGTAATGGTAGTAGGAAGTAGAGATCCCCGTTTCACGTGTATGTAAATGCACGTGGCGCGTGAACCGTGTATGTATATAGTACGAATTTAAGTACGTATGTACGGATCCTTAAATTCGTACTACACGGTTCACGTACCACGTGTACACGTGTATTTTAGTACACGTCCAAAACCGCGATCTCTAGTAGGAAGGTAATGAGATTTGGATTGCTCACACCTCACGTCTCACGCCTCACACCCACACCACCGACAAGACCACTGACTGATATAGGACGAGACCCACTGATATATACATATATCAGTGACGAGACCACAGTCACCGACGAGATACTATTAAAGACCAGTGTCGCCAGACAGGCACTGAAACGAGTGCCTCTCTGGCGACTCTTTTCCTTTTCCCCTTCCACTAACCCATTTTACCATCATGCGCATACTCCAACGTCCCCCACTAAAACCGTAGACTGGTCGCGCGATGACGCGACGGGAATAGCAGTGGGGCGAAAGGGATGGCCACGCCATGTAGGCCACGTTGCGCGTGCCGCGACGCGCCAGTCTACGTTTTTAGTGGGGGACGTTGGAGTATGCTCATGGTGGTGGAATGGATTAGTGGAAGGGAAAAGGAAAAGAGTCGCCAGATAGGCACCGAAACGGGTGCTTGTCTGGCGACACTGTTAAAGACTGCCAGTCTTATGGGAGACGGGAGTATGGAAGTTGGTGAGACGCGAATTTTCAGTGTTCTCTTACGCCCTCTAGGACGTATTCTGGCTCCAGCCAGAGAAGCAGAAGGCCACCGACGGCATTTTGTCGGTGAAGAAGACCACTGAGGAGATTTTAGTCGCGTCGGAAGACGGGTAACCGGACGCGACCGGGCGCGGGGATAACGTGGAAGTTACAGTGATCTGATATACCACATCGCTAAAAGTTCTAAATAGTGCCAAAATCGTGCCAAAACATCGTCTGAAATATAGCGGAGAATGTAACATTTAATAATAATCGATATGGTTTCGTGATAAGTCGCCTTCTCACCGATCCGACGCGACTAAAATCTCCTCAGTGGTCTTCTTCACCGACAAAATGCCGTCGGTGGCCTTTTGCTTCTCTGGCTGGAGCCAGAATATGTTCTAGAGGGCGTAAGAGAACACCGAAAATTCGCGTCTCACCAACTCCCGTAAGGCTGGCAGTCTTTAATAGTATCTCGTCGGTGCTCCTGGTTACATTTGCTACGGGCCCCGCGCTGGATTAATCCGGCATTGGCTGTAGAAGTTTTACCAGTCGAACCCGATTAGGATTGGTTCTAGTTCCCGAATTCACCGTTCTCAATGCGTAAAGGACGCTAAAATCACTGGCATTTTAAGGTGTCGGTACTACAGATTCCTATGGACACCAAGTCCCATAAGGTGTCAGGTCTATTCCTATATCTCGAAATATGAAATTAATTAACATTTTGTATAACTTGTGATCATAATTTGAACTCTGAATACAAATGAACACAATTTAGAGACCAATATATAAATAATTTTAAGAATTCAATTAAACTGTTCGTTATTTGATAGCTTTTTCCGAAGAAATACAAGCGCATATCAGAAGGATGTATGTAGTATGAAATGAATAGGAATTTGAAAACAAATAATTATTATCTGTAGATAGGGAAGATTTCTATATTGTAGATAAAATCAATACAACTCACTGATTTAAGAAACATTGAACAAACACATAATGTTGCTACTATTGTAAGGTTTCCTTGGAGAATACACTTTATCGATTTAATTTTGTTTTGCGTACATAGTATTTGAAGGTGTTGCTAAGAAAAGTTTGTTCAGTCTATATCCTGCTTTCTTTCTAGCGTTATCGCCAGTAAGGAAATTATATGTAATTTTTTAGAAAGGTGTGCATCTCTTTGTTTAGTGTCTGTTTTTATTAGTGTGTTTATTATATTTTACCGTCCATTAACAGTTGCTACTTGATGTTGTTATAAAGCACATTATAACAGTTATTAACAGTGCTTACCACTACCACACAGCATGCATAATCTGGTGTTTAATTTGATTATATCATTAGACTGCATTTCGGATAGAAATCTGGGTTTACTAGAAGAAATAACATGTACCGTATAAACTATAAAGAAGAAATTATGTATTGTATACCTCGGACCCATACACTAGAGTCGTGACTAGAGGATTGAACATTGAACACAATGATTCAATGTAGACTGCCGACTGCCGACAGTGTGGCATTTCTAGCTGTAGCACAGTTGACCGTCTAACAATAAGACTAAAATATGAAGAAAAAAAAGCTCAGCAGAAACTAATGAGCTGTTATTTTATTTAGAACTTGATGGAATCTTGTAGGGTTTCCGTCGTCTAGTTGTGTCATTAGCATTAGAAGAAACTCGATGTACTTTCGTGCCGTTTCCGTTTTCCAGCCTGTTTTCGCAGTGTAATCACAGAAGCGAGTGAGTACCGATCGCATAGTCATAATATTCACAAGTTGGAACAAGTCCCACAGGTGGAGTGATCAAAGTTTCCTAGCCGGGTAACAACGTAGCTGTCGCCGTCAATTTCTACCCAATATGTCACGTAGAAACTACGGAATTGCCCGTAGGGCGTCTTTGATCTCGCAGCCCCCAGAAGCGTGCTTGTCCACCTTCTGAAAACTCACCCTCCGTCTCCGTGTCGTGTGCCGTGTGCCGTGTGCCGTGTGCCGTGTGCCGTGTGCCACGTACGCGGCCGCGAGGGTTGCTAAATCCAATTTTATTGTTTGCACGCTCAGGAAATCGGGAATTATTCGATCCCGATCGTGGTACGTTAATCGTTGATACGCGACGATTATTCAGAAATTTAGTCTCATGTAAAGGGTTCATCATATTAGACGTTCAAAAATAATCCGTAAATTCTGCTAAAGTTTTTTCAATTTTGTATGTGTGACGTATCTTTTATCATAAATACATATACCATATGTATGTATGAAATCCGCGGTCCACGACGTGTAAAGGTAATTTTGTGAACAATTGTGTGCAATTGATCAGAATGGAAGAAAAACATTAAAGTTTGCCTTTTACAACTATTTTGTGTGTAGGGTTGCGTAGAACATTTAATGAAAAATATTTAGTATGTTTTAATGGAAAAAGAACGAATCTATAAGAAAGAGGGGCGTTTCCGGGTAAAAAGTAAAAAGGCGGAAAGGGCGTTCTACATCGACAGTCGATAGGAAAAAAGAGCAGCAGAAGGGCGAAAAGTTGAATTGGCGATCTACGTTTGCCACGATCATAGATCATTCTATTGTTGCAAAGGGGGTGTGTGTATATATTGTATACAATACATTATAACGGAGGCATAATGGCGCACCAATGTGTATACACAACAGGGACAGAAGCTATATAGAATGTGTGGTGTTTGGTCTCCATTAATATCGGATCGACTGGATGGTTACTGCAGGCCATCTCTTGTATCTCTCGCGTTTTTTTTATAGGGCCATATGTCTCCTGTGTATCGCATCCCAGCGCAGGCCGCTCATTTGTCAGCACGCAATCTGGCATTGTCGCGATTTGATGCCAGCAGTCAAAACACGTATGCAATAATATTCGTTTTAAAATCGAACTTCTCTTTTTTCACTTTTTCTCTTTCTCTTTCTTCTCATATTTAGTTTTGTCATAATTACATCAAATCCGCAGTCTAGCCATCATTTTCGAGAATGAAATGAACATACATATTAACGCTTTACCCACCGGAAGCCTATTACATAATAGGATTTTCAATAATTCTGCTGTACCAGAAAAGAAAGCATAGAAATTTTCTTTTACATTACAATCTGAAATGGAAGTATTAGATGACGTTATCGAGGGTAATTTGTTAGTTCACAATGAAAATTGCTGTTGCTATTGAAGGTTCTATTAAAAAGTGTTAAGCCATGTACCCTAGATGTTGGAAAATTGTGAAATAATCACCGGTCGGTAATGCGTTAAGATAACAAAGACAATGATCGTAGAAAGAGGAATAGAAGCCCGAACAGCCGAAAACATCGAAAGACTACGGAACAGGGGGAATAATACCCCCACGATGTATAATATCAATGGTCGACGGCTGGGTGGCGATGATCCTATCACATTAGCAGTGAAGCGTTCTATGAGCGACTACCACCACTGCGACCACGTCTATGCAAGCTTGGGACCCCACCAACGTATATATTATAAGCTGGAAGTGTCACCCTAACTGCGGTGCCTCAGTGTAAAATAAACGATACCTAATTATACGCGTCCCGTCTGCGTGAACGCTGAACGCTGAACGCTGAACGCTGAACCCCCGAGCAAGTGCGCGCGAAGGTGGCCTCCTGCTTAATGGGATTACAAAATTATAATTTAGATTGATCGTCCGTGAACGTTTTCTTTTCTCGGGTCTCGCGTGCAGCGAACCCATGCGTCAAAACGCGTTTCGCTCGAGACACTTTTCAGAATTTTGTCACCTCGATGCTACCGTTTCTGCCGAAAGTATCCCTGTGGCTGTGACACACGCTTTCTTAAACATTTCACCGATATTAGCTAAATTTCTTTAAAAACGAAACATAACTGTTTATTTCGATCGTTGTGTGCTTTTTATTGCGCGAGTCTCTCCTATCGTTACGGGAACTGCATCGCGAGCATCGTAAATTTTTTCCGGCTGGATCGATGAGCGTGAAAAAGAGAGGGAAACGGGGGAGGGAGAGAGAGAGAGAGAGAGAGAGAGAGAGAGAGAGAGA
>CM052312.1:9187636-9282553 GCA_028455605.1 Lasioglossum malachurum | reverse complement strand
TCTCTCTCTCTCTCTCTCTCTCTCTCTCTGCTTTTTCTCCCTCTATCTCTCTTTGTTGCGCGCGTGCGCTATCCCTTCCCGCCTATGGCTAACCTCGACGAATTCTGCGACTCCTCCGTGAGCTGTATAACAATGCGTTTTCGGGCAACAATTTTGTTTTGGAGGACGACGTTTCCTCCCCATCTGTTATGATTTACGTCGGACCTGTAAATTCGGGATGCATACGGAATTTCGTTAAAATGTGTTACGGAATGACAAACACGCTGTAATTTAGTGGCCGCCGCGGCGCACAGTGCTCGCGGCGCTCTTACTTTTTCATGGACGAAGAACCAGCGTCTGAAACGGTTTCACAAATAATTGTTTAACCCTTCGCGGACGACGCTCGATTCTCGAACTCTTTTTGTTTCACAGTGGAGTTGTCCAATGCTGGAAACGTCACCATAATACGTCGACGCGAATTATACTCCTTTCACTCGTTTTCATCTTTATCCTTCGCTTCAAGGTAGTCAACTGTATAATGGACAGAAATCGGTTAAACTTTCGCTCAGGGGACCAAACATTTTCAACTTTTCTCAATTTAATATAATATTATAGAAGGCGACGAAAACATGATAAACCTTTAAATTCTAGTGTGAGGAATCCTAGACCTAATCCAGACGTAGCGGATTACGCTCGTATGTATTTAGGTAAACGAAAATGGTAGCGTTCTAACCTGTCAAACGCGGAGGATCTGCCGTTCGTATCATGGCAAAATATCATCTCCGGATGTGGTGAAGGGGTTTAGATTCGGCCAAAACGCGAGGCTGAAAGGCTGCCGCGCGGATTGTTCGCGCCGCGAGGAGAACAATGCAAACAATGGCGGGGACGTAGCGCTGCGGTGAGACCCGGCTTACGCGGTGAATACAATTACATTATGAACTCGATTACCATTTAAATGGAAACAAACGTGAAATGCTAAAATACACCGATGACTCTCCGCCACCGCGCCGCCGCGCCGCCGCGCCGCGCCATGGCCTCTGCAACACACGCGAGAAAGTGTGCAACCACCATCCAGGTCCTCGATCATCGGTATGCAAATTGCGTTTCACGTGCAGGGGTGCGCGTCGCGTCTCGTTCACCCACTCCCCTCCCATCCGCCACCCTCTGCCTCAAAAACTGTCAGCCGTGAGAAATTTCAGACAGTGCAGTAAGTTTTCAAAATTCTATACTTTTATTCAGTGCACAGTGGAGTACGAAAAGTCGGCAAAAAGAAGATTTAAAAATTTTGCGTAGGTCGTAAAATTTTTGCTGTCCGACATAGCCTTTTAACCCTTTGCACTCCTTGGTCGAATGCGACTCGACATCGAAGAAAGAAAAATCCATTTTAAATGAAACGGGTTTTTCTATGTATGTATTTGATTCTTCCTTTATTTATTTAATTTCTTATTTTTTAGTTTAAAACAAATACAAGATCCACGAATATATGTATATATTATCATACAACAAAATTTCAAAGCTATATTTCATATAATTAGTAAGCAAAATTGTTTAAAATATGCAAAAAGGTCCGCTGTCCAATGATCGCGTAGATTCGGATAGATCGTATGATTGCCAGCGAATGAAAGTATTACTCGGATGAAAAATTTGAACGAATTCTCTCATTGAAATCAGTAGTTGAATCAAATTTGTAGCTTGGGAACGGGAACACGTTCTGGTGTGAAGTTAGCGCCGTGGTTTTCCTCTCCGTTTAGTCCTCCTTCTTCGTTCCGCAGGCGCGCGGCGCGGCGTCAGCGAGAAAGACTTTCGTTTAACGTGTCCCCCATCAGCACCCTAAATCTAATTATTATACATTTAATTTCCTAATGAACCGTATCGGACGCCCGGGGTCGATGGAACTGCGCACTCGTGCACTGATTTCACGGGCCACCTGTCGCACTGCTGTCGTGCACTCCCCATTGGTTTCGTCGAATTGGTCACGCAGGGTGTAAGACATAGCAGCAGCGTGAGCGCGTACACGAAGGGTCAGGATAGGTCGATGAAGACACAACTTTTTCTCAGGCCATATCGTCCTTTTATAAGACACTACTAATTCTATGGACTTGCGTGATATTTTCCGACTATGTAAATACATATGTACGTATAAACGTTTTCATGTACAAGTGTACAGGGTGGAACAATGCAGCAATACATATCTCGAATATTTTACTTTTATATCACGTTAATTTTCCATGAGTTAGGTTAAGGTTTAAATTAGATAATGCTTGGATAAAACTACATACATATTATGTATTAATTGTAATAACTATATTATAGACAGAGCGAATCTTTATGTAACTAATAAAATAAAAGCTGCCCACCTAAATTGGAACAAGCTGGAGTAAAACAGCAAATTATTTTCTTTCTTAATATGTTTGACAAGTTACAATAAGTCTATGGTTTAAATGGAATCATAACAAAACTAATAATCAATTGAAGGTTAAGGTCTAAATAGGTTAATAAGAAAACTGATAATATGTAATCTGTTTGAGGTTGAAGTTAGTTCATCAAAAAAACTAATACATAATACGTATAATTAGTTGAAGGTGTAAATGTGTTAATAAGTAAACTGATACATAATCTGTTTCCAGAGAGCTACATAGTAAATAGTTTGACGTGTGAATGCGCTAATGTTAATATGAAAATACAGGTGAAAAAACAGGTGAAAAAACCGAGATATATGTATAAGAGATAAGAGTAAGAGTGCGTGGTAGGTAATTTGAAACAACGCGCGGCGCGGTTGGGAATGGGAATAGGCTATCTTCCTTAGCCGAGGAACTATCATCGAACATACGGAGGTAGAAAAAAAAAAGGAAGAGCAGGGAGGAGAACGGATCCTTTGTAGATAGATAGGTGCGGTCACTGTCAGTCAGGAGGGTTGACAAAGGCTGACCGGGGCGCGGGCGGCGCGCGATGCGGCGCGGCGGGGGTAGATACATTCAAATGGTAATCGGCGCGCGTCTAACATACACCAATCCTCCGACCCCCGTGCTCGCGCTTAAGGGGGTGCGAGCACACCCTCGGTATACACCCTGCACATTCGCACCAGAATCCAACCAAATATTGGCAATATCATCCCTGGCATTGCTCTCCGCGACCTGCCTCCTACACTCGGTGGGAAACGATGTCCATTTGAATGCACGATTCCATTACTGATGTCGATATATCGGCCGGAGGATCTTATGGGATTAGGATTTCAAGGGAAATCGGAAAGAATTCTATATGTATGTATATGGTACTATGTATCGAAGAGGCGCGCGGTCATACCGCAACGCGAAGGACTTGGACGGTTTAACAATAATGTATAATACATACATAGTTCTATGGAGACGGACGAGACACAGTGTTATTGCCTGCTTCTTCTGTTGTCACTGTTATTATTGTTATTTAGCTTTGTTATATCGACAGTTAGAGTAGGCGATCAAATTGTTAACGACCCAGCATAAAACGTTAATTCTTGAACCAATTGAGTTCAAGACTTCAACGAAACACCCCTCAAAACTTCTCCGTGTTTCTAGCGGAAATATGCGTAGATAGGTAAATAATTATGCAAGATTTAGCCAATTCTAGCTGCTCGTTAATTTTTAACCATTTTTTAAAATGTCAACGACGACTTATCGCGTATAGATTTATAAAAAAAGAAAAACTTGAAAATTCTTTGAACTCTTGTACTGTCATTAACTGTTTAACTAACAAAAGGAAGTTACAAGGCGTGCCGTCCAAAGTCTAATTAAACAATTTGGCGATCAACTTTTATAAATATTTCGATAATAGATTATGCAAAAACCAATGTATTCTAATGTTTTGAGAGAACGTTTTGGTGATACCTTACAGTCTTACAGAGTACATACCTAATCCAAAATATATGGTAAGTTTTCGAAATTTTCGAAAAATGCTAGAATATTAAATTCGACAGAATTTATAGTACGATTTTTTATTCATTTTGGATCTACAAATGCCATATTACCAATGAAAATAGGATTTTATATTTGGTTACACTTTCTTAACGTTTGTCTAGTACAGAAAAATTGCAATTGTAACCACTACAGAACTGTCAAAGGTTACTACAATGTCAAACAAATACAATTATCACGTAATTTCTTTGATATCCTATAATTTTCGTCTGAAACATTTGCTTATATGTATGTACCGCCTAGAATAAATGATCGAGTAACGGAATTTCGTCGAGAAAACAAGCTTTTGTGGCTTTACAACGCGGTAAATACATACTACAATACATATGTATAGTGCGCGATGACCTTTCGATCGTCCGATCGAAACGAAGCAGGGCAGCCTCGCGCGCGGCGCGGCGGGGGTGTTCTTCCGTATAAAAGCCTACTTATCTGACCGGTCGTAATTATCGGAGATCAGATCGCCGCAACAATTATCTCGTAAAACGCTTGGCAAGGCTTTGCCCATTCGGTATTCACGGATAAATCTGTGATTCGCGATCGGTGTTGATTCAATGCGAGCAACGTCGCACGTGCGCCGATGTGGACGTACGCAAAGCTCCCGCAACCCGAACTTCAGCACGCGCCTCGATTATGCGATTACGCGATTACGCGTGTCGGCCTCCGGTATCACGGTTACGGGGGTGCTGAAGGAGACGCCTCGAGGATGATACATATGTAGTATGTATAATATGTACCGGGAGCGAGCTCGCGCGCGTGCAATCACACGGAAAAGTCTTTTGTTGCCCTTAAACGAAAGGGGTCTTGCACGATTTTCTAACGCTAACGAACGCATCCGTCGATTCAACCAGTTATTCTGACAAATCTGCAGTCAGTCTCATAACTTCGTTTCATTCGTACAATATTTAGGGGAGAACAGGGGAGAATAGCGGAGAATAGCGGAATAGATGGACCCGTTATTGTTGGTGAAAAACGGATCCAACTCTCGGTATCCGTGGACCGTGCATGGGCTAAAGAATTCTTATTCAATTGAATAAGAAACACCGTAGCACGATTCTAATAGAGTATGCATAGTTAAGCGTGCATGTCGATCGGTATAGCAGAAGTGACACGGGATGGCTATAGCGCAATGCATCGTATCTTTCGCAAACAATTGGACATTTAAAAACGCGGTAACGTGTCCACTGTCGACGCACGAGTGTATAGTGTATACTTGGCCTGTGAACCGGGCTAGCAGCAATAATAGGGACGGTAGAGGAGTGATACGCAGCGCCGCGTGCCACGAGCCAACACGTGGCAGCGTAGCTTTATACAAACAGCATTATGCACGCTCGTGCTAACATAAATTACTGCGGGTTTAATATTGGACGTCGACGTTGGCCATGGCCGACCACCTCCTGAGCAAAACATGTTAAATGCGGGGAACGAGTCACACTCGGCCGACTCGGCCCCAATGCGTGCTTCCTTCGATTCTTCTCGATATCAGGTGCCCTTCTATCGTATTAACACTTGATTTTCCCATTAATCCCCATCATTTAAAAATAAAATGAATCAAGGCTGAAAGCTGAAGGCTGAAAAGAGAATTTAATTAAAAAATCAATATTACATATCAGTTTTATTACACTAGTTTTGGAGGGAAAGTTCTACCATAGTAGAATATTATTAAAGAAAACATTTGAATCAATTTATCAAAATATCTGTTTAATGATATTAAATTAAATTATATTGTATATATTGTATAATTTCGTCTAACCTGTCAATATCTGTTTCCCAATGATTCGCCAGCAACATGTGTTTCTCATTTACAAGAAAAATTACCTGCTTACCACATACATGTTTGCTGGAAAATTGAGCCGAGTATTAAACTAGAAAGGCCTCCCTGTTGTTTCCGATAGCCCTCCCTGTTTTCGCATGAATATATAGGAAATTAGTCTAATTTCGCTATACGTTATGTGGAAGAGGATTGTCCGCCAACAGTGCGATTTATTAAGAAGAGAGCTCCAATGTACCCTTTACACTCCAGAGGGTCACTGGAAGAGTGTTCGCTCGCGCTCGGGTAAAGGTCCCAAACATCCACAAGTTTTGAGTAGTGAATTTTTAAACACAATTTCACGATTCATTATCTATGGATTTTTCGAATTTCCGTCAACTCCCTGCGTGTGTCAGCAATTTTATGATTCCCCGCGTGTTCTTCCTCGAGATTACGAGACAATATTTCAACAGGGTGTAGGAAGAGTTGAATCATTGCATCGAGTGGGACACACACACACACAGCTGACTGCTTAAATGTAAATGAAGACAGAGAAGTGGTCGTATGTGTATATGTATGAATGGCGGTATTCGAGGAAAGTCCCGGTTAAATTTCACAATAAGCTCTTTCACGGCTGCTGAACGTGAAACCGCTTGTAAGCGACTTCGGGAAGTCTTACGAGACGCCCTTGGGAAGTAGCCTGAGCGACTGTAAAGGCGAGAATGAACGAAACGAGGGAATGGGAATGGGAATGGGAATGGGAATGGGAATGGGAATGGGAATGGGAACGGGTTCGATAAGTGGACACCCCGCGGAGAATGACGGGATGCAGACACCGCCTCGGATGCGGCCGCCGCGCCGCAATGAATTAAAGCCGTTCCCCGGCTCTATGAATGGCTCTATGAATGGATCCAGATCAGAAGCGGAATTCTTCTTCGCGGAAGAAGAACCTTTCGAGTGCATTCGACAGCGGCCGCGCGTCGTCTTAATCTTCGTGAAACGGAAGCGAAACCGGATGTTCATCCTTGAATTCGGACGGCCGAAATTGAGAAGGCAAAGAATATCGTTACCACGAAGATCTTCGGCGGGTTTTTCTCAAGGAGTTACGTACAGTTCGTAAAAAATAGTCTACATACATATTTGGAAAGAGTGTACATAGCATGCAATATGAATCGGCAGTACACACACATTTCGAATACGTACCAATACGCTTTGGCACTGATACGAGTAAGAAAAAATTGTTTAGGTTTAGATTTTAGATCGATAGATAGGAAAGATACATACCATATACGGAACAGCTGAACTTTTCGTTGATCCGTATCTACTGTCTAGAAGCCAAGTGATTGTTGTTCACGACGATGTAATTCTCGCATTGTCTACGTTTGGTCCGATCGAAGTATGTATGTACAGGTATGTAATGTAGTATGTATGTACCACGAGAGTCAGGCTCGTGTTTCTTACTTTTCAGGGGTTAACATGTAGAACGTACATGTAGAACGTACTCGAACAACAGACAAATCAGATATCTGACAATGTGATTCGGATAATAGAGGTTCTACTGCTGTGTATGCTACAATAGTATTGTAGATTCATTGAAGAATAAGGATTTTGCAAAGTACATAGATTTTTTCTTTGATCCGACTGCAGTCGCATCAGTATCGTTTTCGTCAATCGATTTCGTCAAACTATTCGACGTCGCGTCGCGTCGTTCAAGCTATTGTATATATTCGCGATGAAATCGATTTCTTTACCGTTTCAGATATGGGGTGTAGGTTTCTTCATTTCATCTTATAGAATTTTCTATGATTTTAAAGGGCGAGCGCGCGACTGACAGGTGTCAGCAATTATACCATCACGATGGAGAATCCGGTTTATGTCCGGAACCCTTACCCGTTGCCGGAAATATTTCGCGAAGGAGAATGGACACGACAACCGGTTCTGGGTAAAAAAGTGTTCCCGCAAGATAAAGACTGGACCGCCAATTTGAAACCCCATGAACGTCTTTTTGCCCATCACACGTTAAACAGTATTCGAAAGGATACCCGACTACGCAGATTAAAGGTAGGATAGTAGGATCAGACTAGATTTTTACTCGAAGAGAAGTTTCCACTGTGGGTTAGGTTTCTTGTCTATCGAAATTTACAAGTTAATGGAGTAGACTCGTTTCCAGGATTTCAACGGTGCAGGATGCGCGTTTCCGTTTCTCTTATGTCTTATATCTTATTACTTATTACTTATTACTTATTACTTATTACTTATTACAATACAATCTCGAAACTGATCTAATCTCTGATAGAAATTGCTGAAAATTTTCTCTCTCTTGCAGGTGCCAAACGATGCTCTCGATTTGACACTTACGACGATCTACGTTCACAATAAAGACACTTTGGTGCCCAAAGTGTATGTTCCTATGCAACCAGAGTCATTAGGGAGGAAGACGTGGCGCGTTTTGAAAAATAAAATCGAGGTAAATATTTATCAAATCTCCGCAATTCATTGCTATCAATTTTACATGGATCAATTTTATGTACCTAAGACACCTGAAAAGGTAAATATGTATTATGCACTTGATGGCACACGATGGCAAAACAGTTGTTAAAACTATGCCAGTTTCAAATGATGTGTAATTCCTTTTTCTTCAATCACTTTAGAAAGACAAGGCACCAACATTTTTTGACGAAGACGAACGAGATGCGGTGTCGACGTTACTGAAACATTGTTACCGTGGCCCGTTGCCAGAGCGAAGAGTTCATCCGAGTAGCGTGAAATTAAATATCACCGGTCCACACTCGGTTCAATCTAATCCCGGATACAGTCGCAAAATCGACGGAACTTTTTACAGTATTTAAACACGGATTTGTACGATGTTTGAAATGGAAACTCGGCCGGCGAAGCTAAGCTAACAATCGTATTTGAGGAAATTAAATCAACGATTTTATGATTATCATTGGTAACGTGGATTCCCCAAAAACCACTTTTATGTGTTTATGAACGGGTATCAAACCTGCAATCATTTCATTAATCAATTTATATTCTCGCAGTGGCTTTCTGTGAACGTAATTAATACGCATTATTATTGTACTCGAGTATTACTAGAAAATTATCCAACTGAAAGAATTTCCAACCCGATCCAAGCACCGCGTATCCGAAATTTTCGGGTTTTCGCATATTTTGTTCTCGCACACCCCTATTTAGATATTAGGTTGCCCCGAAAATTTGTTTCGTTTTCGGTTAACCCTTTCAACTCCTTAATCGAGGGTGACTCGACATCAGAGAAAGAAATATCTATTCTAAATCAAACGGGTTTTTCTATGTATTTGGTTCTTCCTTTATTTATTTAATTTCTCTTATTTTTTAGTTAAAAACAAATATAAGTTCCACAAATATATTTAAATTACAACAAAGTTTCGGAGCTATATTTCATATAATTAGTAGGCAGGATTGTTTAAAATAAGTAGCAGTCGAGAGAGAGAGAGAGAGAGAGAGAGAGAGAGAGAGAGAGAGAGAGAGAGAAACTGTCCTTTCAAGTCAATTTCAAATATAACACTTCAAATACCTAGTAGGTTTCAATTTAATGCTTTCAGTGCAAATTTAGACTGTAGTTTCAGAAACCAAATGGCATTGCTGAGTAAAAGGAGAAATTGCGTTTTTTTAATATGCTGGTGTTGTCGAACAATTAGAAACGTGCACATTGCGAAAGAATCTTTTGGGACAAACTAATGTAATGTCACGTTGGACACGAGCAAGATCCTTCACGAGGACGGCGCGCGGCGGAACAATCACTGAGGTGTACTGTTTGCCATTGCCGTTCGATTCCCCTCGGAGAATTGTTAAAAAGACAATTTCACTGCTAGTGAAGAAAGAAAAAGGGTGATCGGGCACGAGCCGAGGAGGAGTTTTCGTGACGAGACGGTCTCTGGGCCGCGCTGCGCCGCGGCAATCATGGCCGGATTAGGCGTATGTATAAGGATCGAGGTGTCTACCGAAAGAGGGTGCCCAGAGGGGTCGTAGCAGGTCAAACGGGGATAGACGTCTGCACGGGGTGAAACATAAATGATATTCCATGAGGAGCATATGCGTGCGGAGATGGCTCCACCTCTGCGACGTTATGCGGCGAGGGTGGCTGCCACCCCCTATGGCAGCGGGGCGCTGGTTTATTACAAACAAGGATTACCCGGGTAATGGGACATTCTGTCCCTTCGGCTGCTCACCAGTGAGAACGTCCTGTGCACTGACTCACGCGCCCGTATAATTTCCTCTCTCTCTATCTACCTATCTCTCTATCTCTCTATCTCTCTATCTCTCTATCTCTCTATCTCTCTATCTCTTTCTCCTTCTCTATCTGAGAACGAAAGGGCGCAAAACTGTAGTTGCAACCGGGAGATCGTCGCCAAGATTCCATAGGGACTGCAACATGGTATCGCGATATCTGCCAAACAAATTTGTCAACACGGTCGAGATTGATACGAGTGGCTGTAATAATAAGGGAGAGTGTGGAAACCGGGGGTCGAACGAAACTGTGTTAAAATTAGTTCAATTAGTTCTGAAATACATAACAGTAAGTTTTTGATTGTTCACTTTTCTGTTCGAAGAAAACAAAAATATAAATTGTTCTAGTTTATTCTCTATCTCGTATCGAAGTATCTACTTGTAGAGAGAGAATACTCTAGTATACACTATTCTACTATACATATGTATCCTGCCATATTTTCTGCTATAGTCTATATAGTCTATGCATAGTGTATATTGGAATATATGTATTGCAGTATACATATTTCTACTATATTTCACATGTTACATGACCGCAAGCGCGAAATTAGGTATCAATAACTTCTCGTTCGGCGAGCATTATTTGCATCGTTGAGTAAGCGTCAATCGTGGCACCGAATCGCATAATTCTTTAGTGAATTACACCGCGTCGAATGTCTATTGACGTGGACACTTTTTCTTTCCCAGATGGGGTGCGCGCGGGAACGGGAAGTGTGCTGGGAATATAAGGGGAGCGGGTGCGGGTAGAGCGATCTGAGACCGTCGCGTCGCGCGTCGCGCGTCGTCGTGGGTCGTGGGTAACGAGCGAGGTAACCAGCCAATTACTTGGCTGAACGGTTTTATTTGTATTTAATTCTCATTTAATTTACTTTTTACGGTCTCCTTCGTCGGGGATCCGTTAACGAAACGGTAGATTTCTACGTCGCGTCGCGTCGCGTCGCGCGGCGCGTGTCGTTGCGAATTCATCCAGTCGTCACACGATCCGTCGGCCATAATTAATTTCGACAAGAAATATGAAAGAAAAATCTGTCTGAACATTACAGTGGAACCTGCAAATAAGCAAATCATTCAAATTTCTCGATGAGAAATGTCATTCGTTCGCAAGATCTTTAATCCTATATGTACATATGGTATGTATGTACTCCGCGAATTTATGACACTTTGAATTTCGTTATCGAACTCTGTGCATATTTAACTTCGTGGAGATGCACATTCAGTTTCAAGATTTTCCTTACCAACTCCAATTATTGGGTATATGTACAGATTTGAGGCAGTCAAACAAATTATCTTTAACCCTTGATGGTGACTCTGAGAGGCACCATTATTCAAAATATTGTTTACATTATTAAATATGTCGGCAAGTATCTAATAAATTACTACACTTTTTGATATTTTATATGAGGTATTGTACAAATTTCATATCCATAAAATTTCAAAAATCATAGGGAATGGAAATATTCTAAAAAAGGGTTAAACGAAAGGTTAATTCATGTTTGGTAATGGTAGGATATAAGTGGCACTAATGTTCCACCCATTACTCCGTGCATGCACCGCAAAGGCGCGAAGCATAGAGCCTGTAGTCTGTGGCAACCACAAATAAACAAGTAGAAATAAATAATAAATAGCCCGCGTCCGTGGTGCGCGCTCTGTCATCCGGCTGGTTCTATTTCCGATGAAACCAGAAAAACAGTTAGCCGATATTGCTTCCTGCACGGGCGCGGCGCGGCGGCCGCCCTTTTTTTCCCGTTGGTCGAAAGGAAGCCGGATTAAAAAGTGAAACGGGGGTAAAAAGAGAAGTTTCTAAACGACGGTGGAAGGTCAAGCCCAAGATTACGAAAGGCTCGCGCGACGTTTGCTCGTTAATTAGGGAGTTCTAATTATAGTAAATGCGTGAGCAGAGACAAGGTACGCGGAGATCGTGCCACGGTGGAAGCTCCAGGGATCAAAATGCAACCCTCCACGAACGAGCCAAGATTACCTTCGAGGGTCCTCCGACGCCCTCTTACCAAGGCCCGGGCCAACCTGCGACGAGAGAAGAGAGAGAAGAGAGAGAAGAGAGAGAAGAGAGAGTACTCCTCTCTAGCGCCCAGCCACTCTCAGATATCACCTAAAATAACATCAGCCTGGATCCGCTCGCCCGGATAGATTTTACTGCCCTGTGTATAACAAATGGATTAGTATTTCGGTAGACGCCTCTAATCCCCTTTCGTTATGAGCCCCGAAGATTATACCGATTATCTGTCCCTGATTTCGGTCAATCGTCGCCGGCTATTTACGTAGCCGGCTGCTTTTTTCTCGATTTCTTCCTTTCTTTCTTTCTTTCAACGAAACAAATTGCCGCAGATCCCCGTGCAACGCGATCGAAACATTCTTTAACCCTCCGACAGCGGAAGCCGGGTCTCTCTTGACCCACAGTATCAAAATCCTCATTGGGTGTAATTACACCCAACCCTTTTTTTACACGATTCACACAGTCCACACTAAAGATACACACGTATACAGCAGCCTGGCCACTTCTCAATAATATTTATATTTTATTTCATAATTACTTCCACGTTTGTGTGTGATCACTTTTGAATTACTTGAAATATTATTTCAAATAACATGTTATTTTGTTGCATAATAATTTCGAATAATTATTTCAGATAATTGTGGAATTGTTCTTCAAAATTGTATCAGGCTTATATATACATATAAGTGCAGTTTCTATGAATCTATACATAGTTGTGCATATTATTTTGAGGATTATTTCTTTTGACCTGAACTTGAAATAAAGAACTTGAAATATCGAAATAGCATGCAATTTGACATTGCTATTATCTTAAAGAAATTAATACACAAGCAAATCGGTAAAGAAGTAAATCAATTATTTTTATTTTCAAAGAACTTGGATATTTTATAAAATTTATAAAATCAGAAATAAAATAGAAACTTGTTGATAAAAAATCTCGTTAGAACAGCAGGAAAGGAACGAAACATGAACATCTGATTTGTAACACGTTACTCGTACAGTTTCTACATCATGCTGAGAAAGTATGTATGTACAATGTATACATACATACATCGGTCTTGCCTGTAAAAATAAATAATGCGAACAATAGATCGAAACACGCACGATTTATTTATTTAAATAATACATAGAGACAGTCGCAATGCGGTGGTACGTTCTCGTAGGATCCGTGATCACGCGACCGTGATTTCGTTCCCCCTGTTCTAATAGAAAAGACAATTGAAGCTGAAACCCCTCGAGCGCGAAACGACGCGACGCAAGGGCGCGGCGTGGAGGTCGCGAGCTGTTTTGAAATAATCTTTAAAACGTTGTACAAACACTCCAATGGCGTGGAAACATATTGAACAGAAATGAAAAAATAAGCTTCGTAAGCTTCCACTACCATTCGTACACATCGATCTGACCTCCTAGGACGCTAGCTGGTGGTTTTCTCACTGTGTATCGCCAGGGGCTGAGGAACCACATCGACACGAATAGAGGGTAAAATTCCGACCACAAACCTTCTGCTATTTGATTAAGCACGTACGTACCTCATAAGCTCTCTGATATTTATTCTGGCAAACAGGGAAGTCGCAGCTTGGTTCAATTTTAATAGCATCGAACTGTTCTCGTCCGAGCGGATGGCGATATTTTTGAAAAAACATCATAAAATTGTTTTATATTAAAGTCATAAAATCAGTAAAGTAAATCATATTACATTTTTTTCAGCAAGTAAAAATGGTTCATTGTGCTAATTTTTATTGTTTTATAAAATAACCTATAAAAATGAATATTTACGGAGAGATGCGGTCCAAGTATTTTCTGTATAAAAAATTAAGTTCATATTTATTATAAAAATATAATAATTTCAGCTATATACATATACATTATACATACATATGTATAATACATATATTTCATGAGCTAACGCAAAAATTATTCCAATTTCAGTTTCTAGAGAAAATTGGCTCTTGTTGTAAGAAACGTTATTCAGTATTATTAGTTAGATTTTACAAAAAGTGAACGACAATGTAAATATAGACAATGGAAAATTCGTTCTTTATATCTGCAAAGTACGTTACGTTTAGTAAAATCCCCTGTCGTTACTGTGGACGCAAATTTATAGTCAAAGAGATTTTTGGAGGATTTATCGCATACACTTCATTTCATGAATGGTAAACGTCGGGAAAAATCACTGACGTCGTTCGTTTAATACAGCCTATTTCTGGCTGTCCTTTATAACGTCGTTTGCGGCTTTGTCTTGACAGTACGTAGGTGAATAAAGTCGAGGAAGCAAAAATGGGAACGAAAGGAACGATAAAACCCGACGGGTGCGGGTGGCGGGTGGCGGGTGGCGGGTGGCGGGTGGCGGCAGTGTGCACCGCGCTGATAAATATAACGTAACAAGTTCACTGGAATAACAACTTCATCCCGCCAGGATCAATGAGACTTTGCCGCGACTTTTACGCGACTTTTACGCACAGAATTTCCTTCCGAGTAAACGTATGCGCGCCAGAAATCGAAAAGATAGCAAATCGATCGTTCCTTCCATTATCTTCTATTTGTCATAGTTACACGAGCGTTCACCGTTCAACGAATTTAACGATATACTATGAGTATGTACTTTAATATTCGATCGAGCACAGTCACACAGTCAAAACAAGTGAAATTAACACTGTGCACTCGGAGCTAGTGTATTTATGTGTAGCTGAGAATTTCCATAGAAATATAAGGATAAAATTGTTTAACAGGAATAATATTGTTTGCAGAGAATGTTTGGACTTTCTGTGTTGCATTTGTGTTGTCATCTACTTACGTCTGTAAGAAGCGCGAATATACATATATGTTTTGCATTTGTACGAGTGGAAAATGTGACGGTATGACGACACAGGGGTGCATGCACCCTTCGTGCGAAGATTCTGCAACGTCGTCACGTGGGAATTCGGACATGCGTTTCTGCTCCCCGGCGACAACCGACCCTTTGGTACCATGGCGCGGCGCGGCGTCGCGTCGTAACTCAGAGCTAGTGTCATTGTTAGCCTTTTTCCTCTTATTCGCGTTCCAAAAACGTCGCCGCGCCGAATGAAAAGTGTTCCTCGCAGAATTGAAGAATCAATTATTCCTAGAAGAAAATTTTGTTTGCCTCGCCAACGACACAATACATTCGCATTGAATTGTACAAATTTATTCAGAGAAAAATACGTATTTTTAAGTATTCTAATCTGATTGGGAAAAAATTTCGCAGTGAAACATAGACCCGCGGTAATACATGCACCACACATGTACCCTAGATCACTTCAGCGGCTAAGCGAACCATTGCATGGCAGTGCCGATTAAACGGTCTTTCTTATTGAATCGAAAGTGAGCATTTTGACGTTTCTATCGTTTCCCTCTTGCTGCTTTATTCCCCTCGGGAATTTGCAACTTTTTCTCCGAAACACACGCGTCGGTTCAGGCACGTGGAAAATATGGGAGGAGGCGCGGAGAGCACGCAACACGTATAATAGATCTGCAAGTTACCAATCGCGATGGGAAGCGTGTGCGCAAGAATTACTAGCGCGAAAGTGACTGACGTTTGCGTCAGGCCAGCCCGTTTATCCGGAGGGTAAACGGCAATTCGTTATCTGACGATTTCGTGCTCCGTGGAACGAGTCAGGCGACGTTAATATGTATGTGGACCAGACCGAACGGAAAATATCAACGAATGCAGATAGAGATATGTTGTAATTGCTTATTCGACGTATGAACCTCGATGAGGTATAAATGGTATATGGTAACTTGTCGCAATAGCTTGTCACCGATGCGATGAATTGAATTACGAGATGGATCTGTGCTGCTCGTTGATATCGGTTGCTAACATAGGATCCGAACTTTCCACTCTAATGTAGGGACGTTCGATTCAAGTCGAATGGCCGAATATTAAAAAGCTATGGTCCTTTGAAAAGTGTACCAATACATATTATGTATTTTGATTCACTGCATGTACATATTTCCGTGAAAAGTGAAAATGTATATGTACTTGCGTGAATCGTCGCGATCTGGCAATAATGATGTATCCAGTATTTGAATAATACATATGGTATGTACATATATTATTTATAGAACACCACAAAGCACTGTAAACTTTCTAAATATTTTTCGCTCATACCCGTATGTACCTACCTACTTACATCTATTTATGGAACGTGCTGCCACCACGACAAACTTCGTTCGTTCGTTCGTTCGCAAGTTCGCGAAGTTACGATTTCCCGTAGATATTCCACGAACGTTGCGCGAATCGCACTGTCATGATCAGCGATAAGATTAGAGCTTCGATCGTGCGATTAAGCTCGATCACCACTGTTCAACCGCGTAGTATTTGGGCGGAATTTTCACGAGGTTCGATATACTACCCCTGATCTAAAAAGTATCAAAAGTATTTCAATAAAATGAAGAATAAAGAAACTAAAGTATCGCAACAGAAACGATTCAAAAGTTAGGCTAACAAATGTCTCATTACTTTAAAGACTCATTACATACACATACTTTATTTTCGACTTCACTGTACTCTATTTTCGCGAAATTTTTGCTCACTTGTTACATCATTAAAAATATCTATAATTCTGATCACCGTAGCATCGGAAACTTTAAACGTGTTTGCCCTCCAACATTTTTGTGTTCGACGATTGTTTGAATAATTCAAGATTATCGTAAGGATTAATCAGTCGTTCATCTTCAATTGCAGATATTTTCCGTGAGAATGCTTTATTCTCTCGCGTAGATCAGACGAAATTCGTCTTTTTCACTGGTTCGTTCACTGGTTCGTTCACTGGTTCGTTCACTGGTTCAATTTCGGTTAAATTGTCTATTAACGAGGAGCGCGTTCAGTGTTATCGTTGTAAGTTATCACCGTACAGTGTACACCTTACACCGTGCACCTTTCACCTCCAGTGTGGAGCAGCGGAGTATTATTACAGATTACAATACAAATACAATATTATGTGTATGTATGTAATTCCATTTGTAGCCAAGCTTCAAATAAGTCGTATTTCCCTTCCCTTTAATTACCCATTTTAATACATATGTAGAGGAGATACTCAATTTAGCTGTAAATACATGAAGATCCGCAGTCTATTGATTATACAAACGAATCAAATTTTATTTCGTTAAAAAGAAAGGCCGTAACATTTATATTTGTTAGGCTTTGTTAAAATACGGCGAAGGGTTAAAAATAATGTTATGTATTTAAAAATTTTGTTAAACGCCCAGGTCTCTGGTATCCGTATTTTCTCGCTAACTATAAGCGTGACACAATTGCGGATTAATACATATGTACATATAGACCACCCTGTTGCCCACAGGGTTGCAACCAGAGACAGTAAGAATTTTCGTGGAGAAATGTTGGGAGGCTGACGCGAGATCGGCCACGTTTAATCGTTTCTCGTATTTGTGTAAACCGAAGAGAAGCGATAGCGAGCGGGAGAACAGCTCGTTTGTGTCTGAACAACACGTGATAAGGTTTTATGGCCCGCCAGTCATCGTCGAGACGAGCCGCGGCAAACCGAATCAGTAAATTGATATCATGTCCCGTCCAACCGACGTGAATTCACTGCTGAAAACCGAAACGCCGAAAGAAATGTGTCTGCTTCGCAAATAAAAAGTATTTAGGCGGCCGTGCGTGGGGGAGGGGTAGGGGGAAGGGGCTGCAGGGAAGGAGAGGGTGTGCGGACGAGACGCCATTAATTCCGCGCCGATAATGAACATCAGCGAATTGGTTTATTGCTGCTCAAATTAGCGAAACGTGATGGATTGCTGACGTCTTTCGGCCCGTTACAAGAGACGCTCATTTTGGCAATGTTTATTGTTCGTTTATGAATTATTGCTGATACCGGGTCCTGCACTTTTAGTGGAAAAGTTTCGGTGACGCTCTAGCTCGAGTTTGCGAACGGATGAATTCTCCTTTTTTTTTCGAAAATTGTTGCGCGCGAGTATGACACATTTTTCGTATTCATGATTATTGGGTTACATATCAGATTATTATTGGGTCTTGCGACGTATCGAAAGACTATGTACATACCACGTTACTCGCATACAGTGGATCCAAAAAGTATTTCAATGAAATGACAAGATTAATTTTATTCAGACTTACAATTAGTGCGACTCCTATTGTAATAGGTATATGCGCGCGCGCTCTGCCAAAGATACAATCTATATAATAATTTTTTATGAAATCATTGTTATTATTTCAATAATTGTAATATAAAAAATCTGGAACCGGTCATTTCGACCGGTGGTGGTGCGTTTAACGTTACCCCTCGTACACTTCTCCGAAATAGTTGCACAAAAGTTATACATATACATATGCATAGCACATACGTATAAGTTAGTATAGAAAATGTGGGCATCCGAGTATCCGAGTTGTCAACAGAAGGGCTGAAGCTGAAGGGTGTTTCTCGATTAACTCTACGATGTATCACGTATGTACGATGTTGGCTCGCCGAATCAGACCAATCCAGGAACTTTCGTTTGTTTCACCGATTTTCGTCAGATTTCGGTAGTCGCCGTACCGCGCCGCGCCAGTTTCCCCGAGTGATTCGTTAGGTTTTCTCGGTCAATTATGCGAATGTGCAGCGCGATGGCGCAGCGGCAGTGACTTGATTTTGATAAATGACGCGTCGAGAGGGTGTAACGGGCCCGCGAAAGAATTCAAGGAACCGATGGCTCGGTTCGCATGCCACGCAGGATGAATCCGACCATGAAGAGAACTCGTTTCTGCGGTGGGTTCGGTAAGACGGGGCTACGCATTGACGGGGTGGAGGGTGTCGTTCATCATTTCATTGCGGAAGCCAGAATATTCATAGACTATACTCCGCAGCCCCGGGAATCCATCGCCGTCCCTCGGAAAGAAAGACTGCCAAGCTATGGAAGAGAGAGGGAGAGAGAGAGAGAGAGAGAGAGAGAGAGAGAGAGAGAGAGAGAGAGAAGGGGTCGTGATATATGACAGACCAGCACGTGGCTCGTTTCACACCTTCTTACCAATCTTTGTCCTCACTGTCTTCGTGGAAAGAACTTATCTTTATGTGGGTCCTTGAACGTACTTTCGGTACACATATGGCTGCATAATACGTGTGTACATCCCCGCCACGCATTCTTCCGCCGCGCCGCGCCGCGTCGAAGAAAATGATCGTCGTAACCGTTATTTCCTCGATTTGCCCCGTTCCAATCTGCCATTCTCGCATAACAAGAATTAAATAACACTGATTGCGGCGTCGGTGACCGTTGGTTTCCTCTGTTATGTATGATCATTCCCGCGCGCCCCGGGACAAATCTAATAAATATGTAGACAGCGGATTTCACATGCATTCATAATAAAAATTTTGTTTCTGTGATTTAAAACAGTAAACGTATTCCACTTTTTGTACTTGTAAACTATGAAACTAAAAGTTCTCAAATCTGAGAACTCGACGACGGATTTTATGGATTCATGAGAAACACATCAGAGAAGAATTTAAGAATGCTATTATACTATTTTCAACCTACTAAACATATGTACGTATTAAGAAAGAAAATCAATTTTTATTTCACTCGAATTTGTCGCAATTCGGGTAGAAAATATTTATTTAGCATAGAGCTGTCTAATTATATAATGCATATATGGTATACATAGTTTGTAAAATGTTTGCAGATTACTTGAGTGAATTGAATTTATTGCGCGAGAAATCATCAGGACCATTCCCGGTAACTTAATGTCGGCCATAATCAGGGGGGTTTAATTGCGTTTAATTGGCAGCAAGGGTTAACAGGGCCAAATACAGGCACGCTTTCTAGAGGTTTTTATAGCAATATCGGTATAAATAGGGTCCGGATAATTATTTTAGGTACAGGCTACTTAATCCACGCCACGGTGGGAAAATAATTTGCGACATCACCTAAGCCATTATAAGTTATGCGGAGCTTCACGGTAAATGAATCCCGTAACCGTAACCCATAGGCCATAGGCAGACGTACAATGCTTTTCCAGTCATTATTATCCACATAAGAGATTAGTTGGAGACCATTACAAAATTGTGCCGGTAACGTTCTTTCAAATCCCGTAATGATATATGTATGTACGTGTAAAATGTATGTATTGTTAAACCACGATACACTCGTAGGTATACATATGCATGTAAATATTCAATGAACTAGTACGGAATATTGAATGCGCTTATATTATCGAACTTGTGACTAGGAGTCACCACTAAAAATTGCTATTTTGTATTATATAATGTAATATGTAATTGATCATATTTTGATGAATCATATTTTTATGTAGTATGTATTAGGTCGTTCGGAAAGTCATTTGTCACTTAATCCACAAATTGTGGATTATTCGGAAAGCAAGTCAGCGTCTTTTATACAACGCGACGCGACGCGACGCGACGCGACGCGACGCGACGTTTGCGTGCAAATCAAAAGCAATGTTTATCGTTACAACGTCGAAGCTCAAAAGTTTATATTTATCTACAAACTCTGCCCTGGTGCACGAATTCAATGAATAAAAAGGAATATCCTAGCTTCGGTGATTTCTCACTTTTTGGTCAATCGAAACTGAGTAGCTAGTAGATTTATTGGGAAAGTCATTATTTCAAGTAATCTCACGAGTCAAGAGATCATTCGATTTTCATTCTTGCAGAGTGTAGAACAAAATTCTGTTCTAACAAGAGCGAATATTGAAAAATTAATATTTTGAAAAATTAAATAAGAATTAAAAAAGTTTCAGAATTAAAAAAATTCAAAATAGGGATTGTTGATCTACATTTATTAATTGTGAACAAGAAATATTGGAGACGACTGCAAAAGTTCCTGCCCGATTTTCCGAGATCCCGAGACCTTCTTCGAAGAAAAACCATGCAGTTTTTGTGGGTGGCATAGAAGTCAACGCGTTAACCCCTTGCATTATGATTTATTTCATAGCTCTTAGAAATTCATAATTTCCTACTATAAGAAGAAGAAAATCGACATCCATCGTATGCATATATGTACACTACACATTTTCTCTAATGGATTTGAGTTAAACTTAATGATATTACGACGATACAGTCGTTGATTGAACATCGTTTGTGTTACATGTAATACGTTTCGTTATATATATATATATATATATATATATATGTGTACAGTACATGGTTCGTTTATAAACATTGATAATATTCCATCTACCGTTGGAACATCGTGGCCCTCGACTGGCAGCAACTCGCAATCGGAGTCATCACTACAAAGATTGCTGTACCATTATTCGCAATATTGTTTACATTATTAAATATGTCGGAAAGTATCTAATCAATTACTACACATTTATTTATTCTACGAGGTATTATATCAATTTCATATCAATTTCATACAATGGAATTATTCGAGATCGGAAGGAATGTTTAATTTTCGAGTGAAAATAGCTCCGACTACAAAGGGTTAATATCATCGGGGGCAGTTCTGTAGTGTACTGTAGAATCAGGTACAGTCGCAAAGCGGTGAAAGGGTTGATCAACCGTATACAGTATACATAGAGACAAATGATAAAATCGTCGGAAGAATAGCCAACAGAACCAATACGCTTCAAACTTTCTTCTTTCCTTCGGGAGAGGAGGGTAGCTAGAAGAAGCTCCAACTATCAAGAAATTCTTGTAACATGTATGTATAATACGTTGCTGTCAGTATCGTGTGTCCGAAACCGATACAACGTGGCTATCGATTGTTCGCCAGCATCGTGCGCCACTTTCACTCGCGTTCGTTCTGTCGGGCAAAAATAAAAGTGGCGACCTTACTGAAAACGGGGGATGACGTTCCTGATCACTGAGACCGTCGCGTCGCATCCTGTCGGTCAAAGCTCGGCTCCGACGAGTCACCAGAAACGACAGGCAGGTTTTCAGACAACAACGAGAACAACAATAACAATAATAACAATAACAACAACAACGACGACGACAGAAAGAACGAGAGTTTCGACACACAAGAGACGTACGAAGCGGATCTCCTCCGCACTGCATTCGCCGGCACCGAGAAAGACAGAGAGCTGCCATGTTGGCCGTCGTCCGAGGCGCCGCCCCGAACTCTTTCCCCGATTGGCTGATAGGGTCACGGGACCGCAGCTCGATGGTGGGGAGTTATCACGCGTCCGTGACTCCCACACAGACCCACGGTTCGCTTTGATGCGCGCCGCCGCGCCGCGCCGCGCCGCGCCGCGATCGCACACGCACCAGGACCAGGACACGTTTATTCACCGTCACACACGCGGCAGACAGACGCACACGGACGCGCGAACAGACAATCCTGCGCGCGGATTCTTCTACTTCTGGAGATTGTACGCAAGGTCTGAATAAATTATACGGCCGTCCACGGATGTACTGTGTCGCCGGGAAACGGGAAATATTCGATCATTTTTCCTATTTATGGTCCGCAGAAATCAGAAACTAGAAACTAGAAATCAATGCACTGTTTACAGGCTAGTGAGTATGTAGTGCCAGTTGGGTGTGAGAACTTGTATCCTGTAGATTTTATGCGGAGTTTGAAGAAACTATACGAACGTATTGTAGAATATCGTCAGAAAATATTCGGTCAACAGAGTACTTTTCACTTTTCAATTCTTCTAACGTTTTGACCGTTTCAACAGTTTCAAGTTTTAACCCCTTGCCGTATTTTAACGAGCCACACTCGTCATAAAGATTTTGAACAAAGTCTTACAAATATGAATGTGTGCGTTACACCTTCCTTATTAACTGAAATAAAATTTGATTTGTTTGTAATAAATATTTAAATTATATATATATATATATATACATAATAAGTTGTTTCAAATCGCCTCGGCAATCACAACTTTGGAGAAAGTATATTTTTGGGACATCCATGAAATTTCGATTATTTCGAGAATTCGTCCGGCTATTTGATTTGATTTGCCGATACATTCGTATCGGTAGTTCGAACGAAGAAGTAGAGACGGAAAGTCGGAAATCGCGATTTTACTGCTAATAAAAGAAAACCAAGTAGGTTTCCCAATGTACGGTCCAGTACTCGATTCTCCGCGGAATCGTCGCAGAACATATTGATTTTGGCAGCACATATATTCTCGTTGATTCATAAGACAAAAGAGACAACTCAAAACATATTTCTAAAAAAAATACAATATAATAATAAATATATGTGTGTGGTATATACATATACATATACATATAGTAAATTGTGATGTATTTCATAACTAAAGTACAGGGTGTATTAAAAGTAATGGTCATCTGTCTTAGGGGTGAATCTATACCTCTGGATCGGTGGACATTTGTGGAAGAAACTTGCCGCAAAATTGTTTATAACAAAGAAGATTGTTGTTACAGTTATTTTTTATTTCAACACTCGAATGAGCCATATGTCGCAAGCAAATCGTTGTTGAGATATAATATAGTAAGTTGTTAAAGTTTTTGCATAAAGATCTATGTACATACTATGTACCTAGATCAGGGTTTCCCAAACTTTTTCTGCAATGGAACACTTCGCAAACCCGGAAATTTTAACGGAACACTTATTGTTAGCTTATTTCTTAGGTTGGGTAATTCCTACGAGTTACAAGAAAGATATTCTATACGCAAACACACTTGTTATACATTCATTTCTCAGACCTTTCCAAATTGTCGCGGTACGCCTATTCAGGTTCAGCGGAACGGAACTGGTGTTCCGCGGAACATATGTAGTTTCGGAAACCCTGATCCAGATAAAGATAAAGAAGCGCTGTCTAACAATAACTATAATTGGCAATTTTAGGTAATTTTTAAATGGCTCTCTCCTGTAAAATTTCCTTCTTTTGATTTATGTCACTTTTCTTAAGGATGAACGATGTGTATACATAATACATATGTATTTATCAAAGAGAATCTGTAGTTTTGGATACTAGCTCTAGTCGTACGAAAACTAATTATTATCTTAATGTGTAATTCAAATGCAATTGACAGTCTAATTGTAATGTCATAATATCAAGTATTCTCGATAAAAGAGCTACCTCTATGTGTATATGGTACAATCTAGAATCGCCTGTGTGACGGTTAAATAGAAATTGGTGGAATTGAAAGAATTAAGGAACTCTTCAATTCCCGAAATGCTTCTCAAGACTTTTCTGCATCGCTTGATTAGCTTATTCGTACACCCCCTACAGAAGAGAGTGCAAAAGCAAGGGAGAGCTCGACGCATGTGCGTATCGTTACACAACGATGCTGGATATGCGTATACGCACGTCGCACACGGATACAGCCCACTTACGTTCAAGTAATTTCGTGGAGGACCCGAGAGCTTCTTCTCGGTTTCTCAGGGTCGAATCGAGGGTAAAAACGCGTCGCGTCGCGTCGCGTCGCGCCGCGCCGTCTCGTACTGTGCTTACAATTAGATCGTAATTTTCAAGAGATTTCTCGTTTCGTTGTCGTTAACTGTCGCAAAAGACAGTCGACGCGGAGTTTCCAATTCTAATTGACAATCAAGCGTTAGTAGACTCTTATCTTATTATTAGCTTTCGGGATATAAATACGGGATATAAATACGGGCCTAAGAAAAAGAAAGAAAAATATGGAACATTTGTATACGTGCCGTATTTCCTAAAAATTGTCGGAGACAGGCTGTTGGAAATACAGAACTGTACCTGTAAGTCAACGGTTCCTTTCTGCAAATGTGCGAGGGCGAATTGTTTGATCTTCCATACGTTTGATACGTTTTGAATGTTAGAGAATGTAGTTTTTAAATTGTGGGTCGAACAAGTTGTTGTCGTGGGCCTCAACAAATTATGATTCGCTATAATTATATCTGATGTTTGTACCCAAGTCGTGTTATTCATGGCGATCAGAGATTGGAACTCTGCCGAGGCAGAAACTTCACATTAAGCACCCTGTTGTATACTTTTTACGACCCCGCGTCATACGATGATAAAAGACACTATATTATACCTGGAAACGAGTTTAACTTTTCGCACATTGGCATGATTTACTCCGAAAGTTGCGTGAACGAAACCTAGTGCACGGATAATATTATATTTATGAACGGATTTGTGCGATGTACTACATTATTACAGCGCGCATAGTCGTCTTCATAATTTTCCTATCGTTCGATGATAAATGATAATACATTTAGGAACGTCAAACAAAGGAGTTTGCAGCGCGAAGAATATTCTACGGCGCCGCGCGGCGCGGCGGAGGAGATTGCGAAGCAGCATGGCGGCATGTAAATGTTTTATTATTTCTCGATTTCTCTCTCGATTTCTCTCTCGATTTCTCTCTCGATTTCTCTCTCGATTACAACAAGCGACAAAGGTCGATCATTCAAATCACTAATACTTGTCATTCGCAAACATTTATCGGTCGTACGAACAAATTATTATTAAACGTGTAATCGACGCGACGCGACGTGCCTCGCGAGTTTTCATTAGGATTAGTCACGTACGCGTCTCGAACATTTGCCAATAATAAAAAACTTGCTTATCTTGCACGCCTCTCTTTATCCCTTTAATCTCGAACAGTATCCGTTCATCCACCACTGCAACAGCGGTAAAAAACCGTTTTTATCAACGGCCAGGACAGCTTGATGAATTTCGATATTTTCGGACAGAATAACACCAATAACACGTATCACAGCGCGTGCGTGGCTGACGAAATTGTTGGAGCCTCGGTACGACGAATATATTTACAATACTATATTTGAACAATAACAGATATATGTAATATGTATAGTTGTCTATGTTGAAGTTAAAAAGTTGATGTCAGAACGTCAAAAGTAACGTGACAAGATCTTTCGATTTTCTTTTATCTTGTAGTTAGTTTTTTCATAGATGCACAAAGCATTCTAGTGATCATACGATAAACTTATTTGCGCGAAATGTTAATGAACGCATTCTTGTAATTTCTCTATATGAATTGTGTTTAGTGCTCTAGTGGAAATATGGGGCACGAACAAGCAATGATGTTTAGAACATATGGCATATGGAAAAGATATATGCATACACAACGTTCACCGTTCACAGTGAATCGTTTAAAGGAGCTATACTATACGTATACGTATTCACGGTAACGGAGCAGCAGCGACTTCTTTGTGATTGAAAATTGATGGAGTGGAATCAGGAGGGCTGAAAGAGGTCGGTTAAGGGGATGACGGAGCGCGCGGTTCATTTATCAAAACACGCAAAAGAGCGTAAAAGGTGGCTTTTACGCACGCATACCAAATTTCTAGATAAAGAGATAAATGGCACACAGCATAGATTCGACAATTCAATATTGAGAATAGATTTTCTACTAAATATTCAATACGATGCAACTTGCGGTTACTCTACATGAATTTTCAGATGATTCAAAATCACTTCTACATATACGCAATTTGAAAACTTTTCAACCTTCCTAACAATTTTGAAAAATAGGACTAGGTATACTTAATAATTGGACCTATGTAGATCAAGAAAGGAGACAATTTTTATACCTGTATTGCTACGAACTCGAATGGAATAGAAATTTATTTTCTTTCTTAACATACGCGCGCGCTCGCGCGTTAATAAAATAATAATTGATAGAAAATGCAATAATACAACGATATTTTCAAACGCTTCTAATATTTTTACTATCTTCAATTACAGCCAGTCATTTTTGTCATAAATGCATAACATCCGCTGTCTACATAGTTATTGTTTCCGAAGAAGCTTTTTTTCGCGATGCTACGAAAGAACGCATACGCGTCAAATTAGGTGAGATTTTTTGAAAACGTTCACGGACGGGTCTGCGGTGAAAATCGGCTCCATTGAAAGCTCGTTAACGAGATCGTTGACTCTAATGCCGACTAAGCCATACTATCGTCGAAAGGCTGACCGAGCAAGAAGCCAAGTTTTCGCCTACTTTCCGTTCATCTTAAACAGGATTAACCTTAAACTGGGAATAATCCTTACCGTATAATCGGCGTGGCCTAGGACTGTCTCACTCAGACTGGCCGATATCTGCCCTGCGTTTTTAGAGTTCTGATTCGATTATACACATTATTCGACATTAACCAATCTCTCACTGTCCAAGCTATGTATTACATATACATATATTCATATATTCATATGTATATGTAATAACACGGGTTTCAGGTTTCAGGTTTTAGGTTTCATTCGAAATAATAAACAATTCATTTTGCTCCGAATAAAACATTTCAAGAGGGAGAGTTCACATCTCATATTCGGAATTCGGATACTTTTAAAAGCATGATTACTTTTTCAATCGTCTTGATAAAAAAACGGAAATAAAAGGTTGACGCGATTGGAAAACTTGCAAAGATTTTTTAGGAATTCTGTCTGTGATATATTTGACATTTTTACAATGTCATTTTGCACACTTGTCGTCTATTTAAAATCAATAAAATTTCTGTTAATAATAATGTGTTAATTGATTGACAAGGACCCGGTTATTCGAAGAATCGGGGAATTTTCGCATCGGGAAACAGAAATTGCTCGCGAGTCGGGGAGGGAGCAAGGTAATTTACAGTTCCGCGAGCAAAGTGCCGTAGACGATTACGAAATTTTTAATAAGCCGGGGCCGGGGCCGGGGCCGGGATCGGGACACGGGAGAAGCGTTTCCTGATGGAGCCTGTCGCGCGTCGCGCGTCGCGCGTTCGTGGTGGATCGCGTGTTTCTCGTTTCTCCTTGTGCCCCTGGTCATCCCTTCTCCAAGCGATCGACTCCCCCCGTTCTCACCCCAAACCAGTGGACGAGCACGAGGGGGTTGAAAACTGCTCCGCCCAACCACGTGACTGCAGCCTCTCCTGTGGGGTGTCGGTTGTCGTTGGTGGGGGTATAGAGGAATGGTGGGGTGCAAAGCGGACAGGGAGGAAAGCGACGAGGAGTAGGTCCGGAGCTACATACCCCTTCACCGTGCTCGATTCCCTAACTCTCCTTTCTTCCTTGGTCGGCTTCTCGACGACTTTATGCCTCATAAAAATGATATAAAATTTGTAAAGACGGAGCGGCGCGCGGCGTAACGACCAAACGGCTTCGTCCTATAGAGTAGGAGACGAGGGTGAGGGCTCACGCGAGAAGGAAAACTTCAGGAGAGAAACAGTCGGGTAATAAGGGGCGGGGGGGGAGGGGTGTTCGAGGAGGAGGAGGATCGTGCACGAGGGGGTGGCACACAGGGTGGCGAGTAGTAAACGAAATCGAAGCAGCTAGGAGAGACCGTGTACCGTCGTCCTTGACGGTAGTCGATATGAATCCGCGTGAAGATAAAATCGTGGCAGTTCGGGAAGCTCGAAAATGGGCGCGTAAAATGTACGGGACTCCGTCTGCCGAGCACTTTCCCATCTTTGCACTTTTATTCCGTCCAGTTCTTTGGACCTCCTTCCCCATCCCATCCCTCCCTCCCTCCCTCCCTCCCTCCCTCCTGCCCCCCCGCCCACGCCCCCGTCGCTTCGATCGAACGGTGAAAATTTACTGCGGAGAGGGAAAGTGTTGCCCCGCGCGCGCCCTACGCCATTTCTACACGCGGTATTGCAAATGTTTATCGAAAGTTTCACGGCGATTTCGGGTAGCCATTTTATTATCGGATTAATTAGAAATTGCTCGCCGATAGGTAGCCGCGCGATTACGCCCGTTGCTACGCGCTGTAATCTTCCCGCGACGCACGTTTATCGCGGTGAACGTTATATGTTTTACAACGGTGCAATAAATTAGATATTGTGTTTATATCGCGACGCAGGAACAAAAGAACTGACCGGAGCTATAAATTATTGCAGCGGGCTTAGATGTATCTTTCTCGGAACTGTTTCTTCACGATTCGAAGGTTGACGTTTCAGCAACTCGTTCGCCAAGAATCGATTAACACAATGAAATCGAGAGCACAGAGAATTGATCAAATAGGACACGTCCATTTTGAAAAATCAATTGCTTTCTTGACTTGAAGGTAAAGTCACTCGACTTCATTAATTACAGGAATTACTTTCTTACCTAACGAAATAATTCACTAGCTAACAATAAGATCCACCCTGATGGCCTACAGTGATTTCTCAAAATTGCTGTATCCCTAAATGTACATATTACTGGTACATGATTAGTCAATAGCAGAAATCAATTTTTATGTAACCCTCTTTTCTTACACTTGATGCAGACAACTTTTATTTTGCGTAAAGACCCGCAGTCTACATATTAATGACATACGATATTTAGTAGTTCTGTTCGAAATCGTCATCACGAGTCTGACTTTGGGTTGCCAACTTTTTCTTTTTGTAAGGTACTTCAATTTCTACGGTTCGAGGGTAATACATAGTTCAGCGATAAGTTGTTGGTAGCATAGGTAAATACATAGAAAGCGTTCTTTTCGCCTCCTATAAAATTTACTTTTTTGGACTTGGGCGCATTTCATATGAGGCCGACGATATGTGAATCGGTTTTAGCTGCAAAAAAATTGTTAGTATCTCCCCCTGAACGCGGCGGCGCATGTCGGATCGTCTTAAAAACCCGAATAATCGATTATCCTGGCAATAAATGTCGAGAGATTCGTATCATTCCGCGAAGAAAAAGGCACGCAGGTAAACCGTCGCGATGGGATTCGCTAGTATGTATACATACTACACAGTATACAACAGCCATTTAGCTTCGCCGCGCCGCGCGCCGCACCGGTACCAATGACGAGACGGACTACGAACTACGGACACACACGGACTTCCCGTTCTCGCTGTCGCCTCTTTGTTCGAATATCGTGACGAGCAGTGGCGAGAGAGCAGGTACATACAAAGGAACGTTATCACGGGTACAGATACGAATCTCGAAAACGATATTACGAGCGAAATATCGATTGTTTGCGTTACGGACGGTTTACTATCGCTAATAAAACACGAGCGACTAGTGTCGGCGGCAATTGATCTGCCGCGGCGCGGTGCGGCGGCCATAGAAATATGTAGTTCGTGTGCCGATAGATCCTTTATGGCACCAACACCGACCGGCCCAGCTGTTTACTCAGAGTCCCCGGGTATTTTAAATAGGGTATGTATTCCCGTCCGACGATAGATCGCTACGCCGCGCCGCGCCGCCGCGCCGCGCCGCGCCGGCATCAAACTAGAGTACCGTTTCCTCATCGAGAAAATCGAATCTCCCGTCCGCGAACGATAGAAAACGATCGATCCGGGATTGTATATCGGCTTATCGTCATCGAATCATTGCCATTACGGTGATAAGATGTTCTATTAACGGCACATTCGTACACCCGCGATAGTGATTTCTTTTCCAATGGAATCTGTTGGAAGCGCGTGCCATCAAACAGAACTGGAAACACTGGAAACAATATTGAACGATCAAACGAGCTTCTTACCTGTAATGTAATGTCAAGTCCGATAGCAATTTTACAGCGAGGGACACAAAAAGATAGGACATTATATTATCTAAATATATTTTACTAAATCAATTATACATATTGCGAGCGAGTATCGTAAAGTTGAGACAGATTCCATTTTTCAGCTATAAACATTCACAGAATGAGATTTACTCTACCGTTGTGCGTTGGGAGGTATAGTTGCCAGCTACCTTTTTGCTACAGGAAGTGTAATGATAACGTTAACGGATAAAAAGTTATAGCCACTTTTCTGAAGATGATGTTTTCCCCACAATGCCCACAAAACTCTGAAATGTTGTAAGTGTTGAGACGAAGTCAAAACGCCTTCTATTCAATGTTTATCGAGTATTTATAAAAAATAATTTTCTTTACAGTTACGTACAGTGTTTAAGACGTCTTTAATGCCTTTATCCCCGAAAATGTCGTAGAAGAGAACAGAAATTTATTTTAATGCTTGAATATGGATTATAAATACAAACGAATCAGATTATACTAGAATTCGAGCGACTCAACTTCTTTAGCATGTTCTTCGTACGGGGAAGCGTTAATACGAGGTTGTCAGAAAAGTTTCTTTCGGAATGTGTTCCTTTAATGTTGCTAAAGAAATACAAAAAATGCGATAATCTTCCCGTGCAATTGTTTCCAGAAATTTTGCATAAAAATCCGCATAAGAGACTTTGATTTTTTGTAGTGATCAACGTATGTAATAACTGTAACTTATTTCGGGCAACAGCGTCATTACATAGTTTATAAAATTGACGATCGAGTTGTAGTTAATGTTAAAAATACGTTTCATTATTGTGGATTGTGGAGGCAGGTGTTTATCTTCGAGAAGATTCGGTTCGATTCTTCTGAGAATTTTGAGAATTTTCAGTGTTGATATCGTGGCGATAGGGGCTTCATAAACTGTGTTGGAAGCAACACGGTTGGGGAACGCGGTTACGATCCTTATAATCCTAGCCGATCGACAAAATGTTAAGACCTCGCCGGAGAGAGGTTCATGACGAGACGCGAGATTTATACTGTTTGAATCCTGCGATTTGTCTTCTCACAGCTTACTTTTATAAGTCCGTTACTTGCTTAGGTGCTTGTTGGCGTATTAGGAGAGATCAACGGAATTGAATTTATTTTTGTCTTATCGCTTGCTCTTACGCCGCGCCGCGCCGCGCCGCGCCGCTCGCTCGCTGTACATATGGTATGTATGTATCTACATACATATATTTCAGATTGAGCACGCGGAAATATTGTGCTCTCCTGACGAACGGGGTATCCTTCGTTTCCTACTACGAAAATCTGCAGGTAAAATATGTGCATCGAGTACCGATAAATAAATACATAGCAAACTAAAAATCTAACACAAAACACGCGTTTACACAGTTGAAAAACAATTAATCCTTTATATGCTATGCCAGTGTTATTCGTGACCCGTCGCGGTAACGATGGGGATAAGCTCGAGCGACCCTCAATATGTTTTTAACTCGAAAATTAAACATTTCTTCCGACCTAAAATATTTCCATTCCCTATGATTTTTTAAATTTTCTGGATCCGACCAATATTTGCTATTTCTCAAGAATATCTATTATCAAATCTATTATTGATATACAATATACAAACTTGATATTCTAGCAGAGAGGTGTAATTGTGTAATTGCTAACTTACATAAAAAAATTGATTTCATTTGAAATGCATTTCTGACAAGAATTTATGCAGCAGGTGATATAAATGATAAATGAACCATTTACATACATATTATTATTTTCGGTAACACGAAATAACACATTTCGAGATGAAATCCAAACATTTTCAATATTCTTCAAATAAAATACTATTTTGAAATACGAGTATGTACTATTTTAAAAAGTTATTATATCAAATGGAATATCTTATTTGTTTTCAAACTTGTACAGATATTACTATAAATAAATAGAATTATGCATATACTATTTATACTATTTATAAGCAAATGAAAATCTTTTGAGACTTATAAATTGTTTGTTGTACAATACAGAGTACGATTTAATTTTGTCTATCGCGAGCAGGAGAACAGTAAGAGAAATATCATCTGGTTAACCGTGTCTTTCTGTAAAAGTGTAAAGTCGTATATCCATAAACTTGACGCGAACGAATCAGGAACGACTAAAAACATTCTATGTACTTCTGCGTGAGATTGTAGATTTCGCGACGCTGGCGAAATATATAGTCGACCGACCAATTGGTGGTAGTGTTTGAGTAGCATTTAATACGCGAGTTGTATAGTTATATCGAAATGTCGTTGTTAAACACGTATAACCAACCATTCGTAGCTGATAAATGTCTATCTTATCCTTTTATGGCATCGCAGCAATAACCGAGTTTATGGGTATATCGTTTTACCGATATCAAGCGAGCAAGTATAAATAATAGCGATGTGTCGCGAGAGTAACAGCGAATTAGAATTTTGACCATACGCCGCCCGCCGCCCGCCGACCGCCGCCCGCCGCCCGCCGCCCGCCGGTTAAGTAACCGACTAGGCGACTACATACATACTGGATAATTTTGCGAAAATAAATAGGACGTCGCGTCGGAGACCGACGACGTGACACGATGACGTCGCCGCATCTCGGGTCGTTGTGTTGCGCGTTGGTGAAAAAAAATTTCTTTCCCAAATGGCCCTAATAAAACTGCCAGGATTCGTGGTGTGTATGTACTCGTGCACATATTGCAGATCCGATTACATCATCGCGCGTCAGGGAACCAATTATGAATAGTCGTTGACCGTGCGGCAGCTTCGTGTTCAGGTTAGCCGCAAAGCCCCGCTGTCGATCGACTGTATTCAGAGATAATCTATAATCCTTCAATTGCTACCGCATTACAATAAATAGGAATATTGCATGCCGCACTGATGCGCGTCCATTTCATTTTACATAAACGTCGAGCGCGTTCATCCCGCGCCGCGCCGCGCCGCGCCGTCGCGCCGCGTCGTCTGATCGCAGATCAGAAATATGAAATTAATTATAATTTGTGATCGGTATTCGAACGATTTCGAACCCGTTTTTCAGTGTTCAAATCGCGGGAGTTGCGAATAAGCTTTTGGAGGAGTGTATCGTCATTGTACACTCGTTAACTAGTTTTGTTACGATTAGACAGCGTTGTTTAATTATGCATTTATAAATGCATAAAATGGGTAGGTGTAATTTAAAATAGTAAAAATATTAGAAAAATTTGTATTATTATATGTATGTATTTTCAACCTATCAAGCATATTAAGAAAGAAAATAACTTCCTGTTTCACTTGAGTTTGTTGCAATTTAGCTAAAAAATTTCTATTTTGCATAAAGATCCGCTGTCCAGTTATGATAGTTTGTGCTATCTAATTTATAGTATTCCTTTGAATTGTGAAATAGTATATCAATTCTGGTGCTAACTTGGAAAGTGTAGTTGCATGTGTAAAATAACAAATTGATAAATGATGCATTCCACAACGAAATAATGAGTTCGTGCTGCAATCGAGTGGAACATTGTCATTCCGGAGTTATTCATCGGCATGTGTGGCCCTTAAAATTAGTTACTGTTACGGACTTGGGTACGGTTGAAAGTTGAGTGTCTTGTTTCGCATCAGGAAACAAACCAGCCCAGCCGCAGCCGTACCCCAGTCAATGACAATTGACGCATCGCAGGCCCACACTCACTCGGCGGAAAGGCGACACCAGTTTTCGGGATAAATCTTTGAACAGACGGTTTCCACGATTATTTAATAAAATTCCAAAATAACATTAAACTCTGAGCGAATCTACTTTACGGTTTGCTTGCTTAAAAGTATTCTCACGCAATCATTGCACTCCTTCTTAACGCTAGAACTACCGATCCAAGAATAGATTAAAATAATCCATATTACATTTCTGATCTCGTTAATACTATCGTTAGAACTATTCATTCGGTAGTTCTAATGTCAGACGAGTACGAATCCAGTCATACGAACATGAATTCTTGACATATATGTATGTATATGTATGAACAAAGAGATGCTAGCGTAGAGGATAGCTAGCGAGCCTCATTACTCGAACGATCCAGTTACAAATATAAGGATCGTGCGGGATAAACGATGTCCCACTGTACGCGTGCATTGGAAAAGTGAAAGAGATCGTCATCGAGTGCGGTTCATCGAAGTTTCGGTCGAAGAAGTGGAAAATTGGAGCAGGTCGAGGATCCGGCGGGTGATCCGTCATCGGGGGTCCTGGACTCGCGTGGTATCCTTAACGATATCGTCCATTAATTCCCAGCAGCCGGTACCAGCAGGGACGACGTCCATAACTCGGTCGACCGCGGCCGCTTCAAAAATCAGGAAATACACCCTGGACGTCTCCTCTGCGTTCCATGGATATCACGGATCCCACCAGCACCAGCAGCACCGCTGCGCTGTCGCTCCCACTCCGGGCCGCGCGCGGCTCGAAGTCACACGCACACACAGGCTCACGACGCCCACGCCACGACGCGGTCGGTAGGCGTGGCTACCTTGTCATTTGTTTCCTCTACTTTTCCCGAGGCGTTAGGGGATCCCGGGGATGGCGGTCTGTTCCTAGCTTGACGTATGTACTGCCACTACAGCCTCCCTCGCCTCGTATCGCGCTCCTCTTCGTTTTGCTGGCGCAACCGTCTTCTACGGGCGACCTCTTCATCGCCGACCGGGCCGCTCCTCTTCCTCCGAGGATGCCCACTTCCTTGAACATCGTCTCTAAGGACCTCCCCACCTCCCCATATCTCTCTCTCTCTCTCTCTCTCTCTCTCTGTCTCTCTCTCTCACCTCCCCCCCCTTTCGAGCACCGAATCATCCGGTTTGTCATTCGATGCGTTTATCTTCGCGCCCTTCAGGCCCGATCTCTTACCTTCGCGACACCCGCTTCGTCGTTGATGACCTTCGGCGCGCTACTACCTGACCTTCTAGTCCTCGGACGCATTTCTAACTATGTACTCTAATTATGCTCTCATCGGGGAGACCTTGGAAGTTGATCAGTGTGTTGTACATACAGAGATACTTGCCCGGCATTTCTAAACTGGACAGCGTAGCCACAGGGGAACTAGTAGTTCGTGTTCAGACGCATTTTTAACTACTCTAATTGGGCGCTGATCAGCGGTACGCTTCACCCTTTCTATTCCGACATTGAGTGGAGGCCCCAAAAGACGATCAGTGTACGTAAAGAGTTGCCGAGCACGTATCAAGTAAACAGCATAGGGACAGGGAGAACCTGCTAGGGTGCTAGCTCTACCGAATCTCCTTTGATTGTGAGATATTTCATCTACTAGATTGCTCATAACGCTTCTAGAGAGCGGATAATTATGAAAAATAAAAATTTTCTACCTGAATTCCAACAAACTGGATTGAAATACGTAGAAACTGATTTTCTTGTTTAGCATGTTTAATAGGTTGCAAATAATATGATAGTAACGATAACATATATTGATGACAGCATTATGTAATGTTTGGTTAAAATCTAATAATGTACAATATAGGTGTCAAAATATACGTATAAAATACAAATGATTTATTAATACCGACTACCGACACTACCAAACACACAAAACATACGAAAGCGAACCGTCTTATAGATGTGAGACAATTGAATATATGTAGGTACTTAAACTTTGTACGGTTATCATTATGATATGTGTTTAAATAAAGAAATTCAGAGTGATTTCCTAATCGAAGCGTATTTATACAATAATTTAACGGATAAAAATTATTTAGTGAAAGCTATCGGAAAAATATTAGGAAGAATCTTATGGAAGCGTTTTTATAATTTTAATCATTTCGAGTTTTCAATTCAAGATTTCAATAAAATCAAGAGGCTTGTAATTCATCGACAAAACATGTTGATTAGTTCAATGTTGCTGTAAAAAATCGGACATTTCATAATCAACAACAACCTAACAGTACATTATAAAAAGCAAGATTGCTCGAATCCAAAGGAAATCTGTCCCTCCGTGAGGCATACATCTACATACATGCATACTTGCATACATATGTATGTAGGTATTGACGTGTATACACTCGAAACGGCGCGGCGCGGCGTCATTGAACGACGATAAGAGACAAGCAGATAAAATACCGGTTAGAAATGGTCAAATTAATGTTCGACACATGGAATTTTTTCGATCTGATTACCATCGCGATTACATACATGCTGTTCGTGATAATCGGAGAGGGTGAAGAAAAGAAGATGTTTATCGTCTGCGGCTCTGTTACTCATCGAATGCAATAATCTGCGGCGAATGAAAAAAAAATGGTGACGATAATGGTCGAGTATCTGATCCTACTTAATAAAAATTCAATTACAACTCTGATGAAATTGATAGATACAGATAAAATCACAGAAGAATATCGCGATTTTGACTTCGCGAACGTCGCAGCAGCGGCAATTACTCTATCGAGTAGGTAGGTAACGGAGCGGAGCGGCGCGGCGTAACGGAAACCTCGATTCGATAATGCGCAGCGAAGACCCCATTTTGACAATCTACGGTAATCTACGCGGAACGACGGGCGACACACCTCTCGGTCAATTTGAAACGCCCAGCCCCGCGAAGTGCTCTAGTCTACCAAGATAGATGTTTGCGCCGATAGATAAGACAAGCGATAACGGCGTGCACTCGACGACTCGCGGTATCTTAGAAGATTTCCTAGCTCGTCTAGAAATTTCACAACGTCGCCGGGTAATAATGGCGGAGCCACTTGACGAGACGTCACGGATCGGTGGCGTCTCTTTAATCGAGTCGATCGGAAACAAAGAAGTCACTGTCGCCGCGCCGGTACACGGATCCCGAAAAGAAAGGGTTGCATGCTATTTCCAGAGGAGCAGCGAGGGAGGGAAGCGCGTTGAAGATTAAGCTGACGCGCGAGGAACCAAGACAAACGTCGACGAGAAGAAGAAACAAACAATAATCAGAAGGTAGACGAAGCTTGGTGTATGGAAAAGAGGGCAAAAGGAAAAACGGAAACGCAACGTATTGGGGAGAGGGGTGTGGAAGGAGAACGAGGAGGGAGGGTGCGTGGTGTATGTGCGTGCGTTTCGACAGAGAGAACGCGTCACGTTCGCGTGTACGTAGGAGGGGCGATGCCGAGAATGTTGGAGGGGTAGCCAGGCTGCTTGGTAGGGATGGATGAAGAGAGGTGCGTCGACGATACCGAGCATAGGCGAATCGGCGACTGGTTCTGGCACGACGCGGGACGAAAAGGGAAGGCGGCGCGGCGCGGCGGTGTGAGAGATCACGCCGCGATGCAACAGAGACGGAGCAACGTTACACGTTGGCTGGTAGGGGTGCGATAGGGGTCAAATTCGGGTGGTGAGGTCGGGGGGATGAAGCGAGGAGATACATGCGTGAGAGATCGCGGGAGAGAGAGAGAGAGAGAGTGAGAGAGAGGGAACGAAAAGTGGGGTGTAACGGTGGGGATAGAGGAGAAAGGACGCGGATGGCCAGGGAGTTGAAGGGAGCGCGCGGATATGAGAGATCGCAGTGGAGAAAGGGAGACGGGCGTCGAACGGAGATAACGAGAAGCAGAGTGGGAGAGCGGAAGAGAGAAGGAGCGGATGGAGGGGAGTAAGAGCAAGCGAGCCAGGGAGAGGCGCAGTCAGACAGTCAGGCAGGCCGCCCGGCAAGCAAGCAAGGAAGGCAGGCAGGCAGGCAGGCAGGATAGCAGGCAGCCAGTGCACCAGCCAAGACCACTAGATCCGCTCGGCTTACCGACTTAGAGACTTAAGCCGGCAGGCAGTCCGAAAGGCTCAACCGGCTAAGCCTGGCGGACCCACCTACTACCGACGCGCGGCCACTACACGTTCCATCTACTACGAAAACCGGCTATACTACCGCGACCTGCAGCACCACTCGCGCTTTCTTACGTTTCCTCTGTCTGTCCCTCTTTCTCTTTCTCTGTTGCCGTTGTGTCGCCGGTCCGACGTTTCTTAACGCGTGGCCGCGAAGGTAAGAAGAGCGAGCGGGCAGCGAGAACGCACCGTCGTCGACGTCCACACCATCGACGTCCACCATCGACGTCCACCATCGACGTCCACCATCGACGTTTTACCTGGTGATCGTGGTGTCGCGCGACACTTCTCGTCACTTTTCACGGAGGGATATATCCGCTCAGCCTGTGTGGTGCAACCCCCTGCGTGGACAAGTAGTCCTGCTGCCGGTATCGTTTGTGTACGATCGCGTCCCAGTGACCAATATACAACATCCCGTCGGGAAGTGCTACACTGTCGGGCCGTTTCGGGTGTCTCGTGGCGTATTCGGTGGTGATCTAGAGGATTAAGCGAGTAAGTGATATTGTTCCGATCCGGGGCGACGTACGAAACCAAGTGCGGTATCAGGATATCGTGTGGAAAACGCATTGAGAACCAGGAGAACCAGGAGAACCAGGAGAACCAGGAGAAACGGGGCTACAGGGACGGTGGATTGCTCTACATACATACTACGCTCTGTCTGTACGTGGATACGTCGGAGGTTCCGTTGGAAACGCGCGCGAATGCCCTGTGATTATTGACATTGCCAAGATAACATAGTTCCGTTCCCGGACGAAAGTGTTACGCTGAAATTAATTTAAAAGAAATCGCTGTCTAGCGCGACCGTAGTGCGAGCCGTTTAACCTACTTTGCGTTGTGGGTGTTTCTAAGTCTCCCACTATTCTCGTTCCGTCCCGTTGATCCTTACGTAACAAGCGTCGTCGGCCGTGGTCGATCCCGCGGTTATCTGATTTTGTTAGTCGGCCGTTCCTAAGTGCTGGAGCACGTGTGTTCTGCCGGGTCCTTCGACGGGACAGCCGGGATCAGGGTAATAAGGATCCGGTGGCTCCGTTCGAGACCGATCCATGGAAACAATCCCCGCAGCCCACGAACGAATCCTTAGCGCGTACGCGTCCAAGAGCCACAGGAAGTCGTTCGCGAAGCGCAGATTGACGCGCAGCGACGGCAGACGCATACGAGTCGCCGGGCTCTCCTTCTGACGGGTTGCTCGGTCCGTTAGCACTGATGTCAACTGAACAACCTATGCCGAGGCAACCTGCTGGAAAGAACGGACAGCGGCAGAGAATAGAGTCTTCAGCGTCGCCGGCGGGACACGCTCGCTGCGAGCAGGTTTGTTGAACGCCGGGGATCGTTCCTATCGATGTAATCGAGCGTGTTACGCTGCTACCGACGGCCGTCGCCCAGTGTAGCCGTCGACGAGACAAGAGGAGAACACCTTCGGATATCGCAGTGCCGCGAATGCGATCCTGAAGACACCAACATCCTACCTACCAGGCTTATCCGTTTCACTGCGATTTTCCGGGATTTTCCGGGATTTTCCGCGGCTCCTAGCACTCAACGAAGGCCTGGCTTTTGATCCTGCGTCGCGTTGCACAGATCAGTCAACACGACGTTAACCTTCTATAGCATGGAGCGGGGCGGCGGGGGCGGGGGGAGCCTCGAATTCGCCGGGGGTGGAGTCGGCGGTGGCAACGCGGATTTGTGCCTTCAGGATCTCGTTACGGGATCGACAACCGGTCTATCGGTACAGCATCATCAGCACGCGTCCGCCACAACCGCCATGGCCGGCCTTCACGGTGACCACTTTCAAGGGACGATGCACCATCCTGATCTCCACGGGAACTCGCACCACGATACCTCCATGGTGCACAACTCCATTCATCAGTTGCACGAACCGTTGGAAAAACTGAAACGTGGTGAGTCGGTCACAATACCAAAGGATGCTTTGCTCCTGTACACGGTGCGCCCAAATAAGTCGCGTCGAACGTCCTGCAACCGGTCCGCAATCCAGCGAAACACAAGAACAGCACGGGTACATACATACTGTCTCCTAGGAAACGATCAGCTTCTATCTCGGTCTCCGCATTGGCGTATTTAGATTTGGACAACCCTCCGCAGTCACCCGATTTCTATAACTTTCGATTAACGCGATTCCGATACAACACGGACCGAATTGTTCCAAGAAAGTTGAGTGCACATACTTAGTTAGCGATTTTCTGAAACCTCTTGTAAGACGGCATCACACACACACACACACACACACACACACACACACACACACACACACACGCAGTCGCTTTCAATGTTCGGCACCCTTAAATCGTAAGTCGTGAAAGCGAAATTATAAACATAGATTGAAACACAAAGAACGTTAGAGGAAGGCTGGTTACGGTGTAGAATGATCGTGCTAGAACACTTGTACATAATTTCAACTCGGTTATTTTGGCGCACTCTGTACAACGTAGTGCGAAGACTTGGCTGATTTCGACACGTTTAATGCCGCGTGCAGCTTTTTAGGAAATGTATTTTAATTCGAACGCGAGTGTATCAATTTTATACTACATAATCGGACGCAACGTTCGCGAACCATTATGTGCCTAAGTTGTCGGTGACGTGGGCGATGCGCGAAATAAGTATCCTACTACATATGTATGTACTATCTGTATTGACAGATTTGGGGAAGTATCGACGCTGCTCGTCTTTACGTTTTGTACTGCTCCTTTAGCGTTGTGGAGTGTCAGCAAATTTTTATTTTGAACCGGAGCTTATGTACGTCATTTGCACAGAAGAATATCTAATGTAGAATTTCGGCAGAGAATGATTTGTAAAGGTTTCTGACAAATGACTGATCGTAATTCAAGTTAACAGGAGAATGTGCCGGATCGTTTCGTTGAGCATTTATCACCGCTGACTTTCGCGAGTCACGCATCATTTAAGCCTCCATACGCTATGTCGGAGACACGCTGTTTATGTCGAAATAAGAAAATCGCTATCATCCCCTCTTTTTCTTTTCAAGTCATAGTCCATCTTTTTCCGACGAAAGATACATTCGAAATACAACGACAAAAGGCGGTCCCGATATCGGTCTTATATCGGAGTAAAACTGAAATATCGGTGTAAGTCAGACATGACTCCGGCATAGGCCTAGAACTCGCAGGAGTCCGAAGATTAAGATGAAGTCAACGTTAGGACTCACCACCAATTTCAAAATCTATTCGTAAAGCATTCAAAATTCGTTCGCGTAATCCGTCGATCACATTTTCGCGACTCACGGTGTGCTGAATTACCGAATAAGATCTAACGCTTTCGCGTATTGCTATTATTCAATCGGATAGGAATGCGCGCGGAAGTTTCCGAGGAGTTATATTAACGAGGCTTACAGATGTCACGAGCATAATTGCTCTTATCCGTGTGTCGATTGGAAGGAGATACCACCGGGCATCGTTGCTTTCTCCTTCGGCGGGTATCGCGATAATCACTTGTACGAGCTTGTCAATTCGTGTGATTTCGTTAGTCGCGATATTATCGATTCCGTTCGTCCGTTCGTTCGTCCGTTCGACCGACAAATACTCGCCGCGTCTCTACCCGGGAATCGCGCACTGCGTCGTTTTTCGTTATCGCGCATCATTCCAGAAAATCTCGTATCGTTTGACGCAGCAAATTTGCACACACCGGCGCGGCGCGGCGCGGCGCGGCACCCGCGCCCGGACCCGTCGCGTCGCGTCGAGCGAAATCACGCGTTCGTCCACGGTCGCTTTGTTTCCAAACGTCCGCGAGCTCGAAAGATCCAACAGAGATTGGAGCGAAACTGCCAGGCGACAACGCTAATACGTACAAGCGATCCAAATTCGAGAATTATCTTGATATGTACGTATCTCCTCTCTCGATCGTATTAGCCCGATAGATTAGCTTCGGATAGTTGAACTTTTGTAATTTCCGAATACGAACTCGATTTTTTCGAAATTTTTCCAGCGAACCATACTGTAACATGGACTCGAATATGTCATCGCGTTCCTTTAATTCGGCATGAATCGTGTATGACAATTTCGTTGCAGTATCACCGAACATTTTCGTGCGATAAAGTAACATTGTAACCTACGTCGCGTCGCGTCGCGTCGGTTCTTGTCAGGTGTCAGCCGAGTACAGATAAAACATTAGTACGAATAGCGTTGATAAGCACCGCGCCCATCGTGTTATTCCAGCACAGATACGAAGCGACGCGACGAACAACATTTCGGACTCGTTCCGTATTAATGCAACCGCGGAATTCGTTGACATGGAAAATAGGACTGTTCGGTGTCGGTGAATCGAGTAGACCTCTCGTTAGCGCTACGACCCACAGTGCTCGTAGCGCAATCGAACAAAAAATTACATAGCTGTTCATTCGCTAAAAAATCAACTTTCAATTATTTGGTTTTGGAGATTGTCAGATTAATATTTTGCAAACTGATTGGGATCAAACTTGGCATTCGAATTAAAAAGATAAGCGCTTTTGTGCGGTTCCATTGCAACATGCGTGCACTGTTCGTACCAATTTGTATACATATTTCTGCAACGAGAAGATTACAACAAAGATTTTTCATGTTTCAAACCTAAAAATGTCACTGCAACATAAAAAATAGCAGAGGTACATAACTTGTGACTTGTAACCGACTTAGTATGTATACCAGGCACGTCAAACTCGTTTACCACCAAGGGCCTCGTTAAGTATTATGTATAAATTAATTCGAAACCGCAATAAAAAATAACAGACTCGGAAGTTATTTTTTCACGTTTATTTTATTAGAATAAAACTATTTCATTTGGAAGACCATTTTGTTTCGAAGAGACTTGGCAATGTGATTCGATAACCAACTTTTGAAATTGCTTGGACATGCTGGTCAGTTAATCTTTGACCTTTTCGCAGTTTTATTATTTTTTAACCCTTTGCACTCGAAGCTATTTTAATTCTAAAACTAAACATGTAAACATTTCTTTCGGTTTGGAATACATATATCCATTCCCTATGATTTTTGAAATTTTATGTATGCATATGAAATTGGTATAGGTGTATAATTACCTCATACAAAATACCTAAATGATTAGATATAGTTAGGTATTTTCAATAATGCTACAGCAACTTTTAGTGGCGCCTCGGAGTCGCCATTCGAGCGCTAAGGGTTAACGTTGAAAATATGTACATGGTACATACTAGTGTGGTTCGCACTTATTGCTAGCTGAAATATGTCTAATTGCACATACATAACATATTGGGAAATCAGTCGACTGATATACAATTGTAGAAATGTGGAATTTCGATATTCAATAAATGTGGATTTCAATACGGAGCGGAGTCACACACTGCATTTCGATTAATTCCACTTGTAAAAATTGTCATTATCAGTTTCAAAGTTATTGGTCGGGCCGGAGACTACTAGTGGATGGTTCGCATGTTTGACACGCCTGCTGCTGTATACATACATACCAATAGTTGTTCAAAGTTATTGATTAAAGTCTCCTTCTGTAAGTATTTATTTAAAAAAGCTTACTCACCCTGCATTGAATTTGATTCGACGAAAAGCGCGACAGACCCTAAAATCCGCAGTCTGCTTTCTGATCGAGTCTGCAGCCTAAAGAACAGAGACTGTTTTCTCGCGTCTTGTCGGTCTACAACGGAGAATCGAGTAGGATTCCGTTGATGCTTATCGTGGCTCGACTCTAGGCGGTTCGAGGCGGTTTGGTTGCGTCGCGAGCCGGCCGAATGTTTCATTTGAAAGTGAAATAGCCCGGCGAACGGGTCGATGTGTCGAGCCGTAGATAAAGAGGCAAGGCAGCGGGTGCGTGAACAAACATTCAAGCCAAATTTTCTGGTATCAGTCGGGCCCGCTTCAACCGTTGAACGGCCGGGAAAAAATAAATGAGAGAATGGGCCGTGTTCCTCGTCGACGCACAGAGCGGTGCGGTGCGGTGGTGCGGTGGTGCGGTGGTGCGGTTCGGCGCAGCGGAAGAATTTCAAGCTGCAGGTACATAGGTACACTCGCGGGCAAGTTGAGGACGGAAGACAATCTCTCAGTGGCGCCACCACCTGTTTTGTGATTCATTAACTCACCGGCTTATCGGGATAAGGCAGACTTATCCGGGGCTCGAACCCGACACTGCGGCTAAACCCGATCTTATTCCAATGGCATCCCACCTATCTCCGTTTCAGTTTCAGTCCCGGTACCACGCCGCGCCGCGCCGCACCGTACCGCACCAGCGGCAGCTCCCACTTTCAGACCACAGCGCAGGTACCCGGCTCATCTCTTTACGAAGAAATCGCAGACTTTTCTCTTTCTCTGCTCCGCGTTCAGCCGAATCATACAACCCCTGCTCGAGAACCGATCCGATTAATTCGAGACCCTATCCACGCGCCGCGCCGCGTTGATTAGTTGAGTGAATCGAGGATTTCCGATGATTCAGATCGGCTGGCCCGGTTCCTCTATCCGCGAGAGGATGATAAACCGTTTTACCGTTTCTCCGCAATCACGTCTTCTTCGCTGGGTAATTCGCTTACCATATTTACCCATTAACCCTTTGCACTCCTTTGTCGAGTGTAACTCGACATCAGAGACAGAAAAATGTAAATAGAACGGAGTTTACGCTTCTTTCTGTTTGCGTTATAGTTTCATGTACTGGTCAAAAAGCTGATTCCAGATATTATCAATTCTATTGTATATGTATGTCTTCGTTAAAATGATAAAACTGCTTCAATGAGAAAAGCAGGATACGTTCTTATTTATTACTTATTACTCTCTACTGTAGGAGAGGGTGTATCATTCAACTATGTACATATGTACATATTTCTGAGCGTGCGGGGGTTAATAAGATCTCGTTCTTGTGGATCAGTGACCGACCGTTTATCCTACGTCTAAATCCAACTGTGATTTTCTCGTGGTCAAATCGGAAGAAAGGAACCCTTCGGAAAATCTGTTATCCCTTTCGGTCAATGCCAGTATCCCAATATGTATTTTGTCAACAGGCTGGCATACGGCCTGTACCGGCTTTCCGATCGAGCCCCCCGGTAGTCATTAACTACCCCTTTATTATGGCGATGCCTCTGTGATCGAGTCTGGCAGATGCGCCAAAGTCAACCCTTGTTGCCTTCCTCTAATGGTGTTGACAAATTGCTCGGCTAGCCGCTAGGTCTCCCCAGGGAAGCCACGCTGAAACTCTTCTCGCCGCAAACACTTTGGCATTTGGATGTCCGCGTCCGATCTTTCAGATGAATGCGCTGGTGAAATAAGATGATACGATCCTTTAGATTAGAGCTCGTGCTGAGAAACTCGAACCATATGCATTACAATACCGAAGATTTAACCGCGTGCAATTACTCGCACTCCACTTTTTACGTAACTGTTTACATGGAGCTACGTATGTAGACAGCGGAGTTTACGCGTTTATCACATAAGACATAAACGAATAGGTGCAATTTGAAACGGTAAAAACATTCGAAGAATTTGAAAATACTATTACATATACAACTATGTTCAACCTCCGTTAAACATATTAAGGAAGAAAATACATTTCTATTTCACTGCAGTTTGTTGCTATTTAGGTAGAAAATTTTTAGTTTGCATAAGAGCAGCTCTGTCTATGTAGTACAGTCTAGTATAACTGTTATAGACTAAGGAAGAAATAAATTGTCATGATTAGATTGCGAATATTTTAGAAATAATATAAAAATTGATTTGATCCTTTAACGACTTTCTGTTACTGATTCTTTCTGTTCTGATGTTTTTTCTGTGAAAAGCGGACCGTGACATAGCAGAATTTTTCAGAAGAATTCGAGACATCGATGAGCAATACGGTGCATGTAACCGCCAGCAAGCTTTTCCGAGGCATATACATAGTATGGTACGAATATTATTGAGTCGTCGAGGGTAGTTAAATCTCCCGATGAGCCGGGCTATCAAGTCGATTTTCCGGCTCGAATTTCTCGATCACCGAGGCAATCGTGGCGGTCTTCTAAGCGCGACAGGAACCAAGCCGGTAGGATCAACATAGAAATGAACTGATTTCCTTCCCATTATCTCAGCTGCCGCGCGGCAAGGTGGAAGCTCCCCCGACCCCTGCGCCCGGACCGCCTTGCTCACGAACGAGGTTTGTGTACTCACAAGTGGGTTTCGATTGAAGTGGGCAGGCAGGGTCGGTGTCGGGGTCGGGGTCGGGGGTCGTTTCGTCCTGGAAATTTCTGTGCGTGCCCAACGTGTGAGAACCGTGGAAACCGAACGCGACTCCGAACGAGCCCATGAGAAACCATCGCGAACCTCTGGTAGAATTTGACGCTGTAATTCTAGAAGCTTCTCAAAACATAGCACCTTCCCAAAAACAACTTCTAACACGATTTACGTCTGTAAAGTTAAGGGGTACGTACATATTCTTCTGGTTCTGCATTTACAAAAAATCTCTCTTGTCTTAAAAATCTTTCTTTAAGCGCAAGCGTTCTTGAATGGGTTTACGAAACGATTTGTTTTCACTTTAACATTACGTTGTTATTGTTGCGACATGGAAGGACAAAATTAGCGACCTATAATGTGGTGACCTTGAGTTGACATTAAGAAAACCTTTGAAAATTCTCAACTTAAGGTCAACATCTCAGATATCTCAGAAAAAATGTACAACAAGTTAATTTTAGATATTTAGTATTGTACATAGTATATACATATAAGTATGTACTTCCTGCTGACTGTACCGATGAAGAAAAACTGCTGAAAAGTCATATTTACGAACGAGAACAGATTCAATTTACAACTTGTTAAATGAATCTTAGTCCGAAATGAGTCCGTAAAGGAACTCATAAAACAGTGTAACGTTGACGCGAACACATGTTTTATTTCCGAGACACCAGGAAGCATCGTTGTATCCTAATTAATTAGCTCCGTTCCATAGGCCCCGGGGCCCCATAGGCCGCGGGGGGTTTTCCTAGGTAGCGCCGAGCTGTCTAAAACTCTCTCGTAAGACATTCTATCCGTGGAGTTTTCCGAAACGGCTTGCGACACGCGTGTTAAACTGGAAAGACACATTGCGTCTCGGATTACTTATCGGTCCCATGTGCTCCCGAGTGCTCGCAACCCCCGTCCCCCGCAACGCGCCGCGACGCTGCTGTGTCAAGCTCGGGCTAAACAAATTGGTTAACAAGCGCAGCCGAACCCTATCCATGGAACTGTCCGAGTCCGGTCCCGGTCCCGGTCCCGGTCCCGGTCCCGGTCCAGACCAGACCCGCCATGTCGGATAAACAAACCTATACATATATGTACTGTTCGTCTTGACACTTGTCTAGCAAGTTTCCCGAAGAAAGCGAAACTTTGCCAGCCGTATTATGGGTTAGCTTTCATAACTCGAACACATTCGAGAGTACAGTTCTTCTTAAGAAAACTGTCGAACGTAGGGGGTAGTTTAGAAGAGTGAAAGCTACCGAGCTTCTCACAAATCTGTACACTGACACTCGTTGTTGTTCGAACAACGACTGCTTAATACACTATGTATGTACACTCTGCCTTGAGTTTCAAAGTAAGCAGAAACGTCGCATGTTCACCTTTCGGCTAGGGATCACGAGTTACTCCTCGGACAACGGATCATTTTCATAACTGCACAATTGATATTCCTCGCGAGACCATTTACACACCCTTGTTTATAAACTATTAATAACTATACTAATTTAGATGATAACGGAGTGAAATCTGTGTCGAAGTGCTCTGTAGACCTACCTGAAAAGCCTCTGCGATATATAAGAATTTAAACAATTTCCTTAAGACGCTTGAAACGCTGTTTCAGCGACTGTTTAAGAACGCCAAGCGCGCTATAAAATCTCTTGACTTTCGATGAACTAGACTACTTCACGGTTGGACAGTGTACAAATAAAACTTCAGACTTGTAGTTACGTCAGATATCAAAAATTCTGACTTACGGAAAATTTTAAATTAAATTTTCAAAACCCCAGTGTGCGTCGAACCGTAACTTCCGGTCTACTGGACAGTGAACGCGATAAAGTTCTAAAGTTCAATGTACGCTTTCGATACGGCTTTATAGTTTATGGGGAAACAAATTAATGGACCAAACAATAGTCTCGACATATCCCTATCCTAAATGGGTCAGTCCGTTTCTGGAGACACGTGAGCCAAAAATATCATCGATCGACCAGCGTTTCCAAAAACTTCTACATACATGGAAAGAGCAGGGCCTAGTTTACAAGAAGTACACTCGGTCGTTGTTCGAACGACGCGACGCGCGGTATGGCGCGGCGGCCGACACGGCTGACTAATAAACGACTTCCTAAGGAAGCCAAGGATTACGAGATTAGGTGATCGTAAGCAGCCTGCGCTCACAGGTGCTACCGCCACGCGGTCGGGCGGTCGGTTGGTCGGTTGATCGGTCGTACTTGAACCCCTCACCGGTTTTCCTATGCCCCCGACGCGACGCGACGCGACGCGACGGGATGTGCTGGTTTGGTAATTATTGACTGGCCGGCCGACTGTGCTCCTCCGTCATTCGAAGATCGGCTCGATGACGCTGCCACACACTTCGCTACGTGACACACTCTGACTTTTCGAGGGCGTGACTCGGTCTTGAAACACGGATACCGGAAATGCACGCGGTTTCTGCCTCGGGGAAAAACACGTTGGTGTTTCCTAGGGGCGGGACTTCCAAATTGCCGTGTCAATTTTCGAGTAGCCTGACTAACGTGGATGTCCCCTCTGGTATAAGTGATTTAGTGGTGCAGTTTATTTTAAATAAGCTTTCTCAATATAAAACGTCGAGAAATAAACTGTTGTACTGAAAAAATGAAGTCCCATTAAAAAAAACAAAGCTTTGGTGACTTTAAAATGTCGACGAAAGTGAATCGAATATGTTAATTATTTGATTAGATAAAATCTCTTTCGACATATGATAGAAACCGCTACTTATACATACATACATACATCGAACTAGAATTAAAGAACTTGTACATGATCTGACTTAAAATCATATGTATATCTTCTAATGTATCAAAACTATTGAACAATTTAGTTTCTTCTTATCGTCTCGAGAGAAGAATTATCTAAGCGATTAAACCGAAATTCGCAGGTGTTCCGTTTTCCCGATTTGCAAACCAGTCAAGATCTTAATGAATTCAATCTGTCAGAGTTATATAAAACCCCCAGGGATTATAATCCGAACCACTGCGCCGTAATCTCCGATATAAAATTATCGATGGAGCGTTATTTCGGTCCTGCTTTCATTACCCGGAAATTTTACCCGCGCGGCAATAAAGCTTGTACCAATATCCGCGTATCCGCGGCATCGATCAAGAGATATTTGACGAGGACTGACATTTACCGTTAACGGATTTACTATTACATACCGTAATATTTTCTTTCCCAACAGATTCATCTAATCGTTTTATTAACGGAGGACGTTAAATAGTTTTCGCGAAGCCATTTCCGAGCCGATGAAACATTGCCACGATGTTTTATCATTTTACGCATGAAACATTACACGATTCATGCTTCTATTTTGATGAATTGTGAATTTTATTTCGCAAACGAACCAACCAGAACTTGAAAATTTCGTTGTATTTTTATTTCCTCGAAATTATGATTATACAGTGTATAGATTTGTTTTTGAAAAAATCAAACCTTTGTTTTTCAAAAAATGTTCGCAGTTCGCGCACATTTACGGGCTGGAAGATGAAACATAACTTTTATTTTAATTACTTTTTATATCAATTCAATTGATGATATGTAGTTACGTATACGATTTATATCTAGAAAATGTTTATTTTGCATAAAGATCTGCTGTCTAGTCATAAAGTTAGTCTAAAGAATTACCAACCTCGCGACCTCCCCAAAATAGTAGTTACGAATAAATTTTAATATTAGAATTATCGCGTAGGGGTGAATGATGAACGATGAATGATGAATGTGTGCTAACGCAGCCGGTGCAATTAATGGCGTAATTCCCGAAAAATGCTGCGCGAGAGAAAATGTTTTATACTCGAGGACAGCTCGTCGATAATCGCCGCGCCGCGTCGCGCCGTTGTCGGGCAATGAGACGGTTGCGCGCGGTCATGAATAAAATGGCACGTACTGTAAAAATTGTGGGTGTTTAGTGGACCGTGTCCCGATTGTAATTCAACGACGTAGAGGGTTGCGAGGGTCGCTAAAATATCCGTATCCCGCAGCTGCGGGGGCCTATCGAAAGTCGCACGAAATTAGTCATTCCAGCAAAATTCTTGCACTCGACTCGAAGCACTTCTGTAAATGAACTGTTACATATAACTTATATGTATGTACCTAGACTGCGGATCTTTATGCATTTTCAGTTTTTTACAAGGACATACACCTACGATTTTCCTATACCCAAGTTTTAGGAAATATATATGTACGGGGTGTATAAAAAGTAATGGTCGTATCCGTTCTAGGGGAGAATCTACGCCTCTGGATCGGTGGAAATTTGTAAGAGAAAATTGTTGTTAAAATTGTTTATTTTACATCAATACCTTCCACACATCCAGAAAAGAAAAAGTTCGAAAAGGGCCACACGTGTCGCAAACAAATAGTTATTCAGATATGAGTTTTGTTAAAGTTCTTGCAAAAATTTTAATGTGTGGAGTTATACGTATATACGTATTATATATGCATATATGTATCGTCAGAATAAAAATAAAAATTGAATTTTGACGAAATTCTTTCGCGATTCGGACGAGAATCGATGGGGGTTTATTCGAGCCGAAAACGAAAACGAAAATGGTACGTACATCGGGTGTCCTCTGTGTCGTCTTCTTGGCGGAGAGCGACGTCGCGTCGCGCGTCGTTGCCGCGCCGCGCCGCGCCGGTCGCAACCAAGCACAGCCGTTCCGTAAAATCCGTGCGGATTAGCGGTCCACTAATATATCCCGCGGGTGTAAAAATGCGACGAAGCAGCTGAGATATTCGCTTCGTCGTCCTTCCCTCGGCTTGTACATGGCCGGTTAATCTTTGACGTAAAATAACTCGAAAAAAGCAGCGGAGAAAAGTAATAAATTTGTGAGTTACAACCTGTCTCGACGTCCCTCCAGTTAGCATCCAGTTCGCCTCTCTCCTTTCTTTATTTCACCATTGACCCGTCTCTACCCTATACATATACATATATATATATATATATATATATCCCCGTTCCGTTCATACACGCGTTTGCCAACGAGAGTGGTTCTAAAATTTTTAGCAATTCAGAATCCATGACTGGCCTGTCCAGTGTGCGAATCAACACTTAAGCCGCATGTCTGTTGAAAGTAATTGTATACGCGAATCGTTCTTTGATTTCCTAAGATCTTAGGTGCCATAACGGAATTCGAATATTTAATCCTAGTTTGCACTCGGACCTATTTTATCTAAAAAATTATGCGCCGCGTGAGGCAACGACTCGACTTACATCGTTACACCCTTAAACTTTCAAGTAGTGGTAAAATCTTAATCCAGGCTACTGTGCGACGCGCGACGGGCCGATTATTATTTTTTCCATGTGGAAGCATGCGAACCGATGCAACGGGACACCTCTCCCTGTCTTCTCCCTCTTTCTGCGAGAAAATAGGGACCACGGGTCGGTGAAACGGTCCTCGTTCTCTTCGTCTCGTTCCCGGGAATTGGACAATGAACAACGCTACTGCGAGCAGGCTCTGTGGGAAAATTTACGAATACCTGCTCCACGGACTTCTTCTTTTGCTGTAGTCCGTTTGCAGAGGATATCAGTGCCCTCCGGAGATCGATCTGGGTCTCCCTGTGAACGCGATATATACTCGCTGTCCTTGGATTGTACGATTAACAAATATTGTATCAATATTTGGGTTGCTACTCTCTGGCATCCATTTCCGAATTAGTGTCGCGGTACAATACACTTTCGAGCAGACATACCATATTACAAAGTTCTATAAAGGCGAAATTTTTGCTGCTTTTTCTATGAAATTTTTTATGAGATTTTCTATGAAATAACTAAAAGAGAATGCTGAAGCGTGTGCGGAAGGGATAGCGTTAGATATTGAAACGTGAAAGATGGCGTCCTATAAATTTCGCCCGGTTGAGCAAGTCGCTTAAATAGTGCGTGTCGGATCAGGATGTAGATTATAAGATTAACTCTAATCTTGAAATAATACACAAGCGTCGGAACGAGGAAGTTTCGCCGTTGCGTTCTAACGCTGCTTTTATCAAAACACCATCGAGGAATACACATTTTTAGTGTTGCGACCATCGAAATATGTATCGTGTTCCATCGTTCTACATCTACATTTCACAGTCGGCGAACGCCGACGTCGCGTCGTACGGGATTACGAACGTATTTACGTTTCGAAAGAATAGAAGCCATGACATGGGTGACAAAAGCAGTCCCAATATTTATCGCTATATATTTATTATCTTAGACACACGATTGCCGAATCAGCCGAATCAGCCGAATTCGCGAATTGAAAAAGTGAGCAGACGGTGTGACCACGCTATACTTCTCAAGGTTTTTTAAACTATTCTCGAATACGAAATCCGTATAAATAACAATAACGCTTGCGATCTACATTTAAGAATAATATAAGAAAAATCAAGCTGCAGACACATAATACATGAAATTTGTGCGATCCATGATGACTTGCCGAGCATTACCGAGTACAAATAACATGTGACGCTACAATTGAATAACCAACATAGCGGCTGTGACAATTGAAAGATCCATCACTATTATTGGAAGACCCTATACATATGTAGTATACGCATGTAATATGAATATGTACTATTGTCTGTAAACTGTAAGGGTTTGCCGCTGACGACGTGTGCGTGTTTGCCGATTTGCTATGTACATACTACATATGTACATACATAGTCAGTTGTCGCGCGACTACGAACAAATCGACATCTCTTCCGTGTAACTCTTCCGTGTAACTCTTCCGTGTAACTCAGCTTACATGTCCGTGTCGGAACGGTGCCGATACGGAAAAGGTCCGTGTCTGTGCTGATAGTATGTACGTATAAACCGTCCTTTAACCGTGTTATAGGAGAGTAGACTGTTGGGGGTGATTGTTCGACGGTGAAAGTGTTGGTCACGTGTCATAACAGTACGAGCGTATCGACAAATCGCGTAAAGTCGACGTTGCGCGTCCCTCTGCCGTAGAAACGTTTGTTTACGTCGGTACATATCGCGCGTCGCGCGTCGCGCGTCGCCCGTCGCCCGTTGCCCGTCGCCCGTCGTGCCGCTCACATTCTTCGGTTACGTGTAGCCGTGATAAATTGCACGGAGTTCATGTTCCGAGCTCGGATGTTGTTTGCCGAGGAGCCGAGGAGGCATCACCGATAACGGGACATCAGCGAGCGGCGCGGCGCGGCGCGGCGCGGCGTGCTCGCTTTTCCTTGGGGACTGGCCTAGCAAACAAACCACTCGGCCACCCTCTTCGGCAACACGGCTTATCCTCGTATGGCCGTTCGTAGGTCTTTACACGTGTACCACGGTTAGCACACCAAATAGGTAACCGATCTGTTTGTCTATTGTAGATTTAGAAACTATTCCGCGCGCGGTTTATTTAACGCCAGCATCATATCGGCGATATTCGAATTTACTTGCAGCGGAACGTTTATCAATACGGAATGTATCCGAGACCGAGACGCGATAGAACACCGACAAAACATAGAATCGGTCATGTGTTTAAACTTTAAACTGTATATTCAAGTGCTGTAAATTGTGGAGGAGAAATAGAAAAATAGGAAAGTTATTAGCAGAGGAAATTGCTCAAGTAGAACTCGGGTTTTCAGACATAAAAATTAATGTAGGCATACTATACATAGGTAATAAGTATAGCTGTACATATGTATAGCTAATAAGATCTACCCTAGTAGACGTACGATTTGATGGCGGTATATACATATCTCGTAAACACAACGCGCGACATACAAGCACTGTTTCCATTATACTGTCCAACCCCTCTAAGGGCGAACGAGTCTGACGAACAGTATTATTTCGTCATAAACTAACTTTCGTTGTCAACGGGAAACGACGCGACGCCGCGCCGCGCCGCGCCTGCACACAATCTCTCTCTGTCTCCCGGGTAATTATTTATCCGCGCGAGTATTCCGGCGCGAATAAAAAAGAGAAGAAGCGGAAAGTAGTCGAGAATAGGGCTCGCGAGTGTGTGAGCTGTCAGTGGCAGTCGGGCAACGGAGAAGTTAATCGGGCCCGGTCGTTTAGTTTCGCTCCGTTTAGTTATATTTGGTTTCCACGGGGGCGGCAAAGAGGAGGGACGTGGTTCACAATTAGTCGGCGCGTAACTCGGGCTGATTTAGTGGCACGCTACCGCATGCTACCAACGACGAGACGATACGCGTGTCACTCTTCCAGGATATCGCCGATTGCCTTACAGTCACAACCTTAACGCTACAAGTACCGAGCACAAAATGCGACTGCTATACATGTGTACATACGTATGTACAAAATTGTTTTATACAAATGACAACACTGAATTTATTTAAATTTCCTTCCATTTTCATAACAATATGTGCTTAAATGTGAAGAAATTGATTTAATAATTTCTATATATATATAATGGAAGCATCTTTATATTCGGTAATTATAAAATAAAAAATGTGGCACACTGATCATTTAATCGGTCACGGTTGTGGAACGGTTAGCGTTAAGGGCGGGGGAGGAAGGGGGATCCTGGTGTAAACTACTACAATTAATGCGAATTTATGTTTTTTTTTTTTTTTTTAAATAAAAAGAAGCATTCAACGGTAAACCTACCACGGTCAAATTGATCCGTTTTCTATTCCATAGTTATTGATATTATAGAAACGAGAAGTTAGACAACGTTGCAAGAGGGTGTAATGCGTTTTGCAGTATGGACACAGGGTGAATTCCGAGACGAAACGAACGAGGGTTTAGCAAGGCTCGATTCGACGGGTCATGGATCTCACACATCCGGTGGTAGCAACCCGAGTAAACCGGGTGCGACACCTACAGCACCCTCCGGTGGATTTTCTACCGCGCCGCCCAGGTCCCGCACGAACACAACACACAGGCCGGATATCCGAAAAGGTAGGCCTAGCCACTTTACAAACTTTTCTATCGCACCCGTTTATCGTTTACCCCCTTACTCCCCTCCCCGTAACTTCCATAGCGAGAAGCTTCGTTTGCCAAATCGTCCTCCAAACCGAAGTTGTCGGGCTACATTGAAATTACTATCGGAAAGCTGGTTCCTCGTGGATTCGGACGGGAACTTTACTACACCAGAGCAACTTTAAAACACATAAAAGCTCTTCTATAGTTACGAGCATAACTGATCGCGCACACATTAAATCGAACAGAATTACTTTTTTATGAATGCACCAAACGATGCAAAATCGAAATTGTCTGCATCGCGATTTCAAGAAATAGAAACTATGTACAAACATTGAATTTTATGATATGATATGAAATTGATATAATACCTGGTACTGTATATGTATATACATATATACACCACTCAAACGTTTAGTAATTGATCAGATACCAACATATCTAATAATGTAAAAACAATATTTTGAATAATAATACAGCAATTTTTACGCGCGACGCGACGGGTTTATCGAGAGAAGATTCGTTAAAATTTGTCGGAAAGAAATTCGGTGGGGAAGAAATTCCTTATGATCATCCCCGACCATTCTCACGGTCGGTGATATCAAATGATAATAGAGAATGTCGTCGAGCGCGGCGCGCGAGAAAGGTGAGGAAAATGCTGCCGTCGTTTGTTTGCACGTTTGTTCGGCACTTAGCCGACGCTCTCGCAGCCGCCCCAAATCCCCGCAAATTGAAATATCTCTCCGAGTCTTAGAGTCTTGGTTAACAACAAACCCCGGGGACGGATCTCACTTCACTCGTTGTAATCCCGAGACGAGGGCGAAGCCTCTCGTACTCCTTACGCGAGTCCAGCACGTACCTCTTGTTACCGGGAAAGCTCGCTAGCGTGTCTGGATTCAAAATTGCTTATCGTCGAACTGCTTTTCGTCTAGCACCGAGTACCACGCAACGAATCGTCGCGTCGCGTCGCGTCGCGTCGGATCGCGGCGCGCGTCGTCGTTCTAAATTGTACAGTAATGCCTCGCTCGATACACGTAAAAACTTCGGGACCGAAGCGACGCTTATATCGTGGACAGTTGTTGTTCCCTGATCTCGTGCCTCGTGCCGCATGCCGTTACGGTGGAACGCAGTGCTATGCCTAGAGCAGTGGTCGGCAAACTCATTGGTCGAAACAACGAAATATGTATCAGTAGTGTACAACGATTTAGATTTCTTTCGAGAGCCAAACTCCTTTAGAAGAATTCAGTTTTTAAAAGTCGGTTAAAAAGTTAAGAAAGTTTTGATGTTGCTTTCGATCGGCTTGTGGTCCCATTGCTAGCTAGATAATATTAAATGAATCGAAATCCATTTAAAAACGCGAAAAACATTTACCATATTAGCGCAGGAAGTGCGTAATCAAATATGAACAATAGTTCGCAGAAGTACTTTACAGAGGTGTTTCCAACAACGACTAGAAAGTTTTGATGTTACTTTCGATCGGCACGGCGCGGTCCCATTGCTAGCTATGTATGTAAAATACTAAATAAATTGAAATGCAGCGATAGAGAAATCGAACGATCTCGATATACGGACCGTAGCCGATATCAGCGCGACCTTATGTCATGTCGGTAAGGCACCTCTGTAAACAGGCAGGGTCGTTCTTACCTAAAAGATAGTTAGCGGCATCATCAGACGCAGCGTAAGCGGCACGCTTTGAAAAAGTAGGCAATCGATCACACGGTTGTCAATGCGAGAGTAAGGGAGGTTGGTGATTTGCTGTCGCGGGGCCAGGGGCGGAATACCCTCACCTGTCACTATCATGACAAACATTTTCGTGGTAACCCTTGAAAAACGGGATGTGGCACCGCCATAAAGCAGAGATAACTCTAGGAACGATCGGAACCCATTCCCAGTATCTGTACTGCTAAATATATCTCTCAAACTTTGTTGTAATTTATATTAGTGATTTTTTATCTCTGAAATGGTAATGTCATTGGCATCCGCATCCGCATCCGCATCCGCATCCGCCACTAATAATGCGTGGAGCAACAATCTTATGGGATATTATTATGGGATGGGTTACGTGTTTGGTAGAATAAGAGGTCGCTGTGTTTTCGTTGAGAATGTGATATCTTAACACGTTTCAGGTGTTCGGACACCTACAGAAGTGAAACACGAATTGGGTGCTGGTGGTGGGGTGGTTTCCCCCGTTGGTGTGGTTGGTGTAAACGACGCGGACGATAAGGACGGGAAGAAGAACAAACGCCAAAGGCGGCAGAGGACACATTTCACGTCGCAACAACTTCAGGAACTGGAGTATTATTTCACGGCGAATCGGTACCCGGACATGCCGAGCAGAGAAGAGATGGGTCAGCGTCTGCGGCTTGCAGAGTCACGAGTCAGGGTAAGCGACAACATCGATTACGATTACCTTTTCTTTTATTCGGAGATTCTCTTACAGGAAAGACTATTCAACTTGTGATAAAATTGCGCAGAATCGTTTATGTGTTGCTCAAAAGTGAAAAGGGCCGGCGGGCGATTCCTGAGGCAATTTCAAGTAACTTTTTCCTTTGCGAAAATGTTCTCCGCGGCTTTGTTAAGGAGTTACAAACGAAAATCACAGACAATCAGCCTGGCTGACCGTCCACTGGTAGCGTGTTCTGATTCCTCCGTGGTTTTCGTTCGTGCTCGAACATTTTTGGGACACTCTGTGCATGTTAGACAAATATTTTAGAAAAATATTAATGAAATGATATGAATTGTATTACTCTTTACCAAATGTTGAGTAATAAACTGTTCAGCTGTATGAGAAAATTATGTGGACAAAAAGTAATAGAATTCATAGTAATCAGTAATCAGTAATCAGTAACCACCAATTTGTTAATTCGGCTGTGAGTCGGTCAGTGCCGAGCTAACCATCGATGACAGATCTCGAAGACGATAGAATGCGTAAAGTACACATTTCGAAATCTCTTGGACGCAGTCTGACGTTTTCGTCGAACCGTGCGAATAATCGCGACCCAGGCCCCAATCCAAGCTAATGACTCACGTCGCGTCGCCTCGTGACTAATTGCTTCTCGATTAAATTGTGCAAAATGAGTCGCCGACGCGCCGCAGTGGTATTTCTTTTTTTTCCGTCAAAAAGCATCGCCGCTATCGGTTTCTTCCCGCGTTATCGGCCAATCGAGCCTCTATCGATCATATTTTTTATTCTGGACAAACAATTCTGCGCAAACGGAAACGTTACTATCTATTTTAATCGACGTGTATCGCGTGTCCTGCTGCAAATGACTTGCCGAATGTACAATGTACACACTCGTAAAACTCTGCTTCCCGTCGCGTAGCGCGTCGCGTCGTCGCCCGCACTCGAATGTTCGCAAGCAACTTCGGTCCCGGTTGATCGAAGTATGTAGCAACCTACAATGGACGCATTGATACCGCGAAGTATCGATTACAAAGCCAACAATTCATGCTCCTCGCGCCCTGATACCTCGAGGCACTGTGTCCATCGCTCGCTTCTGGAAAATGGCACTTCTGCCTGCCTGTTTTACCTCTACAAAGGTTGTCCCCATTAAAAATAGGATTTTATTTTATAATAAGTCTTTTGCGTATTAACTCCAAGAAATAGAATTTCTCTGAATTGCTATAAGCTAGAGTGAAATAGAAATTTATTTTCTTTCTTGACGTCTATTTAACAAGGTGAAAATAATGGGTACAATAATACTTTTAAATTCTTCTGTTTTTACTGTTTTGCGTTGTCGATCCGGATGTATTCGGAAACGCGAGCCATGTCCACGGTTTGTCTAGCAGTTTGAGTCGGATCAACCGGCAGGACATGCAGGACATGCAGGACATGCAGGACATGTCTTTTCCCGGGTGTGACAAGTCTTTCGCGGATCCGCGTGTTTCAGCGAGACATCTCGAAGCGATCATATCACGGGATGAGAGGGCTTGTTCGAAGCGAGAAGAAACGTTGGTATGGGGGCTGGAAGAGAAACGGGAATATGTATGGTGGTGGTGATGGTGGTGGTGATGGTGGTGGTGGTGGGCAGGCACGAGGTCACGTGGGGTTGCGCAGCTCACAAGGGAAGCTTTGCGCCGCGCCGCGCCGCGCCGCGCCGGTAAGCCCTCCTGGATTTATAGAACCACACAGGGACACAGGCATGGTGTTCCCGCCACGGTGCTATACGCCATCTACCAAAATGCTGCGGATCCCAACTATCGCGAAACCACGGATGCGTCCGCGAATCGTAACGTTTCCACAGTGGCATTCTTCGCCTTTTTCCTCTATTTACCTCCACTCGCCCCGGGAATATTTTAAGACCCACGAAAGCGAGGAGATCGCATCGGATTAAACCCCGCCGTTCCCCGCTGGTTCATTTCGGAGCTCAGTCGTTTCGATTTCAACCAGTCAGTCAAGTGCTCTGATTAGGGGTGCGCGGGTACCGGAAAGGCACCCGAAAATTCGCTCTTGATCTTGGATCTTTTTTCAGCCAAATGATTGCTCATATCAACAGTCGAATCGGTTAAAATTCCATTTCTGAATTCGTTTTGATGGTATCTCATTTAAAAAATTGAACCTTCATTTCTAAAACAGTAATGCAGATACATAGAAAAATGACAGACGACGCCATTACATTGCTCGCAAAAAAGCAGTATCGCCGTCCGTTTCCTCTTTAACTTTTATCGAATCATAATAGTTAAAGAAAGAAAATCGATTCTTATAGTACTATTCTTATACATACAGAATGTAGTGCTTGTATAAAACTAAAAAGAATGTTTGTTGGTGTACGATTTCCAAATTGATTGAAGCAAATTGGCAGTCGGAAACAACGTGTGTCGAAAGAAGAAAAATCGGACTTACCGATTCGAACTATCCACTGTGTGGTGCACTGGTTGAATTGCCATTCAGGTTTTATCCGCAATTCCGGTAAATCCGAGGACAAAATAGATAAGCTTTGACGCATTTATCGACGAGCATTAAATGTTGCATTGGGTTGGGATTAATTAAGCGTATCGGAATGACTAGAACTGAGTAAATGCGGCGCAATCGCGCCCCGTAAATTTCAGTATCTCGAAGTTCGTGTAACGCAGAAATTTCGACCGAAGAATCACCGCACGCACGGTCCAACGAGTTGAACAACGATCGAGGTGTGCGCCCGGGATGATTATGGTACAAGCAGGATGGTTCACTGACAGGAACATCGACACCACTATCCCAATCCACGATGTTCACCAAACCCCGAAACCCGCGAATAGTCAACGACCAATTCGGCGTGCCCCAAAAAGCCCCTAAAATCGACCATTTCCGAAATTACTATCGGACGAGCGACTACTCGTAATTAGAAAAATTGATATTCCCGATATGTATTGTAAAAGAGTCGAGATCGAATCGAAAAACTACAATAAATCTTTCCACGCCGCGCCGCAATGGTGTTCTATCTCGATCGAACTATGTAATTCGATAGTCGATAGTGGCTTCTTCTCAAGATAAAGTGATATTTCGATTAAAACATTAGTTTACAATATGGCCACCGCTGATAATCGATTGAAATCTGATCTGGGGATTTCCATCAGTCACGGGTAATTGGATCATACGCTCGTATTAGCAGTCGTAATGCCTCGACCTCAAATCGTTATCGCGATTCCTGAAACGTTCGTTCGCCAATGATGTAAAGTTCTTCCACCGTTCTTCCAGCGGATTAGTGCTGCGTTGTACTTCACACTTATTAAGACGTATTCGCGCAACTGGCAGTGTCCTGTTGATCCGATGGAGAAACAAAAGATTCTGACAAATTTCGAAGTATGTACCTATACTTGACATTAGTATTTTATAACCCAGGATTAATATTCTTCTCTATAAAAATGGATATAAGGTATTTTTTCATATTTTGCTACTTCAAAATGATCCGAATGGGCAGGAGCAGGGAGACGATCACTTGGTACGGACCTAGCGACCACACGATATTATTAGTATTTCATAAAGTATTCTCTCTTTCTTTATAATGGTAAATCTCTCAGTACTCTCATTCACACGTTGTTTACTCTCTCACGGTCAGCAACAGTAACACACTCTCTCGTTCTTTCTACTCTCGCGTTTTCATACAAATCAAAACAAGCATACCGCGATCCTTACTCCTCATCCACACCGCAATATGTCTCTAAAACCTAGTCCACACAACTTGGTTCAGAAACCGAAGATACGAATGATAATATATTAATTTACATTATTGCACTCCAAATAGAATTTCATTAAACTGTACAGAGTAGAGTAACGTTTTCCAGTGGAAAACGGTAACCCCCGGAGGGTTGATTTGCCTCGTCGACTAATTTATAATATTTTGTACTTCGTACCGACTAATCGGTGTTTTCGAAGATCGATCATCTGGCATCGAACAGCGAGCCGGCACGCGTTGTGAAACGTGGTGAAGTGAAATGAAGAATCTCGCGAGGAGTATCCGATGGTCGGAATCGATATCCCTTGCTCACGGGTCTCTATCAATTCATGCTCGGACTGCAGCGGTCTGGCGACAGATAAAAGATCCGGACGTGGCACAGGGACCGAGTACGCTCGAGGAAAATGGAGAAGGCTGAAGAGAAGAGACGGCAGCTCGAGAGAGGGTCGTAGAAAAGCAGAGAGGGCTAGCGAGAGAAGTAGAGAGAGAGAGAGAGAGAGAGAGAGAGGGGGGGGAGAGGGAGTGAGAGAGAACGAGAGAGAACACGCGGCGGAGGGTCGCCTAGGTACAGTTATCTGCAAAGAGGCAGGCGTATGTTTCGGTCGGTGGCAGCAGAGCGCGGCCGTCCGAGATAATCCGCCGGTGATTAAGACCATAAATCCATCGGCGGATTAGTATGGTTGCATCGCATACCGCGTGGTGGCGTCGCAGCACAGGACTCTCTCTCTATGCAGCGATGCATCTCTCTCTCTCTTCCTGTTCACCTGACCGGGTGCATTCTCTCTGTCTCTGTCCACTTTGGTCGGCCTAGGATCGCCGTCTCTCTTCTCCCAATAGGCTTGCTCTGTCGCGACGGACACACGTCGCTGATCCGTGTTGGTATATCTGTTGGGGGAGGTGAAGCAAGGGGTGGGAGGGAAGTTACATATATGTAATGTACAGAGCACAAGGGTGGGCAACGATGAGAGAGAGAGAGAGAGAGAGAGGGGGGGTAGTGAGAGACGAAAACAGAGAAGGAGGGACGAGGGAGAGACCGAGCTTACACGCCATGGGAATGGGAAATGGGACGCCGCGGAATATAGGTGGACACTAACCGGTATGAGAGTGAGGATTACCGAGTGTCATCCGTATTCGGCCGGGTTAGCGGCTGTCAGCGGCCAATGCCATCGCTATATATCAATTATTACCTTTGCCATTGCAGCGGCTGGTTGCATTTCGATGCACGCGTTGCTGCAGTGCACTGCGGTCGCCCGGTGCATATCTCTTCCGTAGGCCGATTTGCATGTACTATGTGAACGCTGTCCCTCTCTCTCTCTCTCTCTCTCTCTCTCTCTCTCTCTCTGGCTCTCTGTCTCGCTCTTCTCTACCATGTTCACCTTGCTTTTCTATCTCTCTGTCTGGTTAATCTTTTTCCACGCCGCGCCGACCCTCTCGCTCCAGCATTCCAGTTAGGCGGGTTTAGCGTCGAATAGCTAGCAGCAGCCGGCCATGCACTTGCCAGCTCGTAAGTTCTCGTGTGCACAAAGGCTCAACCTGGCTGTCTTCGGGATTTTCGTCGGCGACCGCCGCACCGCCGCACCGCCGCGCCGATCCGTGCTGCGTTATGAAGCCTCCACGCGGCGCGGCGACCCGCGGCCACAGGTCCGGAAATTAACGAGACCGTCTGATTGAGCCCACGACGACGTAGATATCTGTTACACTGATACACGGGGTTTCGGGGATTCGGGGATAAGCGTTACGACGTTTTCCGCTGCTTCGTTTGATTCGGGGATTGTCCACGGTCCTTTTATCCTCCCGCCAGCCGCTAGCCGCCAGCCGCCAGCACGCGAACGCACGGTACCTCTCGACTTTTGCTCGTCGAAACTTCAGAGGTACCTTGGATCCTTCCAGAAATAATTGTAATAAAATTTCAACGTGACTCTCGCGCAAGACAAGCATAACGCATTCGTTCAAATCAAAAGCAAACGTTAAAAAGTGTTTTAATGCTTTGGCCGGGGCTACTATAGTGGCAGCTAATCACATTTAATGATCAGCTGCTCCAGCGTTAACGTTCAACGAAATATTCTCTGCGTCTGTGTTCGAGTACGAAACACACGAAGAGCGTAGCGTTTTTGTTCGTTGAAGCGGAAGTTTGCACGAACGCAGGGCGCAGGGCGCAGGGCGCAGGGCGCAGGGCACAGGGCACAGGGCGCAGGGCGCAGGGGGATCAAAAGTCGAAACTCGAGGATTTTAAGCCGAACGCATTCATTCATGAAACGATATGACGGTTCTATCGGAGATTTCGAGTTTCAGCGAAACGGTGGCGAACCGGCGCGGCGCGGCGCACTGTAAATCGCGCGCGAAGTTAATACCGCTGCGGACGGGCTTGGAAAACGTCGAAGGCCGCTATGCGTGATCTGCGATATTTCGTTGGTGGATTACTGCGCCGAATATTAACCTTTTACGGTGAATTGTAGCTCCGAAGTAACGGATCAAATTTCCAGATTTATTTCCAATAACGCTGTCTATAGGATCTCCGTGGCATAACGCGTTACATAACGTGGTACAAAATTGTAAATTATACGATTGACACGACTGAGGAACCCCTAAAGATATTAAGGGGTTACGCATTTTTTGGCAACATATACGAAATCGATTCTAGAATTTTGTATAACACTATGTAGAATTTTGTAAAGTATTAAGGTCGTCGCTCACTAGATCGCACCGCCGCCTGACCACCTAGCCGCATCCCCATTGAAATACATACATAGAAGAAGAAACAACCCAAAACGGTCTGGTGAGCGCACTAGTCAGTTTAACAGTATACAATTACGCACATAACTGATCACACACACTTTAAATCGGAATAACTTTTTTATGAATGGTCCAAACGACTTCAATTTTTCTGTAAAGCTGGAAGGATTAGTTTAGCAAATGACTTTATGATTAGTCTAATAAATATGTTGAAAAAATGCATTTGATCGGAATTGTGAAAAACAATAGTAAAAATCGATTTTTACAACTTTTTTTAGCTGGGCCAATAAATTATATACATTTTGAAAATTTCATTGAAATTGGTTAATTCGTTTACGAATTAATACATAATAAATGCAATTATGTACAAGCATTGTAGAATAAAAGAAATGCTGACATGTTAATTATTCTGATAAAGACTCGTGTATGATAACCACGATAAGAGATACGTACATTCAATTATCAAAAGTAAAATGAGGTATCAAAGATTCGTCATGAAAATAATTACGAGGTAAACTGTGTGTATGTCTATATTACAATACATATTGTAGTATGTAATCTCGGATAAATATTTTGCGAATATACCACGAGATAATGTTATAAATACATAAATATAATATTATCGCCGTGCAGTTGATTCTTATCTGTAGTTTAGCTTCAAAGTTCATTTTTGCGAGGAATCTTTGATAATTCTACATACATATACATATAATCAATCCGACTTCCGGTAACGATGGAACCTTGCTATTCCGATTGCGGACTATCGATTAAAATACATTCCGAACCGCGTGATAGTTTTACACTACAAAACCGGTCTGTTTTCTACAATTGCGTAAAAGCTTTGATCTAAGAAAACGGAAACAGTAGGATTTACGGAAAATGAATATCCCCACCACTGCGGGGCCTGCCGCAGTGTAAACATGCCGCGTAATGCGATACGGGGTCGGGCATATCGGTGCGAGAGAGAGAGAGAGAGAGAGAGAGAGAGAGAGAGAGAGAGAGAGAGAGAACCGCTACTGTGTCGCATCTTTTTCTATCACTGTTTTTTTACTTTTCATTATTTTTTATAGCACTTTCACCAACTGATTTGTGTCATTTTTCTGATTAATATGATACTAAACGCGATACAAGTTGAACTGTACTTAGTGGTTCAATTAACGGTATACGTATATGTAGGGAGGCCGAAAAGAAATAGTAGAACCACAGGATCTAAGAAATAGCACGGAACGGAAGGTCTTTCTTAGATCGAGGCTTCTACTATACGTTGAATTGTTTAAAATAGTACTTGCTTGGGAAACAAGATTTATAATGGAAAACGTTACGTTTGTTTAATTGTACTGCCAGCGTTATACGGATGGATCGAATCCATTATAGTTTCGCGGATAAATTTCGAGTTCTCCGCGTCTCGGAACACAAAATCGTGATCGCCGCACACGCGTCAGCCGCAATAACGAACGCGTTAAGAGCATCGGCCCTGTCCGCGATATCCGCGCGACGACAGAGTAAACAAAGTTCCCGCATAGAACGTTAAAAGTCGGCCGAAGCAATAGAAAAGCTCGGGGAAAGAGTAATTTTATCCGGTTACGATGTCTCGTAAACTCGGGCATCAGGAGAAACGCGTACAGTCCAATCTTTGAGGTGAGTCCGGGCAACGTGACGGGAACAAGTTCCAAGCGTTTCCATAGCAAAAATAAAAGAATAAACAGCGGCCACACATAGACAAAAAAGGTATAGTCGGCGAGAAAAAAAAAGAAACTAGGAGAAGAGCGATTTCAATTCGATGGGAATCGATAGCGGCGAGGGCGGGAGCGGGAGCGGGAGCGGAGCGCAATGAGCCGTAACTATTTATAAATTACAAAAGAATGGAAGAGGCGCGCGAGAGCTAGGCGGGACGGCATTAAAAATCACGTGTTCCGCTTGAGCTCATAATCTCGTATAATCTTTTGCAAAGTTGTTAATACTCGCGGCTTACGGGTGTTAATTTAATATCCATACAGGTACGCCGACATTGAATATCCGAATCCCACTAGCTGCAGCTGTACGGTCCACTACCACAACGATAAAAAAAATCCATAAAATTGCACACACCGGGAGAGCTAGCTACCCACTCCACGTCGCCGCGCCGTACCCCCGCTCGTATGCCGTTTGTATCGTTCAGCGTTTGCCCTCCGGACCACTTTAATACAAACGATAATACTCGCTCTCTCCTCCCTTCCCCCCCACTCTCTCCCTCTCAATCTCTCTCTCTCTCTCACTCCTTCGTGCACCTGCATCGTCAAGAATTCTCGATCGAAAGTCTACCCGCCGCTAATTACCATGCCGACTAACGAGAATCATCGGCATTTCGAATTAGAGTTCGAACACTGTTATGGATTGGTTTCGGTTCGCGTGAAACAGTTACCCTACCGAGTACAAAAGGTGATTGATATACATACATTGTTTTGTAAAAATTACGTGCTCGAATAAATAAGTTTATGTAATAATTTCTAATGGGAACATCTTTATAATTTCAATAATTGAAAAATAAAAAAATATGAAATGGGTCACTCGACCGGTCGTGGTACATTTGTATTGTATTTAATGTTTTATGTTTATTGGTAACATTTATACCATATATGATATTTTTGTTAAAATAACAGTATAAACTACATATACTACGTATTCATATCCGCAACAAAACATTCTTGGAATTTTTTTTTCTTTATAATGTTTATATTACATTAATACAAGCGGTATTGGTTTTTAAGAAACTACATTGTATTGCAAAACGGTAGCGAAAGAAATATGAGAAATAGATAGCATATCTCAGCGGTGGAGATTCGCTGGTCTGCCGCGTCGCGCCGCGCCGCGCCGCGTGTCCCCCACGTGGACACTGTCGGGTTAAGGTAGCCGCGGAGAACAATTTCGTAAATGCAAAAAGTTACTTCAAATAATCGGTGGAACCAGCTCTTCCAAGGTTTCCCGGCATTGTTGGAACACCGTGTACAATGTACAGCTTCAACGTAGAAAGACCGACTGTTATCGGCGTTGTATCTTTTCGCTCCCTATGTGTATTCTCGACGAAGTCGCACTCTGAATTCGGGCGAATTTATATCGTACCCTTTCGATGACGTCGCGTTTTCTTGATTACGTGAAAATGCTCACGGGACGTCCACGAAACTGCGGATGTCGGGGCGACACATTCCGGAAAATTGTTTGGTCGTCTTGGCGATGATCCAGCCGACGCGAAAGTCCTCGCGTTGTCCGCAAGATCTCAAGACTTCCGGCATTGTCGGGAATTTCTTGGACAGATGGATCTTTCATTACATCCGATTAATTAACTCTCGTTTCTCTCCCACTTGCGCCACGATATAACGCTTAATATTTGTCACGTTTTTCTCCTTTCACATCTAAAAGCTTTGCCAGTGACGCCCAACATGTTTCGACAGTTGAACACACACACGACAAGTGAATTTTCTTCAGGAATATTAATGTTGTATTGTACAAATTATTTGACAGGGATCAATTTCTTTCTCAAATAAGGCAGGACAAGAATCTGCACTAATTGTTCGCGCGTGTTTTTCCAGTTTTCCAATTTTCTAGTAAAGATAATCATCTTTATGGATCGCGGCTAAGTGCGATTTTCCCTTGATATCCAGTCGCGACAGCCCGATTTCTCCGCATGCAGTCGCATATTCATAGCAATCCTTGAGGATATAGTAGCGCGTGCGCGCGACCAAGTGGGCACACATATTCACGGAAATACGATACAAGTACGAGTCGTCGCGTCGCGTCGCGTCGCGTCGGCTCCCTCTACCTCTATGTGGTACGTGGCCATTCTTCCTGATCCATCTCGCCGTTATAGTGAGATTTATGGAGACGGTGCTGCTAGAAACTCAGACTGCCTCGGTGCACTATGGGGGAGGAAGAAACACGGTAAAAAAAGAAAAAGAGTCGCGGAAAAATAGGCAACGATGTACACCACCCATACGTTAAAACAACGAGAGAAAAAACGCGTCAGGATCTACAACAAATAAAGGAGATTGGCGTTCGTTATGAAAAAGAGTCTTGGAGCGAAGGAACAAAAGGACGAACTCTATCCTACCGTTCCACGATCTGTTTCCATCCATTTTGTTTTATAAAACTCTACGAACCCATTTAAAAGATGGCACACGCAAAAGCATGCCACCATTTTGTCCAGAACTGTGACAATTCCGCGGCGCGAAGATATGGAATCGAGCAACTGTAATTCACGCGAGCGGAACGCTTTATCTTCCACGGGCTTTTGCTCCTTCGCGAGGAGCGGCCCGGCTCGGCCCGGCCCGGCCCGGCCGGGGCTAATTCTCTGTCAGCGCATTCCATCCGGAATCCAGAAGCTCAACGGCAAGAACAGAACGACGTCGCGACGCGGCTCGGCTCGACGCACAGCCTCTTTCATAAATCCCACGGGGAAAACGTTCTTCCACGATTCCACCGACTACCATCATCCGTAACGATGTAAACGATGGCAGTGGCGAGGGGTCGGGGTGGGTCCGGGCGGTAATCGTCTAGAAACGGGCTCGTCGAAGATGTATAGAGTTAAAAAGGCGGCGTGTCTGCGGCGCTGCGGAAGAAAAGGGGGCAAGTTCCGCGGCCGCGAAATCCTCGCGAAGCCGCCCGGATATCCAACGGGACTCTTTCACGGGAATTTATTTTTAATGAAGTGCTGCTTCCGTTACCAGTTTTTCGGCTGGCGTTGAACGACCGTTTCTACTAGCGCGGCCCAAGACCACGCCAGTATAATTGTATGGGTACATACATCGTATGTGCGTTATGAAATACAATTTATTCGTACTACCCCTGGCAAAAATTATCAAAAGAAAAAAGATTTGTATATTTGTTAAGTATGTCACATTATAAAGAATGTACATATTTTAATACAACGATGAATGAATTAGCAAATTAGACACTGACGTAAGGGAGAGTTTAGTCACGTTGTTATCATCACCACAGAAATATTAAATAATGTCCTATTACTTTGTTGTGCTACTGAGAGAAGTATCTTTATTATATATTTGATAAAAGGCCAAAAACACAATTAATCATTTCACTTTCTAAAATACCCTTGCGTCTTACACCATATTTATTTCATATACACACGCACACATACATATACACGTATTGCACACTAGAGTGTATTAGGTGTACAAATTAATTCTCTCGTGTACATACAAATTTCGATCTCGATAGATACAAATTTTCTTGTTCTTCTAAGAAGCTATGAACGAAAATGAAGTGCTAATCACTGCAACCATAAAATATGTCGTGGTACATCAACATATTTCACTGACCCTGGTATGTAGCTACATATTTATTTTGATATTTGACGGCCAGCAGCGTAACTGTAAGTATTACAGACGCGCTGCGCCGCGCCGCGCCGGAGAAAGGAGAAGCGTAGAAAGAGGAAGGGGAGAGATAAAACGGCGTATATTCTTTTCCTCGTGGAGGAGCCGTTCCGAGAGTAGAGTGACAAGCAGATGCGCGTGGACCAGAGATCCCGTAGATTTTGAGGTCGTAGGTGTGCGCATATGTCGGATAGACGGAGGGATGGTGGATAATATAATGATGGCGTCGGCTTGGCAAGGAGGGGCGGGGCTACGAGGGGATCAATATTATCCTCCTCCACCTCTACCTCGGCTCTCCTCCTCTGTCGCCCTCCCCGCGGCGTCTAGCAACCTTCCCACGGGTATTCCCCTCGTTCCTCCTCTGGTTCTCCACCGCCATCGCCGTCTCCACCCTGCAAACCGTCGACCTTCTCTCTACAGTTGTCGTGTGCACCTCCGTCTCCCTCTCTCTCTCTCTTCTTTCTTCTCTCTTTCTTTCTCCCTCTCTCTCTCTCCCTCTTTATCTCTGTCGCTCTTGTCGGCGACGTCTTCGGTAGGAATCGAATTTCTGGCTCGACACGATACCTCCTCGATACGCGTGATTCGACGCGTGCGTCTCTATCGCGTGGATTGTTTATCATGTCAGGGGCGACGGTGATTCGTCGATCACGGACAACGAGTTCTTTTGTGATCGGAGCCGATGGCTCGTATGCGCAGCTCAGCGCAGCGCACGGTGCTCTGGAATCGTGCTTTTTGCGTCCGAATATCAATTTTTCGATATTTTGAAAATACACATGTTTCTCTTGCCATAAAGCAATGACTCCTTTCAGGGCAAAAAGTTAGGAAAGGTAATAAAGTAATAAACCTACTACACAGAGAATATGTTATAATTTCAGGGTTAGAATTTGAAAATATAATGCATTTAACACAACAATTTACACGGTAAAGGTGAGAATATCTACACTATTTCTACGTAATTCGATGTTTCTTCTAAACCGGAACTTTTAGCCCTGATCTCCTTCTACCCCCTTAACCCCTTGCCGTATCATTTTCTCTACAGTAACGGCGATTAAAACTTCTTTATCGAGAAAAATGTGTCGTGGAAAAATTAAAATCTCCATGACGAGTGTGACTCGTTAAAATACGACAAGGGGTTAAATCGCCGAAGGTATTTCCAAGATCCAAAAACTGGCAGCGAAGTAAGAACTGATTCTTCGAAAGATGGCCACTGGATATGTAAGCAGTAGCAGCGACGTTCTTCCTAGTCCACGAAGAGAAACGGCAGACACGATAAATCGAATCCAATGTTTTCCGCTCGACAACCGCTTGAACAATGGCTCCCGTCACGTCATCCAAGCAATAAAACCTCATCAAATCACGACCCCTCGCCACCGCGTAAGCCTCCGCGCACGGCTCAATCTACGAAAGCTTATATAAATGTAATGAGACCGTGACCGGGGCTACCTCATCAATCAACCCCCACGCGGGCCAACTTCTACATCCCCGTCCCGTCCCGTCCCGTTCCGTCCCGTGCGCCACGGCTTTTCCCTGGGTTTCCTTCGGCGCGGCGCTACGTATACGTGTATGTAGACACCCTCGAAAACGCTGCCTCATACGAGGTAATCTGGTGACTTAACAACGGGCCCCGAACAATCGGATAAACGCGATTCGATTCGATTCGTTTCGTTTCGTTTCGTTTCGTTTCGTTTAGAAGTTTAGGCTGCTGCTACGAAACACGCGGCAGAATTACAATTATCGGCGCGTCGCAATGCATGTAGCATGACCAATGCTAAACTACATGCAGTCAGTCTCATAATTGATCGCATACGCTTTAATTAAGCGGAATAACTCTTTTCGAAGGGTCATTTCAAATTTCTAATTAAAAATCTAAGATAACACAGTTTTTCTGCCAAACTAGGTGAATTAGTTTACTAGGCGTGATCAAAATATAATAGTTCCAGAAATGCGAATATGTAATAATTATAATACGTATAGTATGGTACGTTCAGTGATCGGGTCAGCTTGCGCGGTAGAAATAACCTGTGCCATAGTCATCGAGCGCGGTGGTTGACGCGTGAACCGAAGCTTCTCAGTTTCCAGGGTCGTGCAACTTCGCTCATCAAGTTTATAAGCCACGAATCGGGCGTCAGCCTGGTCCCCGTCCTTCAAGCTTGTCTTCGGCGTCGCGATTCTGCGATGCTGCGATGCTGTTAAAGTTTATGGGCGCGGCCTTGTGTGTATACCAACGACCCGCGCGCGCCTTCCGAGAGTTTATTGATTCTCGAGCCACGGCATCTTTCGCCCACCGTGCTGCCGTTCTGCCCTATCGAGTTTACTCCCCCTCTTGGCTTACCGACGCCCCGTGTCATGTCTACGGGGTTGCTTCGTGAAATCCAATGATGTTCCTCGCGAAGAAAAGTTTGGTTGTACGGCCGGGAACGTACGGGAAATATTTTTTCCCGCTACCTTGGCGCGCGCACCGCCTTTATTTCTCGCGATACTCTCCTTCTGCCATTCTCTCGCTCTCTCTCTCTCTCTCTCTCCTTCAAATAGCCGGGAGAGACGCTTGCGCCGTGCTCTCGGTGATTTAGGGGTTCCCGGTGCTAGATTCTTGTTGATGAGCTTAATCCTCGTATGACGGGACTTGCTTCCATCTTGACGCGACGTTGCAAACTTTTTGCCGAAATTTTCGTTTCCCAGTAGCCAATTCGTGTGATTAACTATTTCTATTGGGTCCAACGAGAAGATCTACGTTGATTTCAACGTATTCGAGATTCGAACGGATCCAGCCGTGGCTGCCATGAAATCGCCGAAAGCATCGGCCTGGACGGGTTACTCCTCCAATGGTTGTACTTGGATCCATTTCTACTCGGGGTTGCAAACGTTACATCTTAATGTAAATTTTCCCACAACTAATTCGTGTCGTTAGCTATTTTGATTGGATCCAATAAGAAGATCTACGAAGTCTGAAGTCGCAGAACCACAACGTTTTCGATCCCTGGTTATGCGACCATTTGTTATTTTTCGTACCTTCGGCATTATCCAATTACTAGTAGACTGCGGATCTCTATGTAAAATAAGAGAATTCCTGAATGTATTCTTTCGACTATCAATTATCTTATTGAGTTGAAACTGACACGTTCATGTTTTAAAAATTGAATAGGTGAAGAGTACCGGAATTGCGAGAAAACATTGGAACAAATGAAAAGAAAAAGTTAATTTTCATTTAACTCCTGTTTCCTACAACTGACTTGGACATCTTTTATTTTGCACAAAAATCCGGCTTCCTGTAGGTAAAATACATATGTGAACGAAACATATACTTTCTTGGCCACGGGTTGTCCAATAGAACTCAATATAATTCTTTGAATCCGCCGAAGCACGGAAGAGAAAATTTCGAGGCTGATCGCCGTAGGAACCGCATAATTCTTCATTAGTCAGTCTACTTCCCCTCTTTCAATGATTCGTCGCGCCTCTTAGCGTTTCCACGGCGTGATCGCTAGGCCATCCATCTTACGGAGAATCCTCGAGCCGCCTCCGTCATTGTTTCTCCCCTAGCATCTTCCTTCGTTCGTTCGTTCTTTTTGGCCCGACGCTGCTGCTGGTGGAGGTAACAGCAGCAGCAGATAGTTCCCAGCTCCGAACCCTCCTCTCGGAGGCAGCATTCCGCCGCTCGTTGCCTTCCCTTACAGTTACGCGAGAGCGACGTGTATCTAAGTGCAACCACCCGTATAATTGTCGGGGACGAGCAGGTTGGGCGTCATGGGAAAAGCAACAACGAGGAACGGAGACGACGGCGCGGCGCGGCGCGGCGCGGCGTCGAGGTTGAAGGGCGAATGGGAACGGGAAGAGGGTGGAAACGGCTGACGAGGTTCACCCTCTCCCGACCACCCTACGCCCACGACCCTCGTATAGTATCGAGCGCGGGAAAGGGCCGCCTTGAATTAACGCCATCATATTTCAGGATGGTGGAGCACGCCACGGGGTTTTCTTGCCATTTGTCTCGGGACTCGGCGTCGTCTACCCAACGAAAACGCCTTCGCTTTGCCCCTTTCGCTCTATGAGTAACATCGACGGTGATGGGACCCCGCGAAATCTGGCAAAATCTAGAAACAGCAGTCGTGAACGTCTCGTTCAGTTCCTCCTCTTAGAACTGAATTTCTTATGGTATTTCACGGTCCTAAACACCTTGCCAATGGCCCCGTCGCGCGTCGCACAGTGCGAACAAACCTGGCATATCTCGTTACTCGTTCATATCACGATGTACGATAAATTCGTTTGGCAAAACTGCATATTAGGAGGAAATCTACATTATTAATCGTGTGACAATCATTTTTATGCATGAATCTGGATCTAGATCTACGACAAATTCTGATAAGATCTAATTGAGACTTGTGTAACTGAAAAAATAATCGTTTTAAATGCGGTAGTTTGTTTAGTACGGTGTAATTTTCTCTCCAACGGGTCATAATGATTTCGTACCAGATAAGATAAGATAACCGCTGCTAATTGATGTACTCGTGAACGCGTTCTTTCAGTTTTTGTGTACCAGAATTTCCTTGCGAGAAAATATACCATACCGTTCCGTACTCCGTACGTTCTTCGAAAATATTCCACTTTCCCATAATTTTAATGTCCGTAAATCGGCAAAATAGCGAATCCTTTGATAACGAAATAGCAATTAGAAATAATACGATATCTGCTGATCGACTGCTGTGTTTTGGTTGTGGAACATTATCTAAAGAAAGAAAAGTAACGAAAGAAAAAAGAAATAGGCTAAAACCAAGTATGCATTTTAGTTGGTATGTAGATATTTGGTTTAGGCTAAAACCAAGTGTTAATTTTAATTTCCTCTTAATTTTAATCCTCCACCAGCTAACGGAATGGTCCGGTCTGTTTGCAGGTGTGGTTCAAGAACAGGAGAGCAAAATGGCGGAAGAAAGAGCGGAACGCGTTGAACGCGGCGGCGGCAGCAGCCGGGGAGTTCAAGGCGAGTTTCGGCACGACCAGCTTGAACGGTTTCATCGGTCAGCCGTTCGCGGACCCGGACGCTCTGTACAGTTCGTACAGTACGTACAACAATTGGGCGGCGAAGGTGCCATCTCCATTGGCAACGAAAAACTTCCCATGGGTGAACACGTTGGGCTCGGTGGTGCCGACGGCGTCGCATCATCATCACCATACCCAAGTCAGTCCGGTGAATTGTTTCAACGCGGCGACGTCCGTGGCTGGTAGTCACGTGGGCGGAATGTCAGTGTCCGTCGGGCAGGCAGCCACGTCGATGCTACCTGGGATGGGATCAGGATTAGGCGTGGCGGGTTCGCCGGTGGCAGCATCGGGTGCAGCGTGTCCTTACGCGACGCCCGCGGCGCCGCACCATCCTTACGGGCCCCCGGTTTACACGCCGCATCACAGGACAACGGTAGCTCCGGAGATGACCTCGAGCAGCATCGCCTCGTTACGATTGAAGGCCAGACAGCACAGCAGCGGGTACAGCGGCTTGAGCGGCAGTTCTTTCAGCATAGACAGCACGCCGGTGTCCGCGGCTGGCAGCCCGGTTAGCTCCAGAGCGTCTTCGGTCGGAGGCGGCGGCGGTGGCGGTGGGGGATTGAGCGCGTGTCAATACGCGTTGGCGTCGACCGGCGAAGGTAACCCGCACTCGCCGGGTAGCACAGAGGCTCACGTCAACGCCACCGCCAGGGCTCAAGTCTGAGGTGAAGCGGGGGCTACGACTCATAGCCCCCATCAGCACAGCGTCACCGCGAATTCCGGAAGCTCTATGCCCGGCTCGGCGAGGTCCTTGGCTGGAGGCAGCCAAGTAGTGCCGGTCGGGACAGCTCCCGGTGTCTCCGGCAACCAGCAAACCGACAATCAGCTGAGATCGCAAGAGTGACCCAGGCCTAGGTCCGCCGCCTCCCCGACATTGTCGTCGAGTCCCTCGTCGACCATCTCGCATCCCCTTTACCTCATGTACGACGACGACGGGACCACGGCGGACCAGAAGATCGATGACGACAGAAGCGCGATGGAGACGGACGTGATCGGGAGCGAGCAGGTCGTCGCGACGACCGGCGGTATCGGCGTCGGCGTTGGCATCGGGATAGGCGGTTCCGGAACCGGTGCCGGAGGTGGCACAGGTTTGGCTGGATACTGGCAGCACGCCACCAGTGCTAGTTATTGCCCCTCGTTGCTCGATTGCTGGGCCATGCCGCCGATTGCTTTCGGATCCCAAACGTTGTCTCTGCCACGGGAGGAGAACTGAGAACGGTGCTACTCGACGCAACCACTGCGCTTTCCTTCCAACTAATCGCCGATCCAACAAACGGTTGGCTGCGAGACCGTCTACGTAGATCCTTCCTCGTCTCTTGATTCCCTACGTACGGTCGATGGTCGGCTGTGAGCGCAGTGGCATGGCGCGAAGATCCGTCGCGCGTCCCACAGTGGGGTGAGTTCGACCGAAATCTTGGCCAAAAGTAAACAATTTTTCAAAATCTGTCTTGCGTAGTACCACTTTATTTATCAAATGTCAGAGCACGTTTCTTTTTCTTTTTTTTTTTTTTTTACAACGAATTTTTAATACGCACTTCCGTCGAAGATATGCAACTTCAAAGTATCTTTGCTATTGTCGGGCATGTCCTGACTTAATAATATCATATTCTGATTTCATTGCTTTATGTTCCCAGAGTATCAATTTTCAACGAAACTGTACGTTGTATATGTAATTGTAAATTCTACTAAATTGTAAGACTACTCTTTTCTATTTTGGCCACGTTTTCGCGATTTCCGACTACTGTGCGTCGAGTAGCCTTTCGGTCTAGCTGCTTCGCACCATGATCTCGCGAACGATCCAAGAACAACGACTTCCGGTTCTCGGGCGCGACCGTACCTTGTTCGTCGAGTCGTTCGTTGCGAGTGAACCATGCTCTTCCCAGCGTTAGAACAGCGTTCTTGTACATACGATGTAAACTCATGGACGATCGAACGATTATATTGGTGTATATTTAACATGTTTCGAGGCGCATGCTTCTTCCGTAATGTTTACAGGGACCGTGAGAAAGAGCGAGAGAGAGAGAGAGAGAGAGAGAGAGAGAGAGAGAGAGAGAGAGAGGCAGAGGCAGAGAGATAGAGAGACAGTCACGTTAGCGTACTATGGATTTTAAGTTCCCCGCGGATCGATTAAGCTTTAGTTGCCTTCCCGTTTGAACACACGTTTCGTCTCGGTTCTTGACAAATACTCGAGCCCCAAAGTGCAATATGATGATGCTCGCCGTTCAGAGCGCAACCTATCGGGGAAAAAAAAAAGTATAAACGGCGGGAAATAAAGAAAGAGGGAGGGAGAGGACGAGCTTTATTTTCTTAAACGTTTACTTCGCTTGCATCGCTCGTGACACGGAATCACAGTTCACACCGGAACTGTCTGTCCCTCGAGACTCGAACGATAACGGAATAAGAAAGAGAGTTGAGTTGCGATTTTAGACTGGTAACAACGGAAAGGAAGAAGAGTATGCTTAATAAGAGATCCCGCCGCGGATCACGTACTCACTATTCTGTAGATACATGTATAGTAGACGCTGATTTCACGCGATTCGTAAATATCTATCAGAAATTGTTATATTGTAATGATGATATAATAACATTATACAGCAGGATACCAAAACAAGAACAACAACAACAGACAACAGCAACAACAAGGAAAAAGAGGAGGAAGAAGACGAAGCAGAAACGTATTACGAGCTGTAAGTAAAACGAGAAATGGATGGGCGACGCGATTTCCGACGTCGCTTTTGTATAGTGTACGAGGAGAGAAATCGCTTCATCGGCTAAGCGTACGTTATAAATATTATTAACATTATTGAGTAATTATAAACTGTATTCGTCACCCTTGCAAGGGCGCGTGTAAATCGATCTTCCGAGGTACGTCGATTCGTTGTGCGTTCTGTTTACGTGATCTTTCCTATTATACGGGTGTGACATTAGTAAAAAAAAAAAGAAAAAACAGGTAAATGTCGAGCTATGAAACGTGAACATAATCGCGAACGCGGTATTGGAGAACACTTAGATTACATACATACCATACGTGATAGTAAAGTCGTGTGGACGGTGTGACAGCGAACGAGATTCAACGACGCGGCAGAGTCGACCAACTTCGGAAACCGATATAGACCTAAAAGCTATACATCAACTATCGACGTAAGCTAGACGTAAGAAACGACCGCTATTTTGTATGAATCCCGATGTCGTACAAATGTTCGTCGTAATCACATATCCCAGTTCCCGCGGTGAGTGATTGGAAAAATGCCCGCAATAGAATGTTCTCATTCCCGTTGTCGTTTCACTCACTACGTGCAAACGTTCCTACTGGGCGATATTGAGCGCCGAAAGGCCCCGTTTGTAATCTAGTCACAATAAAAACCAATTCTATTCTAAGCAAACTTGTTCCGTTCTTTTACAGACCTTCGACTGACCTTTTCAGCCATCCTTCGGATCCGTGCACAGTGCAGGCCATACGAAAGACAGCAACCAGAGGCCTGTAGTCCTGAACAGACGGGTAGGGCACCGCACCCTTCGATTGATAAATCCGATTAAAAAACACACCAATACCGAAAACTTTTATGATGATCGCGCACCTGTCCGTTTCATTTCGGAGCATGACGGATCAGACTCATTCACTGTCCAGCAAAAATTCAGCGACGCATACCTGTTTGTTTTTCCCTCCCTCGACTAAACTCGACTCCCCCGAAGTTAGTCAAGATTCTATGCGCATTAATTGCAAATTGCAAGTCATAAAAGCCAAGCAGGATTTCATTTCTCTCTTTAGCGGTTTTATCAAGTTGTAACAAATGTGTTGATTCTCTCTCTCTCTCACACATTCTTGTAATCTCTTTATTACTCGACGTTACATCCACCCATTTTTGTGAGAGAGAAGATGACGCGAGTGTCGAAAGGCACGCATAATCTTTCCCGTCGTTCATCGGCTCGCTGCTCTAATTACGCGTTAGATATTGAATTAAGAGAAAAGCCATGGCAATGAATTCCAATCGATGATTAGGCTATTTATCGGTAGTTAGACGGCCCATTATACGGCCCCGGATGCTAAGGGAGCATCGATAACCTTCGGAATCTACATGCATACCAAGCGTGTAACGTGTTGCATTATGGTGGTTGGGGAAAAGCGATAAATTATGCACCCTCCGGTGGTACGCGAAGGGTCGCTCGCTTGGCACCCCTTCGTCCGCTAAACTAAACTAAACGTATATTACGATGATCGTCGTGCCGTTAATGGCATGCCAGTCATAAGATATTACAGTCCGTATGTTTCGAATCACATACGATACCGGTCCGAATTCATCGAATTTAATGCATTTAACTAGGTCGATCCCACCGACGACGCGCGACGCGACGTTTTGTCTTTCGTAACCCCCTGCCCTACGATTCATTTTACGATTTCAGTGATTAAAGCATTAGCTGCAACGATAGCTGTACATATTTGTACATATTTATTAGTACAATATTAATCTAGGCTGCAATCCCCCCGAAATGTCCTATTTTTTACGTTTACGAGGCGTAATTTCGTAATTTGCATTATTCGGCAGCACGTAGCTATCGCAGTTTTATGAAATTTTTATACCCATTGACGCGTACATAAATTACAGAAAATTTGAAAAGTGACGTCCAACGATTACAACGTTATTGAATGTCGTGGAAAATGTTGGGTATCGACGTACGGCCTAGTGGTTAACCTGTCGCGCGGTTCGTAGGGTTGCGGTTGCTAATACTACATATAGTAATTAGACTGCAGATCTTTATGCAAAATATTCGATTGGCAAGAAAGTAATTTCGGTATTTTAAGGTGAAATAGAGCCCGACTTTTTCGTTCAATTAACGAATAAGATATTTTTCCTTTTGTTCGATGATCTTTTGCCAAAAAGGATAAATAAGAAAAAATATTTTATCGATTTTAAAGTTCATCGCTTGAATAAAGAAATTCGGTTTTCTATTTCGGAGTTTTTTCGCGTTTTTCGGTTTCTTTAAATTCTAAACTAGGAAAGGAAATAGTTTACTGGGAATTGCGCGGTGTCTATGGTTAATGTACTAATTTCACAGAGATTCCAAGAGACGCTCTGAAACACCTATTAATTACAAGTCCAATGTACAAAGAGCGTTTTATCTCTCTGCAACTTATCTTCTTCCGTAATCTTATCACCTATCTGGCGCACGACACACTTACACCAAAAAATGCCCGCGTAAAATGAACATTCTACTAGACTTCGTTGCACTTACTTTCCTCGGCACGTGTCTCCCAACTATTCAATTTACCATTGTAATAGCAACTTCGATTTGCAAAGCCGTGGAGAAATCAACAAATACCTAAAATTTATCATTTTTTCCTAAAGATCTTAAACAATTTCGAACTCGTTAATAGACTGCGGATGAAAGACTCGTATAAATTCTTATTTTCAGTAGTAGTAGTCTTTGCAGTTCTGAGAAATAAATAAAAATATGTAGTACAAAATTCTGTGGAATTTTATATTCCAGCACTTTTTGAAAATAAATGCATAAAGAACTGCAGTCTACTCATTACACACACACACACACACACACACACACACAGCATGTTTTCTTTTATTTATTTCCGATATCTAACTCTTCGGTACATAATCCTTCTTGATTGCTAAAATAGGTGAACTAAAAGTAAAAAGGTACGCAACAATTTTGAAATGAGTAGGTGAAATTTTAAATTTCAAACAGTAGAATGATTTAAAAAAATTTATTGGCATCGATATATTATTTTGGAGATATTTCGTGTTTTATAATTATAACAACCTTCCGCCTATTTCTGCAATTGTAATATGCTTCGTACAATTCGTACAATTCGAAAATTTTAACAAACACCTAACAAATATTGTAACTGGTAGGAAATAGTGACATCGGTGTAATTTCAGTGAAATGACTGTCCCCAGTGCAGACAGTCGGGAAGAAGACACTGTGTTTTCGAAAGCATGAACGTTACTCCCGAAACTTCTCTCTCTCTCTCTCTCTCTCCCTCTGTCAGTCTTTCTCTACGACTGCGAAACGAGAACTGTCCTCGCGGAGGTGTAAACACGACGGGAATACTGGGTCCCGCAGAGATTTCAGGATATAGCAACGGAATAAAATCCGAGGCAGCAGCAGCAGCAGCCTCGTGAATATGTTGTCCCGTCTTTCCCCATGGTGACGATCTCCCCCGTGAATCGCCTGGAACTCTGACGTTCGACGGGAGAAACAAATATCGCAGCTCGTTTCAAACCTGAGACAGTTTCTGAACGAGTCGGCGAAGTCATTTATTTCAACGGGTGCTACGACGATACCGAGTGTGATCGGAAGCCTGACGATCTTGGCCGCTCGGTGAGCCCCGAACGGAAAATTCAATACGAACACAAATCTCATTAACCCTTTCCATCCCTTTGTCGAGTGTGACTCGACATCATTTTCATTCCTTATATATACATTATTTGGTATTATTTGGTTCTTCCTTTATTTATTTAATTTACTGTTCGAAGGTCTGGTTCCGCTGCGCTGGTGGTTCGAGTGTCATAAAATTCTCGAAGATTACTCCGTTCGAAATATCATAGCCGTCTGAGCAAGATAAAATGGCAATTAATATTAACTTGAGCAACGTGTCTCGCTTAGGGTAATAAAGATACCAAGCCCCGTATCTCCGCTAACATCGCCGCGCGACATTATCGCTGTCCGCGATCATTGGCGTAGCCTTTGATCGTGTACACATGCATACATAGGTACAGGGGCGAGGCAGGCCTTCGAACGAATTTGCACTCCTCTTTGTCCGAGATCAGTTATATCGGACGATTTCCCGATAACCCTTCCGAAACTTCAAATCCGAAACAGCTACGACAATCACACCGAATTCTTCGCTAGATAAGATTCGCTCTCGTCGGTGTCTTTTTGTTTGTTGGCGCCATTGAAAATTGTTCAATTTATCACCTCCGCTATTATTGATTTTGAATAATTTGTTGGTGTCACATGTCGGGCGGAATTGTAGATTCGTATAACCATCTCTCTGCGTACTGCTATTCTAATGTTAACCGTGGTACAGGTCTAAATTCTTCAAAATGATCTTGCGGAAAAATCAGTGTCGTTCGAGGCGCGGCCGCGCGGTAGAGAGAACATCTAGAAAGATTTGTCGTTTCGAAGCTAACGGTTGCTATTGGGTGTGTTTCTAATAGCGATGTTTAAACTAATCACTAGACTGCGGTTTTTGTATCGAAAATTGATAAAAGTTGGTTGCTGGTATTGCTAGAGACGTAATACATAATATGTGTGTGGTGTTTTTAAATTATTTAATCTCTCGACTGTTTTAAAATGCACCTACCGCACGAAATCCACAGTCCACAGTTTAGTGATCACATTACCTGATTGTTGCGATTTGTGCTGCAATACAATTGATATTGCAATCGTTATCAGTGCATAGCTTTGCTAGTGCAGTTTGTCACCGAGTGACCCAGTGACACACATTTCGAATAAGTGAGTTTTTAATTTTAGTTCAATCAGTTTCTGTTCCTTCTCTTGTTCGTTGCGACGTCGCGGTGTACCACCAACGCTCAGCTGCCGCGCCTACTTTGCCAACACGAAGGTTGATTCGTCTCAACGGTCTCGTCGCGTCGCGCATCGCGTCGGTGTTTACCTTCGGGTAATGAACAACATGAAAAATTATTTGAAACGAGATGGTGCAGTTCTTTTCGATTATTACAACTGACGGGGAGTTCTCTCGGAACGGTCCCGTTACCGAGAAACTTCCTGTTGTATTCCATTTAATCGGGTGCTATCAGCTTTATTAGAAAAGAGCGTTGCGTTTTAATCGACTTAATTCCAGTTTAATCAACGTAATCGAAGCTGCAACATCTGTTCTGTTTCTTATATAATTCACTTATTCGGTTTCATTATAGTTATTCTTTTATCGAACTGTTCCGCGCGGTACTCTCGTTGTTTTCGATAATTAACGTGATTACGAGTTGTTCCGAATCGTTCTTTTGTTGTTTCGTTTTATTCGACGCTGCGATTCAAATGTTCCAATGCAATGTCGATCTCTTTTTAATCCAGTAAAATGCGTTCTTGTACATTTCTTACGAAAACAATCGTAATCTGTTGTCTTTTAATTATAGTTTCAGAGAACGATTTAAACCGTCCAAATGGAATCGTATATCCACAAAGAAACGGTAGAACCACAGGATCTAAGAAACAGCACGGAGTCGAGAGTTTTCCTTAGAGCCTTGGATCAAGGCTTTACTGCACCATACGTTTGATAGGTTGATAATTTGAAATTTTTCTAATGTTTCTCAACTCTCCTAAACTACACTTACTCGTTTTTCCCATAAATGCATAAATTCCGCTGTCTCGTGATCATTTTCGATCTATTAAAATGATTAAAGGTAGGAACAACGTTCTATTCGGTATGAACTCCTAGCAATCGCCACAACAAATTGTTAGTTTGCATAAAGATTAGTCTAATTGTCAGCTATGGAATCGTCGAATTCAATGATTTCTTCGAACGTCAGATGTTTACGACTTTATGTTTTCTCCCCTGCTCGGATTCCCCTGCACGAATTATGCCACGGTGATCCCGTATACCTACATATACCTACATATACCTACATATACCTACATATACGGTATAGCCGTATAGCCGTATAGCCGTATAGAGTGGATCTCGGCAGCACGTTATTTATTGGCGGTACGCTGGCTTGAATCGAACCAAACCAACGGACCGTACTCCGTCTTCGGATTACATTCGAAACCAGCTGGCTCGCTGGAAGTTGCTTGCGAGAAACTAATAGGGTAGTCACGTTTTCAAAATTAGGAATGAGCGGAAATAAAACAAGACAAGACGCGGCGCGGAGGAAGAAGCGTTCGTGAAATATTGCCGGATAACCGGTCAGGGAATACACACAGACTTGTCGTTCATTGTTTGCGTTTTTACCCTTCTAACGATGCGTCTTATTGAAACAACCGACACAAGGTTTTACGATCGAAATCGGTTCTAGACGACATTGTTTGCGTTCGGGACTCTCGGGACGCGTATCACGTAATTCTTCTCGAAGATCATTTGTATTTACACTCCCGCTTCGTATTGTAGTATTGTTTAAAAATAGCGTGCAGATTGAAGCAACGTGATCATAGCTCTTTTTCTAACGAAAAAGGTTTCTCATGTTTAGTAGTCTCGGATCGATTACTCTGTCAAGTTTTCAGCTAGTCTTTTGGTTCTTGCACTCTATTGTGTCGGCTTTCCCCATTCAGTCGCCTCTTCCTATTGTTACGACAATATTCTCTCCCACTCGCATAAACGTTTCTTATTATTATTATTACCATCCAACTGAAATCGTTAACAAAGAAAATGAAACTTTATCTAGTTCTTGTTCCTGCAAGTCTGTTTACAGAAATTTCAATTTGCACGAACAACTACCAAAGTCTACTTGTGATAAATACTTGACGAAATAATGCCGAGTGGTCTCCCATTCTATTTCTTCTGATTGTTACGGTGCGGTGCGGTGCGGTGCACCGATTGTTCTCCATTTAATACACTCGACAGTCTCTGCGAGACGCAATCAACTTGAGTGCAGAACGTGGTAGTACTTTCGTATGCACGCTAACGTAAACGAAACACTCTTTTCTCGAATGAACCTATCACGATTCTACACTTTGAAAGTTATGTACATACTTCGATGAAATGTACAGATAAGTTAGAGGGGATCGCATACGCTTTATCGTTTATACAATTCGTTCGTGTACGAGCTCTGCAATTTAATCGTTATACATTTCAAGTACATAAACCTACGAATACGTTGGATTTATTTTTCTGTTTCTATGTTTCTATGTTTCTATGTTTCTATAGGACAGATCATCTAGAAGAGCCGCCATTTTGGATCGAAGGAATACCAAAACATTTCTTTTTAGCCCAAGGTAGCCCAAGGTACGACGTTTTATACAGTGCTGTGTCAATTCCAACGATGACATCCCTTAAACACCGCACCCTACCGTATCGCTCCGCGGGCCTCGCGTTGCCACAACGTCGTCTCGACTCCGGAATGCTGACTGGTCCGTTGAAAATGCGGCGCGTGTAGATATTAATTTAGCCGGACGGCCGCGGCCGGTGTTCACGGAGAAAGTTAAAAAGGCCACTTGCGCGTCGGGGCACACGCGGCCCAGCGCGCAGCGGTCGCATAATTTCACCGGGAACTTTTTTCGAGAGACGATCTCCTCCGAAGTAAGACGATAAAACTAATCTCGAGCACCGGGGCAAAGTTTCGGGAAGGAGGAGCCAGTTGAAATATGCCGGCATGGCACGGGGAAACGGTTCAGAGGGGGTTCAAGCCGGTTTTCTGCATTAACGCTTTTCGGATCGTTCGTACGTGCTGGGTACAGGTCGTTCATAAAGTTGCTACGCCTTGCAACCCCATGCATAGATGCATATAAGGATCAGCATGGTGCTACATAATGCATTGCCGCGTTTCTACCTCCCTCCCCCCTGACCGCCCTCCGGCACGGCGGCGCGGCGCGGCGCGGCGTTCTCCACTTACGTGCTGGGCTGTGTATCTATCCCTTCATATACGGCATCGACTAACATGTTTCAAATGGATCCCTTTGTGGCCGAGTCGACCGAGATTGAATATAAACGCCGGAATAAGATGCCGTTTTATCACGTTCTCCGTTCAGCTTTTACTCTAGTGAAATTGAGGGCTTAGGACACGGGACTTGGAGAATCGGGCGTATTGCTCCGCCGCGACTTCGTTCCCCTCGAAAATAAAATTACTCGGGCCCCGGGATCTGCGTTCTAAGATGGCCGCTCTCTGCCGTCGCCCCGACAACGACTACGACTACGAAGACGACGACGACCACGACGACGCTCCTTTAATTCGCATGGTAATCGCTATCCGTGCTTTCGAATTTGCCGCCGCGCATAATCTCGCCCGCTATGCTCTCCCGGTCCCGTGTTCCTCAACGGCGCGGCGCGGCGGCGGCGGCGGCGGTATATTCCTCGGTGGTATCCCGGTAATTGAGTATTTTCAGTAACGGAAGCCCCGGCTTCGGATAATAGAATTGAAGATTCAACCTTGCCCCTGTTCCGGTTTCACCGATTACCTTCTTTGCTTTAATCGCGCAGGCGCCGCGCCGCGTTGAGCAGAGCCGTTGTGTTCGAACCATCACCGCGAGACCAACGAAACTCGAACCAGAAAATTTCAGATGTAGTTTTTATTCTAAGAAGATCTAGGATAAGCATGGTCCACCGTGGCGCAGCTCGCGCGACAATTTTTGTCGATATCGTGTTAAAAATTCAAAAGAATATGCTTTTTATATTTTTATATTATTCCTGCTTTTCACCAATTAATGCAAAACTGTCTTTTTCACATAAAGATCCGCGGCCAAATAATCACTTGAATTATCATTTTTCTTACGAAATCGTTTTTAATATCTGAATAATTGTGAAATAAACAATTTGGAACCGGGGTCTATGATTCGTGACGGAGAGACGGGGGTCGGCCGACAATTGCCGAGCGATTCAAAAGAAAGAACACACGGAGGCCGCGAATCGAAGATTCTTTGCTGAGAATATCGTGCAAACAGGGGACAAACTACGAAACCGAGGGAAATACGTGTGTCTGTCTTCGGAAAAGGAGCAGATAGTCGACGAGCACGCACGCAAGGGTGCCGTTAAATGCAACTGACACATCATTCAACGTTCTGTCGTGGAAGAAGATCCGAAACGGAGAGCCCGCACCTGCAGGGCACTTTGAAGTAAGGTAGGTAATCCCTGCTCGCACGACGGCAACTAAGCCTCCATGATTTAGAAGCTCTCGGAGTATTTTAAGAGTCCCTTTTGCTCCGCCACCCCCGAAAACAGCCGCGTACAAATACTCAGACCCGCGCACGGGAATGCAACACCGAAACCATCGTCATTTCTGATTCCTTGATCCCCCCTCGTTTGCTATCGGCCAGTTCGACGAAATCGTCCGGCGCTGGCTCCAGTATAATTAAACGGCGCGGCGCGCGGAGCGGCGGAGGTTCCGGTCTGGATAGCTGAAGAAACGATCATGCTTAGGATTTTATTTTCTAGCCAAATGAATAAGACAACGATCTGTGGCTCTCAAATTTTATTAGAGTGCGACAATCGGAATATTCTTCTTCTTCTTCAATCTTTCAATCTTTCATCTGAATGGTACCGAGTGTCCCGCAGACATGAAAGTGTCCTTCGTAGCACAAAGAATTATATCGAGATGGATTGATCATGAAATTTTCAACGAGTTACTTTTATTTACTGTATCACTTTGTAAGGGGTTCAATTCTAAGGTCTTCACAGTTCGCACATTCTTTGTGCTACGAAAGACACTTTCTACAGATTTACGGGCTTTGCAAACGAAATTCAAGTTTAACCTTCGTCTTCGGAGTTCAAGCTCACTGGTAGGTCATATCACTGTATGTACAGAGACCACTTGAAACCATTCAAAATACATAAAAAAATGTTTATGCACGTTTAGGTCAATCTTAAGCGAGACGGTCTGAAATTTTTCACAATTCCAGACTCGGAAAGAGCATACTTTTTAATTAAAAGAAAAAGGGTCATTCAAATTGATTAATTAGTTTTTGAAATGTGTTTAACATTATACAGTAATTTCGGCAATTCTTAAAATTTTGAAATTTTCTTTTAACTGCTTATTCTGGAAATATCCAGTGAAAAATGTAAAATCAAAAAATTTAACACACACCGATATACATACATATGTATAAGCAAGATAGATTCATTTGCTTCTTTTATCATTCATCGAATAATTCTGAAACTTGATCCCGCGATGTAATTAGATGGAGATGACCAGAATCATTCCATTTATTTGGTCTCTAGTAGATTGGTACAGTGGAAGGGCGCAGAGCGCAGATTCAAATAGAACTGGGGAAAAGCAGGAGGAACGTGAGCAGAAATACAAAAGCTTCGTAGTCGACCCCGGATAATCAACCTCTTCGACGAACACTATTCTGCTACCGAACATTTAATCGCATAATAATCTACGGCAGAATGAACGTGATCTATACAATTTTACGCAAGGAGGAACAATTTCCGACTTTTTCGGAAAAAGAAACAGTTAACGCAAGCATGAATTCGATCGCTCCAGTTCTTGATTTTTATCATTGGACTGTGGATCTTTTTGCAAAAAGGCTAGGAATTTCGTAGAATTTTCTCGTAGAAAAAACAGAAATTCCACGAGCATTGGTACGAGAGAGATACCAAGTAACCAGAAGAAGGATGGCGAAAGCTCCTAGAACAAAATGCGGTCGCTACATCACCGAATAAAACTTTTATAGACGTTCACCTGTTCAGAGGTTTTATTCGGTGAGTAGCGACCATTCTATGCTAGGACCATTCTCATTCGCCTCCGCTTGGCTACTAAATAGTGATGAACGGTCTTCATTTTCCCTTGGAAAACCGAAAAGACTTTTGTCTCTTTCACTGATCAACCCAGCAACACTTTCCATAGAATCAATCTCGTTCCCCATATGATTACTGTGTCACAATTTATTATCGAGTCCTGATTCGCAGAAACGGACAATTTCTCGGCCAATGAGAAGCGTATCTGTACGAAGCTCGTCAAGCTGCATGGTCTCCCTTGCTCTCGGGGAAGTCGGTAAAACTGAAACCCCAATATTCGACCGGAAAGAAGGTAGTCTGTATCTTGCGAGGCCGGGTCCCTCGAATAACATAATCCTCGCACTAAACTTCTTTCTCAACGTTCCGCGCAACCACGTCAAAAAAACACGTATTGTGAGACTGAGAAAAGGTGGGTAGGTGGATGGTAGGTGGATGGTAGGTGGATGGGTGGATGGGTGGATGGGGAAGGAGGTGGGGAAGACGAGGGAAGGGAGGATGGGACGTGGTAGAGAGGGGTTGGCCGTTCGGCAGAGAAACGAGGAGAGACTCTGGACATATCTGGAGGCAATGGCCCTCTTCGGTAACGTAGCTCGAGAGCGAAGCTACCCTCCTAGGCCACCGCCGCCTTTTCCGACCTACGAACCTACCCACCGCCTTCCCTTTTCGCTCGTTGAATCTAATTACACCCGCCAAGACCCACCCGCTCGAGAGGGAGACACGGGTGTTCGAGCTGGTAAGAGGGACACCGAAGGTGGACGAAAACTGGAGAAGACGAAGAGGGTAGCGGGCCGGAGTGCAGGGGGCAGGGGGCAGGGGGCAGGGGGCAGCGGGCAGCGGGCAGAGGGACAGTCGAATGGCGAAGGGGGTGAGACTGCTGCGAACGACGAAGAAGGAGAGACCACGAGCCGAGAGGAGCGTGGAGAAGCAGAGCGTTGCCAGGCGACGGGAGCCATCTTGGAGGGTTGCAGCCACTAATGGCCTAATGAATTTAATGGAGGCTTCCCGGCATAAAGTAGCAGGAGAACTGAGAATCGAGGTGGAGAATAAGAGAGACGGAGCAAGGAGCAGCCTCGCGGGCTGAAAAAAAAAAACAAAAGGAGGGAAAGGACCCGAGGGAAAGAAGGGGATGCAGCGAAGAGGGAACTCTCGAGCGTCCTCGTCGTCGACATCGTTGTCGTCCTCCTCGTTTTCTCTGTGTACGCCTCTAATTCTCTACAGTGGAGCACGCCGAGTGAACGGTTCCGAGGGGTCTGAACAAGCGAGAAAGAACGGTGAAACGGAAGAAGAAAAAGAAGAAGAAGAAAAAGAAGAAGAAACGCTCGACGGGCGCGCGAAGATCTTGGTTTTCCTGCTAACCGAACCCAACGGCCGAAAGATCCAGCCAGGCCTGCTCTACCTTACGACTCTTGGATTTTCGCAATTAACAAAGGGGCGAGTGGCTGTCGTTGAAGCAAGCCACTCGCACTTCCGACAGAGACACGCCAGGTGTTGAAACGAACGAGTACTCAGTTTTGCGGTGGGCTTCGAATTTCTTAGGTACTAGTGACGGTTCTACCGTGAAATTGATCGCTGGATCGACCAAGGGACTTGACGCAAGATAAGAACCATCCGCAGTGGGTGTACATACAAAGTATTCGTACACCTGTCAAAAACGAATAACTTTTTCAAAATTGAACCCAACAGCAGCTCGAGTATTTCTTTTTCAGACTGTGGAAGGACTAGTTTGCTAGGTAACGTGTAAATAATTCTTTTGTAATTGTTATTGGTCGAAATATTGCGAAGGAAAAAGTAAAGGTGACGATTTTTTAATTTTTTATCTGTGCCTGTAATGAAAATTTAGAAGGTGCCTGCCCCCCTCCGTTGGTGGGGGTGTGACTAACTAATTGTAAGTTATACATATACAAAGTTTCATGGAAATCGATCAAGGTTGTTATGAAATCACGAAAATTTGTTCACGTTACGCATTTTCAGTGGTATACGCATATGTACTTAAACTATTTGCTATTTCAAATTCTACTTTACCCAGCTATGTGTGGACAATAAATATCCTCTAATAACAATGAAATGGTACAGGAATTTCAACGATAAGTGTGTCCACATACTTTCGAGGACGTTGGGGTGCACAAGCGCGAGGAACGAAACGCTGAAGTGACGAAAATATTAATATAAATGTCCTGCAACCACGAGCCGTACGAACAAGATAAATTTTGAATTGGAACACGTGCGCTTGATCGACCCATCGAAAAGTTAGTTTACTCGTTGATAACGAGCGCATATGATGTGAGATTATTGTAAAGATACGGAAGGCAAAGCGACAGTTGTAGCACACCGGGCATATACGTATGTATGTACGTGGACGGTAATGAAAAAGACGGTGTATCTATCGGTTCAATTGGCTGCGACGCGTGACGGTTATTTACGCAGCACTTATGCCACTTTTCGTACAATCTCTAGCCGGAAATATACTATACAACACGACACGAGTCGTCAAATATTTCAACGGAAAACGATTACATAAATCCTTTCTAATAGAGTTTTTTCATTTATGGCAAACGCATGTTGACACGACCACTTCCAATTGTCGAAATCGATTGCAGAATTTCGAGCTTGAAAAGCCTTATTTAACCGGTGACCGACGCTATTCATTTATTGGGAAACTATTGTCATAATTTATTATGCAATTGAAATGAAATGTTGTTCTCGGTGATAGTAGCCTCTGTAGATCTAAAATAAATCAAAATCGTACTAAACTCTGTCAAATTTTATATTCTAGCATTTTTTGAAAATTTTCAAGAACCATAAATGCATAATTATTAATAATTCTTGTCAATCGACGCGGTAGTCAACGCGTTAAATATCTTCTTTCGATCGATCCAATCCAGAGTCGAGAGTCCAGAGTTGAAATATTGTACGAGGTGTTGCATCAATTTCATATCCATAAAATGAATAAAATCACATACAATAGAATGGAATTATTCCAAGTCGGAAGAAATGTCTACTTTCCTAGTTAAAATAGCTCCGAGAGCAAAGGGTTAAGCACTGTAATTGCAAAGAAAATGTTACGGTAAGGGGCTAATACAATTTTTTGCATTTTGCGATTTGCGATTTCGTTTCTGTCGTGACCGCGGAATATCCGTCTACTCGCGAGATGGGGTACAGCCCGGCCAATCTGGAAATGGAATAGAAAAATGTCTCGCCCGCAGAAGGTAGAACGGCGCGGCGGAAGTTGCAAGTAAAGAGCAAATCGATTACGGACGCGACGCGACGCAACGGATGCAGTGATTTCGCAAACACACTGGTCACCTCTTAATCCAGTTCTGCGAGGAGATCGAGTCGGGCGGAACAAGCACATAAAGAATGACAAGTCCGGTTTCTTTTTCGACAGGGCGAGAGAGAGAGAGGGAGAGAGAGAGAGAGAGAGAGTCACGGTAAAGATGAGTCGAAAGAGGGAGGCATTGCATCCGGAAAATAAAGGAAAGTAGCGGCGGTAATCCAGAGCGCAGACCAGGGTCTTACCGAGGCTTCTACGGATGTTTATTGAGTCGGTACGCGCACGCGCTACATGCAACACTATCATCTCATCTCATCTGGTCTCGTCTCATCGCCCGGGCCAGCGTCCGCGTTCGTGTACCTTTGGACCAACTCCACCCTCTCTCGCCTTCGCCCTTTCCCTCTGATTTTTCCTGCCCTATACCCTATCCCCTATCCCCTATCCTCTTCATTTTCCCCCGCGTACCCTTCCGGATCGCTGTCCCGTCCCCAGTACCCCATCTCGTTTTTTCTTTCTTTCTTTCTTTCTTTCTTTCTTTCTTTCTTTCTTTCTCAGTCAGTCTATGTGCTTGCCCGCGTCTCCTCGTTTATTCTCTGAGTTTTCTCAGCCTTCAACCCGTTTCCTTCGCATCTCCGCCAGTTTTTACAGTTTTCTTCCCAGTCTCGGTGCCTTCGTTCGCCACTCTCAGCACGGTTGTTCCTCGGCAACCCTCCGCCACGCTGCGCCATCTACCCTCCGCACCTTATCCCGCGTCTTCACGACGTCCATTCAATCCTATCTCATCTGCCGCGAGTTACCCGGGAACCCTTCGTTCGTTCCTCCTTTCCTCCGTTCCTCCGTTCCTTCGGGCAGCCACCTTCATTCATTTTGTGCCAGAAGAAAGAGAAATCGAGCCGAACTGGTCGATCACCTGTGTCGTTCCTAGATTCCTTTCTTTCATTATTCTTGCCTCCTCGGACAACGTGATTTCGCAAGTAAATTGTCTGCAACGATTGCAACAAATGGAGAAACCATATATTGGCGTTTTCAATTTTCCAACAATTTTCCAACAATGTTGAATTTCATCTACTCAATTTTGCTATAAACGCATAATGATCCGATTCGCGGTACGTTCTTATGCGCACAGTATTGTTCCGTTTCTTTATTTTTACAGGAAAAAAGGTGACGTGGACTGAAATCTGCGGAGCGCGAGACCCTCTTTATTCAGATCTTCGGTAGAAGAGATTAATGTCCGGTTAACGTCTGTTCTTCGCAATCTACTCGGACGATTTGTATTGTACATACGAGTAAAGAGCCGCAGTCTAATCATCGTATTTGCATCGTGAAGCAATGCAGCTTTTGTCTTGCATATCGTCTTCTCTATTCAGCTCCGAGAAAGACATTTACGTGCTCCATCTCTCGTAACTAACTCTCCTCCGTATAGCCAGCCATGGCCGCAACAGCCGAGTCGCGACGACTGTCATTAAAATCTGGGAAAGCAGCGAGTGAAGTACCGAGTAAGGGCAGGTGAACGAGTAAATGAAACCGCTTTTACGGTTAGGAGATTAGTCGTCGGATTTCGGCGCGATCGCGGCGATTACGCGCCTTATAATATTTTAGTACAAGCGATTAAAGGATTCGTTTGATGACTGATTCGAGGTTTCCCTCGGCCCTTTTCCCGCGCCTCGTATAATATACGATTGCTTTCGATTTTGTACTGCTTAGACACCACCGTCTTTATGAACCATCAATTCCGTTCTTACGAAACAATGCCGGCGAACCCTCCGCTATTTTATTTAATGTAATATTGTATACATAATATGCAGTATCTATCTATACGTAACAAATCCTACAACAACGTAACAACCCTTATCTATTTTATTTCATTTTGAAAGCGCGTATCCGTGCGCTTAATTAGGCTCTTACGCGATGACACCAGTTTACTCGACGGTAAACGAAAGAAAATATTATAAAATTTCAAATTGATAAACCGAAAGATATACAATATTTTGTATACTTCTTTAAATTTCACATTCTCAATTTATTTATATTCCTTGATGTTTTATATTTTGAAAAATTTTTTTTTTTTGAAAAGCTGCACCACTAAATGGCTCATACATAGAGATGACATGTACCTTAATTCTGCCGAGAGAAATTCGTAAAAATTGATGAGAAAAATGGCATTCACAAGCAGAACGTCCAGAACATTAATTGTTATTGGTAGCCTGCATGCGAACTTCCCTTCGTTAGGGATTGAGAGTTTTCGCGAAAGTGTTTGGATGTAACGAAGAGATTCACGATGATGAGTGGAGCTGGAAGAAGAACAGCGAGGCGAAGAAGAATAGGTGGCAAGAAATGCGGAGTAGGGTGATTCCGCCAAGGCCTCTAAGTAGTGAGATTAAGTGGTACGTAAATTCTTCCGGCGCGGCGTGGCGCGGCGTGGCGCGGCGTGGCGCGGCGGCATGCTTTCTCTCCCTCGGATAAAGAATCGCCGCTTGGTTAGAAGCATCGCCAACGAAGAAAAAGTGAAAGTCCTTCGCCGGAAAATGTCCGGAGCGGGGTTCCCGCCATCCTCGAGCCGTTGACACACGAATTTTTCATTGAATTGTAAATAAGATTTTCTTCGATCGAATGTCTCCGCTCACCCGTTCCCCATTTTTACATCATAATCTAAACGAATCGGTATGTATAACTTTTATTTCAAGCTTCGCATAAAAATTCTTCATATTTCGATTCTAGGTACGGTCGCAATTTTTATTTCGCTTCGACTATGTTGTAATTTACTGTATTTAACCAGAATGTGAGTGTAACGAATCATGTTTTATGCTATCCAGAACATGTTTTTTCTAGGTAATTTTAAGAAAGTGGTAGTAGTCTCTGTAGATAGCCTTGTTGGAAATTCTCTATCGAAATTTCCATTCCAGTATTTTTTAACAAAAATTTTAAATGGCATAAATGCATAAAGATAAGCAGTTTATTTATTACTATAACTGCAGAACCCGTCAACACGTTATCAGTTCGAGCATGCACCTACTAGTTTCCAGGCAATAACTATGTATTATACATCTTTCTTTACCAAATCCATTGTATTTGAATAAAATATGTATATAACTCGATCCGTTCAACTAGCGTCGTCTACGGTGAAACATTCATACTACCAGACAAATTCTGGCTAAACTTCCGAAAGTCGGTCAAATCGGATTGACCTAAAATTTTGCACAAATGTTCATTTTGTAATAAAAACACGTTTCCCGAAGAGATTATTGGCGACTAAACAAAATTTTTCATCATTTTGATGTCATTTTCTACCTTACCGGGTTTACGTTTAATAAAAATTAAAGATAATCAATATCCTATTGGACCCAAACCTAATATCTGAAACTTATATTATATTATTTATATAACATTTCATCGAGATATATTAACCGAAATATCATATGTATTTTTACAATAGACAAGAGGCACCGACGGTATCTCGTCGACGAAAGAGGTAACGAGTAACGAACCCTCAAGTACCCGAGTTCATCGCCTTTCGCAGCACAAGCAACCGTACCTCGCCTGTGTCTGCAGTGTTGCGGTAGAAGCAGGTAGAAGTCTGACCGGGTGCCGAATTTCACTGACTGAGCCGGTCAACACTCTTCTTATGAATGTGTAGAACACAAGTTATGTACATACATGTACAATAAAAACATTTCATGTATCAAATTACAATGAATAAATAACCACAATGTAATAAAAAAGAATATCTGCGTATTTACTTATATTGAACCACCCATTTTTCCCACTCCTCCGATTTGTCATTGCCATCGAGTTACACTCCTGATCCGGAATTGCAAACCTGCGACACTTTGAAAAATAAAAATTTACGGCTGCCTCGTTCGTCTTTGAGTTCTACTACTGAATTTCGAATACCTCCTTCGACATCATGTTCTCCTA
>CM052312.1:9144072-9184983 GCA_028455605.1 Lasioglossum malachurum | reverse complement strand
TCTCTCTCTCTCTCTCTCTCTCTCTCTCTCTCTCTCTCTCTCTCTCTCTCTCTCTCTCTCTCTCTCTCTCTCTCTCTCTCTCTCTCTCTCTCTCTCTCTCCTCACACTCCACGTCTCACACGCGCAGAACGGTATACAATCATTTTTGAGCTTTAGCACCCTTCAATTTCAGCCTTCCTGTGTTACAAAGGAAACACGCTTCGACAGTCCCGCGCATCGCGACGCACCGCGTTCGATAAACACGCGTACAGTGGTATACGCAAAATAGTTTGTCTTGAGCAAAATATCTGGGCATGTCTACAGACTAAGAATAGGTATATATAAAAAGGATACGACCGACAAATAAAGCCTGAAAGTTGCGGAGAAACTTCGTTGCGTGGAAATCGTGTGCGGAGTATCGATGACCGAGAGAAGAGTACGGTAGAACTCGGATTGTTCGAATGACGTTCAACCTTCTCGTAGACCATTTTTTTTATCTTATTGTTAGTTGCCAAAGTTTCGTTTCCTCCAGTTCCAATGAAACTTACATACACTATAGAACTTAGTAGAATATCTTACACGCGTATTTTTTATAGTGGTCATTATTCGTATTGATGAGTGGAAGTAGACCCTATCGAATATTGTTTTGTCTTTGTTCCTGTTTGTTCCCTAATGTTAACATGCATTCTTCGTAAATAATCGAATGACGTGTAAAAAGATTGTATAGAAGAGAAGTTTTATAAAAGTTGTCGTATCAAAATTTCATACTCATAGTTCGAGACATTTCGAGACTCTTGTTGTTTATAGTCAGAGTTGTGCTGATTTAAGTAATTCAATTGTAATTCAACGCAACTCTGTTTATAGTCTTATCATTGTTTAGGAAAATAAAAATGAAAGTCTACACAGAAAAGATCAATTTGATAAAATCCCCCGTAAGTATTCGATTCATCTTAACACTTTGATAGTGGCACGATAAAACAGCTGCGTTTTCGTATTCTAATTTTTAAGCTTACTGTACGCTTGTACGTGATTGTGCTTACAGCTTGGTTCAACTATGGCATGTCGATCTCATTGTCAGTCTTAATCTTCTGCGTCGAGATGGAAAGGGTATTACAAACTGTTAGCTGGCAGTACAGAAGAGATTAATAAATATAAAACGCTACTCTCAGTCGATTATATTCGTGTAGAAAATTTGTAAAATTAATTGATCGAAATCTAAAGGAAATCGGTGACCCGTGACATTCGGACAATCGAGGTTCTACCGTTGGTGTGTGTGGAATATTACGTATCCAGGTCGAAAATCAACGTTCGATTACACGAAAACCGGGTTAGAAATAGTCGTTTTTCGTTCGAACAAAAACACGCTTCGTATTTTCTACCGTGCTCGGTGAGCTGCGCTCGACGACCACGGCTGCCCATTTCCTCTCATTTTCAATCTACCCTGTATGTGTACAGGATCGCCGGAACCGCGACCCCGTAATCGCAGAAACGAGAAACAAAGATATGCATTTCTCTTGTAACACGGTGTGTATACTATAATATATGTACTCCCGAAAAGAAAACGATCCTGTCTCTGCATGCACCGGTAAATCAATGAGTCCTACGCGTTTGTAAAAGTCCCCAGAGAAAGAAAAAACAAGAAGAGAATATATTGCAGTTGTCCTGACAACGAAGGCCGTATATTCCCAATAAAATCGTCCAACGGGCAACCAAATAGAAACCAAATGGTGGTTCGAGCTATCCGGAAACGTCATTCGATATCGATCAGCATCGCAATCAACCGTAATTAACGATCGCGTCGCCGACTGGAATGAAATCCGAAACGGAGCAGTTCGGTTAATCGAACCCATTCACCCGATAACAAACATACGTAATTATACGTGTGTATATATCAATATACAAATTTATTGTTACTCGTTAATATTACTCAATAAACGTCGCTATATAATCAATTTATATACTTTGTTATCCTTATCGTTTACTATTCGGTAAATATACAGCGGTAGTGTGACGTGTGCCCGGGCGTCGATCGTTCGATCAACCGAACGCGTTTTACGTGTTGTATTTTCCACCGATCGATCGACGGGGACCGGATGGCTCGATTAGAGATCGCGGTTTTGAACGTGTACACGTGGAACGTGAATGATGTAATACCAATTTAAACATCCGTGTACACGGATCGAGAAACAATAATGAATCAGTTGTCGGACTTGAACGTACCGAACGGATCCGTATTCGCAGATCCGTGTACACGGATCATTAAATTCTTACTACACGGTTCACAAACCACGTGTATTTGTATACACGTGAAATAGGGATCTCTAGGTTCGATCTCGAGGACAGCTCGGACGATTTTTGCCGTTTATCAAGAAGAATCGTTCGAACCGCTGTTCGAACATCCGCCAGTCTGGTCCGTGTTACTATCAAACACTGCTCGTGAACATTTTCAACGAAAAAAGCTTGCCTCGAGAGTTCACCCTGACTAAACGTCCTTTTGCGATAATTCCGTCGTTTTCAATAGATTGATACACTCGGTAGATTTGGGTCAGATCCCGACGAAGTCAACGTGATTTAAAGGAACGCCGTCTCGATTTCTCGACCAATCTATCTTCGTTGGGCTCTCTACTTCTCTATAAAATTTCCAGGATCCGTTCAGCATCCCTTCCTTTTACTCTTCCTACGCCTATCTGTGTCTATCTTCTCTCTTTCTCTCTGTTTCTTTCCTTCTTTCGCTCATTCTCTTTTTCACTCTCTCTCTCTCTCTATCTCTCTCTCTCTCTCTCTCTCTCTCTCTCTCTCTCTCTCTCTCTCTTGCTCTCTCTGTCTCTCTTCGGTGCGCGCGCGCGTGGTGTTACCACACATAAATCGTTTTATTGCAATAAGCGTTCCACGGTACCAGCGTCCATGCGTGTTCTGAAGCACTACCGTTCTTCGTTCCTCGTTTCGACGTGACACGACGAGCGGTTTACGATTGTTTCTGTTCTTGCCGGTTGCAGGTTACTTCAGGTCCTCTGTCGCGCCGTAGTTTCCGAGGGACTTCTTAATCCTAAGCGCGGTTAATCTAGCTGCCGCGTTGTGGTACCAGCACTCCTTCATTACCTTCGACATCACCTGCAGTGCCTGCAACAAAGGAAAAATATTTTTATTTTGCATAAAGATCTGCTGTCCAGTATGTAATCTGTTAAAGTCAAACTAGATTGTATATGCATACGGAACAGCTGAACTTTTTGTCGAACTGTATCTATGGTACATACAATGTTCCTGCAACTGTTCATATGCAACAACTTTGTTGCATAAACATGAAGCTACAAATCATTGTTTTTTACCGATTGGGCTGCTATTTGAAGAGTTACAAGTTTGCAATGAAGATGCGAAGTATGTACTTCCGTGAACATAGTGCAAGAAAAAAATGGTTTAGGTTCAAGATCTATTAATACTTTCATTTCGCGGTAAGAGACATTATCGATAAGAAAAATGTTTTGACTGTTCTAAAAGGTCCTCGTCGACAAGGACGAAATTGGGTAACCGAATGATCACCAACGATCGAAGTATGTGTTTTCAGTTTTCACGTACCTCGATCGACTGCCACCGGTTCGGTATCGACGGCCTCTGCCGGTCGGCGCAGACGACTTTACGCATCTCCTCGATCGTCGGATCCGAAGGCACCAAGTCGTAAAACGGTAACTGATATTCGTCGTGAATTCCGCCGACGTTGCATCGCCTGGCGATCTCCCAGAGGATCAGCCCGAGAGCGTATACGTCAGCCCTCTTGAAGGAATCAAAGTGGTTCATGTTTATCGTCTCTTCGAGAACCTGAAAGCAGAACCAACAATCCTCAGCCAACAGTCTTTCGATGCAAGGACTCATCATCGTCCAGAAAGTTTGACAACTTTCAAGTGTCTTGTCCATTCTTAATGGAATAAGCTAACAATAAGATTGATGAAACGCTTGGCTAAAAAGAGGATTCTGGAAAAGCACAAGCACGCTGATGAATATTAGTAGCCTGGCAGTCATCGGGAGTCGGGAGCGTTAATCGGCTCGGAATTCTATGGTAGATTATCGTTTTTACTTTGAAATTACCTCGGGTGCCATGTACCGTTTGGTGCCGACCCGATTATTGAGCTGGATATCGACGGTATCTGTAATTACGTCATGCCTGACGGCCAATCCGAGATCGCCGATCGCGCATGTACCATTCGTTTTCACGAGAATGTTCTTCGACTTGAGATCACGGTGAGCGATCGCCGGTTTGCCCTGCGTGCCGACGATCTCCATGTGAAGATGCGCCAGCCCGGTAGCGATCGACAGTGCCATCCTGATCATGCCATTGGTATCCACGGTCGATCTGTTCAGATAATCGAACAGCGAGCCCTTCTCGTGATAATCCGTGATCAACCATAGCTGAGTCCACGTGCCGTTATCTGAAAATAGAAAAACAATGTTATTCATCTATCGATTACAATCTACATCTACTTTTCGATAAAGATACGACCGATGGTCGTAAGTCATAACTAGACTGCGACTGCTAACAATAAATCGAATTCCACCGTCTCGGAGAGAAAGAAAGAAAATTCTCATTTAACTTCTGCTTCCTCCGATCTAGTTCCTCCGAGTCTACTGATTACTACATATAGTGGCCACCCCTAGGCGAGATCCTGTTCTCGCAGCAGAAAAGTCTCCAATTCGTCTCCTATTTGTAGAAGACGCGGCATTTGCAATTGCTAAACGCGATCAAGTTTCATGCGACGCGACGCGACGCGGGACGGTAGACACCGTGTGCTTGCGTACCTTTATTATCAGCGGCGATAAACCCGAGGATATTGTCGTGCCTCAGCATCACCGTCTGGTAAATTTCAGCCTCTCTGAACCAGGACCTCTCTTCCCGCGAGCTGAAGATCTTGACAGCGACATTCTCGCCCCTCCAACGACCACGCCAGACCTCGCCGAAGCGACCCTTTCCGATGGTCTCCACGAGCTGGATCTGGCGGGCTATACTCCGCTGTACCAGAAGCGGCAGACCTACTTGGGAGAGGATGGGCATTGAAGAACACGAATTTCAGTATGATTGAAGATGACTCTCGTGTGCGTAAAGCTAATGGCCCCCGACAACCGCGATTATCGTCACGCTAATCCTAACGGAAGACGAGAGGATAACAAGAAGATACATCATACAGAGTGTACTAGATAAAGTGTTACGAGCAGAGCTGCGGAAAATACAATAGTATTTTATGGTAAATAGTAGATAATAAATAATCCTATCTATTTTAAAGTATGTGTACAACTTTGACAATATTTTGATGAATATCTTATTTGATGCAGTAATGTTTGAAAATAAAGTAAATTAAGTAAATTAAGTAAAGGGACATTCGTAGCCAGGCCTGTACCAAGTGATCGTCTCCCTGCTCATTCAAACTTTTTCTCTTCTGGATGAATGGAAGGTGATGTTGTAAAAAACAACTTTAACAACAATTTACTTTGTTAGAAGCAATTTTGCGGCAAGATACTTTTACAAATGTCCAATGATCCAGAGGTGTAGGTTCACCCATAGAACGGTGATCATTACATTATTATACACCCTGTAGAAACTTCAACATATGTATATGTAAAACAGATAAATTCAACGATATGTAATACATACATATTAACGAAGAAAATAAATTCTGAGAACTTTCTTTTGACCTACCCGAACCACTGCCACTGGTCGTCATCTCCAGCATATCTCTAATCGTGACAGCACCCAGAATGGGTCGATCCGGCGCCTCCATAGAATCGTCTGGAAAATGTCCGGGCGGTCTCCTCTTGGTCATGTGTATGTGATAAATGATCATGACGATCACGCAGATCGCGCAGATCGGCACCGCTATCGTCAACGCCATCTTCCAAGTGACCCAGGTCGCGTCATTACCGCCCGGGGACACTTTTTGCAAGAAATCTTCGATTAGGCTGTGCTCCGTAGAAAAGAAATCTAGCATGCGTGAAACCGCTCGGGGGAACGCGAACGTTCCGTCCGTCGAAATATTGGCAAGCGATCCTCGCGATTTCGAAAATCTTTTCTAATCAAACACCGAGTCGCTCATGCACAAGACCAACGTCACGACTGAAAATTTGTCAGTTTCTGTTTCATTGCATAGAATATTAATAACTACAATTTTTACGTTAATACTGTGAAGTTTCGAAATAGTGATATGTATCTGTCGCTGCCAGCCAGTTCCGAAAGACTCGACAGCGACACGCAACGTTTCAGTTTCACCTGTTCCGGCGAGATTCGCGAAAGAAAGAATGGAAAAAATGGAAAGTAAAGTTTCCTCGGCGCGGCGTAACTTTGTTCGCTGGGGCGCCCGTATCAGCGTAAATTTCGCGTTTCTTGTGTTTGCTCGGCGATGTTCGACGCGAGGCTTGCACAATTCCGGCGGATCGAATGGAGCGCGTCCCCGGCACCCGGCACCCGGCACCCGGCACCCGGCACCGAGCGATAGAAGGAGAGATGCAGCGAAGCCAATTTCAAAGAGGAGATCAAAGGGAGGAGCAGCGAAGCTTCGAGAACGAGCGACATGCGGAAACCTCTTTAACGGAACGTGCCGAACGAAAAATCATTCCCATGCGTGTGCGTGTGTGAGACCGGCAGGGCAGGTTTCATTAGAGTGATGCAGGGCTTGCGGTTAGACGCGAGTTTTGAACGGGAACAGGGGTTTGGTTGAGGGTTAGGGAACAAAAATTCCTTTCCAAGATACATAGATCAACGATAAACGTTCGATCGCACAATGATCGGTCATACTTTTCCACACCTTCCATGTCCGCTTGTACGTTCATCCTGCGCCAAAACAAAAGTGGTGTAATGAGAAACAACAAGGCCGTTTAAATATTTTATAATAAAGCAGAATTCGAGAGTGTCAACGCACAACATAGTGTCACAATGATTCACCTTCTCCGTCGAGATCGTTAAAGCTGAACCGATTTTCTTTCACATGTCCGGTTAGTGTTTCTGTACTGTGTACGAACGCTTCTTTCGCGATCTCCGTATCGATCGAGAGAGCGAGAGGGATCGAGAAGCGCGCCGCTCGCAAACTTACCTGCTCCTGGAAAACGACTATCACTCGCAGATACACACGCGGATGCTGTTAATCGGGTATTGTTTTCGGGAAAACCACACAGAACGTTAACGAGATTGTTCAGTCCCGGGGTACGTTTCAAAGTTCTCGGTCGAACGACCGAATTCAGGGCACAGTGGCGAAATAGCGAAAGTTCACGTGACTCTTCCCAACGGCATTTCAAGAGATGATCATCTCGGTCGAAGACTCGTCATCTTTGTTTTTTCGCCACAGTATTTTCCATCTGCCGTCTCCTTTCAGCCCTAACACCTCTACCACTCGGAGGCCTGTTAGCATGCTTTTTATGTTCCTGATTGCCGGTAAGGGAGCTATTCATTTCCATTTAACCCCTTATGCCTCCAATGTACGTGGTAACGTTCGCCACCACCATTCTGCAACGAACAAGAGTCATTGATTCGTAATTTCGTAAATAATTCAAATATATTCGATTCGTATCAACATTGCAGTAGTGGTAGCTCAACGTACATCCAGCACATAAAGGGTTAAACTAAACTATATATGTAAATAGATTAGGGGCAGATGCCGAAATATTTCATGTAAAATTCAGATATTATTGATTTTCTCTGTGTTACCAAGCTTCTGACAGATTTTCGATACACCACTCGGTTTTCCACAGTTTCGCTATTTTTCCACCGTCAACAAGGCGTGTACACAATGGAACAAGTATAGTGACGTATCATAGTGTCGATCGTACAGAAACGATTCCGCATCTGATTTCTAAACGTACAGGTGACTGTGTTCATCAGACTGCTCTTCTAACGTGAACATTGTTTAACACTTTCCCTACGACAAATACGCGAAGTTGTGTGGTTTGAAATTAAGGTCGTAATATCAACGTGTTACGCTCTAATTATACGAGGTGAGACAACTAATTGTAAGACAAGCCACCTGAATAACTTGTACATTTTTTGAGATAGGAAGAACTTTTTCAGCCAAAATTTGTTTTTGGTTTCGAGGGATACAACACTTTTTTCAGATGAAGATGCTTAGGAGATTTATTTTAAGATTAAAGTAGTTATATTATTCTAAATGGAACTACGTATTTTTGAACTCCTACGTTTGTCCTTCACGAGACAATTTCAACGATATAATCATTGAAGGTTATTATTCAAGGTGATTTAAGGTCAGAGAAACGCAAAAAAGCAATGAAAAATATATTCTAAATTCACTGTGAATATTCAGGTGGCTCTCGTCTTAGGTGTCTCACCTAGATAAATATCAGCAAACGACCGATTTTCACACAAAATTAAAAATTATTTTAAATTATGTTAAAAACCATGCGTATTAGACTGGTATGTAATTTTGCATTTTTGGCAGCATATTCGCGCGCGAATTGAACAGTCCCGAAACATAAAAGTACCGATTCTCGTAAAGAGGTGTCAAAGAACGTCACGTCACGGCACGGCGCTGCAGTTGGTTTGTTAAATGACGTCCGTTTCGACGGGCAAAGTGTTAACAGGTCGGTCGAGCGGATCTCCGAGGAAGCACTACATTTGTTCCATCGACATTCCGTGGATTCGCCAGAGGATAGAGTCAATCGACACGATTCAGATCATTGGCTATCCTCGTGCGGCTGAATTTTTAATGGAGGCCGAAGTTCTGTCGTGGGAAACGGTTGTTCGTGAACCGGGTTCGATCGCGGGAGTCCGCACGAAGATCGCCTAGCAATTTGCGACAAGCCACCGCACCGGTTTCATTCCCCACGAGGAATCCGATTAGGTGACGAACAACAGGCTGATTGACAGACAAAATGTCTGGATGATTGCACGCCCATCACAAGCCTCGCAAGAATTAGGTAGGACTCGGGAACTCGGAAACTCGGGAACACATCCCTCAGCCGACCCGAGACGCCATTTTAAAGCGTACAGAGCATGATGCGTCGAAATAATCTAACCATAATATGTATCGTCCAATCAATGCGGATTCCAAACAATACATTGTAGATTTTATTCATCCTTTCCTTTCTACAAATCCAAGTGTACATTCATTTCACGAGGATGTAAACGGTCGCGTATTTTTAACTAGTGGGCGTGAGACACCATTGTTCTATTGCGTATATGTATAATCTTTTTTACAGACTGTGTTATGTCCAATCTGTACAGAGTCATATTCCGCAGTTCCTCCGCATACTGTTTTCTCGTAGCTCCGTCGCGTCGTTAAAGTTTGTTCCATCGGTGTCGAGCGAGCATTCACAGTTTAGAACCGAATATTTGCACGATTCCACCAATCGAGCAGCAGGTGGCTCTATGAACGTGACATGATGGTAACACGTCGAACAAAAATCTCGAAAGCGCTATTAAACCGCGCATCGATACAAATCATCGCAGCGAAAACGCGCATCAATAACTAGTCGGCTCTCCCACGGGATTTTCAAGAGCCCATACAATCGATGGATACCGCTTCCGATACGTCCCATCATCCCTCTGTCAATACCGTGCGAATGCGCCTCGTTACTCCGAACAACATCGCGCTGTCGTCCATTTTATTCACGGCGCAACGCGCGGCGGGCGCGTGTTTATCGCCGTGGAAACATATCTAGTAAACGCTAGGTAATAACTTGCTTGCAACTAGACTGCGGATCTTAATGCACAATAAAAATATTCTGCATTGTGATTGTGGTAAACAGCATTAAAATAAAAATTGATTTCATCCCTTAATGACTTTGTTACGTTGAAACCAACATCACAAAAAGATATTTTTCCTGAATTGTTCTAATCTACAATATTATTGTTTTATTAATTAAAGATTTGGAAAGGAAGAATTAATTATATTAAAAATTAACGTTCGATGTCGAAAAACGTATCACAGATTATTTTCATCGGATGAAACGTGATGTCGCAGTTCTCTTAAAGCCTTTTCAAAGGTGATCGCACAGTTTCCGAACTGTGTCGGATAAAAGCATTGAAAATAGATTTTCAGAAAAGATTTAAATATACAAATTGGATCATAGATTCAGAAACTCAGTGACCAAAAGAATCTCCCGTGTAAAATGTTTGTAAATCGATTCCTGCGCGATCACGGATCACCACGAGCATACTTTCTAATCTGCTTGGAAAGTATCACGAGCGTGAATATTCCAGATACGAGAACAGGAGCGATGTGCCCGCAAATTGAAATTGAGTGTGACCGTATGGAAACGGGAAACGGGAAACGAGAAACGAGAAACGAACGATAGAATATATCCCACAGATAACATACACATTTACTATTTTGCCAATGTCAATCAAGGAAATTACGCGATTAAAGGGAAAGGCTTCTATTCCAATCAGATTAGCCACAATTGTACCGTGAAAATATCCTATACCGATATAAAAATACTCAATTTTTCATTTTCAAACATCACGACAATGAAACTGATTTGAAAATCGTTACACATTATCAATTAAACTAATTCTTGCAGCTTCGTAGAAACCCTGAAGTCGTGTGATCAGCCTTTAAAAAATGTTATTCTGATTGAAAGGGTGATCGAACGTTTCCGCACTTTCCGCGAATCTCTATAAATTTGCCGAAGGAGACTGGTTTTAAAAAACCGACAAACCTACTTTACAGTGACGAAATTACAAATCAAAAACGAAGTTTATTTTCGGGGTGAAATTACCCCTGTCGAATATTTCTTGTGAAAAATTTCGGATATCACATATTTTCGCGGATAACGGAACCGTACGCCGCGCTGCGCCGCGCCGCGCCGTACGCTATCGTGGGACAAGAAAGGACGCGTGAAACCCGTAGTCGAACGACACAGATATTTCTCGGCGAAGCGAGCGTCAGGCATCTCGGTTTTATCGAGCGGCTCTCGAGCCGAGTCGGAGCAGAATGCGATTACCGGGCGTAAGAATATAAATTCGGCATTATCTTATCCGCGAGCGGCTTACAAGGCGTGTATTATCATCGTGCGGGCCGGGCCGGGCCCTCTCCTGTTCTGTAAACAGATGCGGATGATACAGAATCCAGCAGGCTGATCGTGACATCATAAAATTACGCTCGGTCCGCGAAAATCGCGGCCACTTAAATATTACGCGCAGCTGATAAAGCTGCTATCGCTCGCAAAATACGCGAGTATCTTTCGTTTATCGACGAATAAAGAGAGAGAGAGAGAGAGAGAGAGAGAGAGAGAGAGAGAGAGAGGGAGAAAGCAGGAGAGATGGTAGAGAGGATGGAGAAAGAGGGAAAGAGGGAAAGAGAGAGGCGTTGTTCGATACATCGGAATCGATTCGGAACGGTACAGTTGACGCGGCTGCGATTAATTTGAGCATCGTTCCTGGGAAAACATGTTTGCCATGAGCCCCACGATAAATTGTTTCGATAATATGCTCTCGATTACCATTGGTGGAAATCGCATTCGATTTTTATCGGGAAATTTGATTACCTGATTCGACTACTTCGTCGGTGAACATTATTCTTCGGTACGTATTCTTGTTCGGTTATAACTAGCCTCCGGATGTTTATGCCAATGTATATTTTTATAGAGAACATATAGAGCAATATGAGATCTGAGCAGAAATATGTTTTATGTGATTAAAGAATTCTGAAAATATATTTTTTATTTTGCACTTTTTGCGTGTAATGCATATATTTTTATGTTTTATATTTAGAAACATATGCACAAAATTCAATATTTATTAAAGTTACAATAGAAAAATTGAAAACAGTGGATTTTCCGTTAAAATTGCATGGGTTTCTTACATATTTATCTATCGCTGCGCGCGCGCGCGCAGAAGCATCCGGAGTCTAGTTATAACTTGTAACCAATATACTTTTTAACTGGTCGTTTTATTTTTCTTTTTTCATCCCATTTGCTCGCTGCCTTTATTCTTTATTCTGCTTATTATTGCCTTATATTCCTCCTTCTTTCATCTGCCTGCTCCTTTGCTTTATTTCTTATTCCGTTTACTCCTCTACTTTATTCTGTCCACACTGCTATTTTATTCATCTCTTGCAGGATTGCCTGCACCTCCGCTTTATTCTTTATTCTTTATTCTTTATTCTATCAAACGTTCTACTTCATCCTGGCTACATTTTTATTTGATTTATCCTCGCTTAGGCTGACTAAACATCTGCTCGTATTGTCTACCTTATTCTGTAGTCACTCAATTGCTATACTTTATTTCGTCTTACAGCCAAAACTGTTGTCTACTCTACTACGTACAATGTGTTATCCATTGATCTCAGGGAACGTGGAAAAATGACTTTCGTAGATTCGCATCCTATACACTGAAAAATCTGGATCATTTTCACCAAATAAAACAGGTAGATACACATATAGTTGCTTTCTCAATTAAAAGGTGAATGTAAATATCCATACAAGTAAATCATGACACAGACAGAAGGCGATTCATTAGTATGAAAGCAGCTGGAAATGTGGTTTTAGAAATCTGTTTTCTAGAAAACGTGTTTCGAAAGTTTAGACTCGAAAGTCTGGTAAGTAATTTCGTAAAAAAGGAGAAAATTTATATCTACTGTATGCTTGAGCCTGATACGATATTGTGGAGGGTAAGGAGTTAAATTCATACATAATTAGCGTTTTCAAAACGAAATTTCATCTTATAACTTTTTCATATTCCGAGTTAGGTAAAATCTGATTATTAATTCTCGAGTACTGCACATCGAAATCTACATCTAAAGGAAGTATGTACATGTTTGTACTAATTTCGACTAAACAATTACTACAAAAACAGTTTCGTCCGCTTTTTTCGATTTTCATCGACTGCGCGTCGCGTGTCGCGCGTCGCTTGCAATTCCCGGACAATTGAAATATTATCGGCGCAGAAACGGTAGAAAATCTGGTCTGATTATTTTCGTGCGGCCGATTTCGCCACCGCATCGTTCCAATTCAGCGAAATCGCGAGATAACGGGTTAAACAGTCACCGAATAAAAACAGATGAATCAATATCGATTTTGCGAAAGACGCAATACGAGTTACGCAATAGAACAACGGTTGTTCCGCATAATAGTGAATAGTGAATAGTGAACAGCGCGGAGTAGAAAAAAAAGGTGATTTAATTTCAGCATCTCGTTCCCTCGCATCATGCTCCATGTTCGTTCGGTGTCGGCACGGCACAAGCCAGTTGGATGAACAAAGACAACGTATACAGGGGACGAAAGATAGAGAAACATATGTGACAGAGATGATCGCCCAGACAACTCACAAAAAGCATCGAGAAGTCGATGATCTGAAAAAGCCCGATTTTCTTCTTAGTTTTATCGCGTTCGCCTTGCCAAGGTCGTTTTTGTGCGAAAAATTTCCATCGACATCGTCGGTCGATATCTGTTTTGTCAGTGCCCTATTTTCGAAAGCCGTTTTCAGTTTTCATTATTTCTTGACAAAATATGATGATGCACGGTACACAACCGCTGCGCGCTGTAAACACGTATGGTACACTACTGTCCAAAAGAAAGAAGTACCCGGCCACATTTAATAGGTATGTAAGTTCTGAGAATACCATATGTGTTATTGCGGAATAAAAAGTAAAATAGAATTTCTACATAAAGATATACTGTGATGCATCAGAAAGATTATACTGGGTGCGTATTTCTTTTACACAGTAGTGTATAATATGTACAAATTTATTTCCAACTTTTTCACTGGTTTGCTAAGCGTGAGGTGTTCCGTTCGCAGCATTATGTGATTCAACTTTCATTGTAGGTTTTCTACCGAAACCTAGTCCGTCAAACAATTTTCTGTTTATTCCCTTTGGTTTTTCGATGTTTCGCGTCTCATCCAGTTTCTTCCAATTATTCCGCATTGTTTAAGAAATTCGAATTATTGCCACAGTGTTTTGGCATTCCTGACCGATTAAATAATTTTTCGTTCTATCGGTAGCATTTTACTTGAAATTTTACGGCACGAGTTTATTTTCGCTTCTGAAGAAGTGGGGAAAAAAATACATATTGTAATATATGTATAAATATATAATATTAATGAATTGGTAATTACTTTTAAATCAGTATTTCATGTACATCTTTGCAATAAATAAAATTTGGAGTTTCTCAACAATTAATTTACATTTGATTTGAGTGCGTGATCTTTTCAACAAAAACTTACTTAAAAATACTTTCATTTGTGAGAGGTTAAAATTAATTTGCAAATGGACGAATTTGCATGGCAAAACCAATAATAAATTATATGTAATTTGTTTTGATTGCGTTCCGATTGTTTTTAATTGACGTCGTGAAAAGTGACCATGAAAAATAAAGACTGCCCTATTATGAAAACATCGCATCTAGAAGGAATTGCGTTTCGGACTTGAAACTCGGTTCGCGTTTGTCGCGCGGTTTTCCAGCAAGAAGTCGACCTTGGAAGGGAGAATCGCGCGCGGAAGCTGTACCTCGTCCGAGGTAATCGGCCAGTCGAGAATATGGCCCACCTCCGGCCTCGCGAGGAGGGAGAGAGGGCCTTAGGTCGCGATTGCAGTAGTCGGAGTTTTTGCAGCAGGCGATCACGTACTCCAAGTCACCTGGACCGTGTAGCGTGCTATTCGTGCTGCACCAGATCGAGTACTCGGACGACGGGAACGACTTCTCCTTATCGTAACACCTGAGAACAATTTCACATGACGCATGACGGCTACATCCGGTCTGCGAACCCAGCGAAAAGCGTGCCGCGAACACGGCTGGTTTCGCGGCTGGTTTCGCGGCTGGTTTCGCGGCCGTTTGCGACCGAGGAAACCGAACAAGTCTTTAACGGTACCTTGTCGACGAAATTCCACCATTTTTCTCTATTTCCCTTTCCCTTCGGGAAGCTTTTCGTTCCGTCGCAACCGGAAACGATCGATTTGGACAAACAAAATCCCCGTCGATTCTGAAATCCCGCGCAACAGCCCATTTCAATCAAATAGATGGAATCTTATCTTTTTTATATACACGGTAAGCACAAATACATAATGTTCTAATTACAAATTCTCTCTCTCTCTCTCTCTCTCTCTCTCTCTCTCTCTCTCTCTCTCTCTCTCTCTATCATCAGAGATATATATTCAGAATAAATAAATATATTTGTATTATCGTTAACGAAGAATTTCAAAACACTGTTCTAGTATTTTTAACACAGCCGTGGGCCATACGGAATACGGAGAGTTGAATGCAGACAGAATATTATTTTCGAATGATGTAGTACAATATGTAAAAGTGGTAGTGGATTTCTTTATGTTTGTCCGCCCAAATCGATCGTATTCGCTATTGTCCATCGCGGAGATAACATTTCGCTAAGGACCGCTCGTTCGCGATGCGTTGTAAATAAATGAAAGCAGCATCTGCTCGGTTGTGTTGCTTTTCCTCTCCTCTCCTCTCCTCTCCTCTCCTCTCCTCTCCTCTTCTTTTCTGTGTGCCGTTGTACTTTTTTCCTCGGTGTGCTTTTTCTTCGCTTTGTCACGGCCGTGATAAATTACGCTTATTACGAGGTCGTAAATTCGCGAGGACACCAGCGCAGCGCAGCGGCACGGCGCGGCGTGATACGTTCGGGAATAAATCATTAATAACTCCCCGATCCGGCCGCGCCGCCGCGTCGCTTTTTCTACTTTTTCGGTGCGAAGTGTAATTTGGCTCTTAAGGGGCTGCATTATAACGTCGTTATCGTAGCCCTTTTCGGGAGGAGCCGTTGTTATATTAAATTCTTTTTTGCCTGGAACGCGGTCGAAACTTTACAGATGACTTTTTCCGTATCTTTTTCCTTATTCGCGATCGTGTCGTTGCGCTCTTGCTGTGCTTCGATCGACAGAAAAACTCTCTCTGTCATTTTCTCTACTTATTACAATTTACCAACATACAGGGTTCCCGGATGCACAAGAATTTCATCTTAACTCGAATATTTCATATTTCATCGGTAGACTGCGGATCTTTATGCAATTTGCAATTTTTCTAGACGAATTTCAAGACACTCGAATCAAATAAAATTTTATTTTCTGTGGTAGTAGCCTTTTTAGGGCTGAAACAAATTAAAATTAAAATCGTTTTTATAAACGTTTTTATAAAAAAGACGTAGTTATGAATTTAAAAAAAATTTCTTTTGTGTTACCGATATCCTACGAGTGAAAATATGAGTAAGAACCAGCGTTACCATACTTTTATCCCTCTATCCCTCCCGACCCCTTACCCTTCCGCCTCTCGCCCAGTTTCGCAGCGTAGCTCGTCTTTGCACTCTTTCCACTAACGCTGGCGACAGTGGCGACACGCTGGCGACAGTGGCGACACGCTGGCGTACGGTACGCGTGAGACGAGCTACGCTGCGAAACATGGCGATAGGCGGAAGGGTAAGGGGCCGGGAGGGATAGAGGGATAAAAATATGGTAACGCTGGTAAGGACACCCTGTATGATTTTTCCTAATCTGTAAGTTCGGTGATAGTTCTGAACACTTGGATCGTTTTTACTTGGCGCGCGAAGCGATCGGAATGCTCGATGCAAATAATATCCGTTTAATAATTATCTGCGCCGCGAACGACCGTACAACAAGATACCATTAAGCATATTTATACGCCACAGCATACTTCCTAGATAAGTAATCAGTCAATTATGTACTTAGAACTATTGAGAGTATGTACAGTATATTCCGACATCGGACACGCCGACTACTGAAAAGAAGCATTTTAGTCCCCGAGAAGAACTGACACAGTTACACAAAAATATATGTATACGAAAGAGTTTCACAAACCAGTGAAGAGGACAGATCGTTGAAGGAAACTGTTTGTCAAATTGAAAATAACAATGAACCCGGTCTGACATAGGTACTGGGCTGATTGTTGCCCTTTGCCGTCCTTCAAAAGCGATGCGTCGCGACAGCAAAGGAAAAGAAAAGAAAGGAAAGGAGATAGACGGATCAAACTGGAAAGGCGTGCAGAAATGAGAACTACAATGATTGCAGCTATTATGTACCAGCGAAACGTTCATGCAAGATTATTTATCGTCCCTTACTTTTCAAATCGCTTCTTCCGTGCCCAATGTTCCACAATTTTAGCGCACCACGTAGTTAATTTCTGTTTCAGACATTTGCAATGAATATTCGTTAGAAATCGACTGACTAGGTGAGGTCACAGCGGCGCGGCCGTCGCGTCGATTTTAATTGAACTTTTTCTGGTGAATCTAGAACAAAAATAAACTGACCGATGTCCGAGCGCTTATGTATTGTACTGCTTAATCACTGTTCACCGTTCAGCATCTTATCCGGCTATACGATCAGATGATAAGACTGTTTCTGTTTCAATAATTTCTCCTATGAAACCTTTATGGGCTTAGGATCGTGATCCTTTTCTCTGATTAAACCGAGTCCAAACATGACATCGTTCGAAGCACATTTCAAGAAAGAAGCAATTATAAAAGATTGATAAAAAAAAATGGCAAAAAAACACTTTTTTCGCGTCCCTTATATAATAGTTAAAGAATGCGCTTGCCCTTCGATGTAAATATTGTTTACAGCACGAAAAAATCGACAACTGCTTCTATCCAGTGGGATAGATTGTAACTCCACTTTATCGGTCTTGCACGAACCTTCCGCCGTTGTAAACAACATCGACGACTACAGGAAAGGTTAATACGCACGTAATCTATCGGATTTGTGTGCAGAGGGATGAGGTGAGGGTGAGGGTGAAGGTGAGGGGGCTGAGAAAGGCCGGGCGTAGAGCGCTTCCAACAGTTCTGTTCGAAAGGAAATCGAAGGAAAATATTTACAAAAGATGTCCTTTCTCTAAGGATCTGTTTGCCAATGTCACTACGTGTCTACTTTCGCTAGAGAGTGCAGAGAGGAGAGATACGGCAACATGCGACCGGTGCTTTCCAAGTCCGCTCGGGAGAACTTCCGGTCTCCGAGCACTTGTAAGCGAAGAAATAAAAAAAGAGGAGGAGGAGGAGGAGGATACCTTGAAGTAACAAGCACCTCCGTAGGTGGAAAATATTTTTCCTTTCGTTTCACGTTACGATGTAACACATTCTTTCACCTTTCTCGCTATACCATATTCACTCGCGAACCGTTATTCCAGAATACGCCATCGTACGCCAGACTTTAGAATAAAGTTACTTTTGAAACATCGTTAAACAATTTCTTTTTGAAAAGATACAATACATTATTACATAGAGAGTAGGCTGCGCTGCAAAACTACACCGGAATAGGAAAAAAGGAAATGGATAAATTAATATTCGAAAAATGACAAAGGTTGTGATATTGATCGCGCGAACATGATCGATAGCATATAATTAACCTTCGGTTAAGCGCGATAATAAAAGAATTTACTAGTTCAGGAGAAATGCAAACAATTAAATAAAGCATTGGCAAGTATTCGAAGTATGGGGATCCTAACCGATTTCAATGACCTTGGCATATATGTATTATACATATACATAGTGGTTCACCAGATTTCACCACCTCGATTTTCGTTATTATTATTATTCGTAGCGAAGAATGTTTATACATAAGGTTGAATGGTTTCGTGAGATGCATACTTTGGTGTTGTGAGTTTTTTGTAGGTGGACACCTAGAAGAGATGTGGAGGTCATCAGTATTTTTTTAAATGGGATCGCATCTTTGATCTTGTTATGACCTTCGTATCAGTTCTACTCGTCCAGCTACAAAAAAAACTCGCAACACCAAAATATTCATCTCTCGAAACCATTCCACCACCCTGTACAAATACGCGTATAATAATGTATTGAAAATACTAAAAAATGTGAATTGTATTACATAATAACCTATTCAATATAAAGTGGAAGAGTCGGAGGATTTCGGCGCCCCAAGGAAAAGCGTTTCAGAAAATTTGTGGACATTCGACAATAGCGTACGAATTTTCACTACCTTAATCAACTACGTGTTTTCCAATAATGTACATACATCTACAGTGCTTTCCAATCTAACTAAAGAATCAGCATCCGGAAAACGAGGATACAAGTTCCAACATTAACGCTACGTGTCCACTTAAGACAACATTTTTGTGTCGCCGATTAAACACAAAAACTGTGTGATCACTGGTGAATTTTCATCCTCCACATATAAATAAGATAAAATACGAAGTTTTTTTTAACAAGAGCAACTTTGAGTCCCACTCGATAACAATAGTTTCATAATCAAAGATCTGTTTTCTATTAAAACGTCGGAATCGAAGGGTTCATCTAGCGGAAGCTTATTAACAGTACCGAAAGGAAGAGATTACGTTGTTAGAAAATCCTTAGCCATGGTTGATAGACTTGAAAAAATTCCGAAAGTATCGCCGATAGTTAAAATCACATGGTTCAGAGTTCAGAGACACGATGGCGATCTCCTCGGTATGCCGAGGAGAGAAATGATTGTTTGAAAGTGGACGCGTAACTTACCGAACACGATAAGTAAATAAAGATAAAGATAAAGATAGACTGGAGAGACAGTGCGAGATAGATAGATAGATAGATAGATAGATAGATAGATAGAGAGAGAGACAGAGATACAGGACAGTGATAGATATAAAGAGCGCTGCAGCAAAAGCCTGAGCCACCTGCAGAGTGTTCGCTACTTCCAGGACGATGGACTATACCTTCTTTGCGGGGGTGCAGCTGAGGTTTCAGATCCCGATTGCAAAAATCCTCTTTGCAGCACTCGATGACGAAGGTCGTGTTCCGCGAGACGCTCGTCATGCAGAAGATGAGCGGCTCGGGCTGTGACGACGACAGCTGTTTATCCACGCACCTTCAAGCCGAGTTTGCACCAGTTTCAGATAAAAGAGACAAACCAGGTTGTCGTTCGGGGAGGGAGGGAGGGAGGTCTGGTTTTTACCAGGTTTTTTTCACAAAAGGAAGGAACGGGGATGATGACGAGACGATCATGCTCTTGCGCACCCCAGTGTTCGAATACTCTCGTTGCGAACAGAAACGACTGGGGCGGGGACGCGCACGGCTTACGTTGTGCTTCCGGGGGAGGAACTCGACTGCATATCGATTTTCATTCGCCGGTAGAACGATAAGATTACACACAGGCTCTGCTTTCTCATCTTTTTACACCTGGATATCCTCTTTTCCCGATTCGCCGAGGGACAGGTTCGCTGTCCTACAAAGGCGCATGTTCAAATTGCACAAGATTTCGATGAAACCCGTACGGGTTCCGAGACCAATTCGAACGTTGAATTTCAGATTCTCGACAAACGGTAATCATTTCGTGAAGAGAGATATTACAACTATAAATCTGGATTCGTTTTCACGTTCACTCTGCGTACATACATATGCGTTCATTCACAAAGGACAACGTCGCAACTGGACATATTTTTCAGTTTTCAGTATTTTATAATACTGACAATACAATAAATACAATTTGTATGTTAATCACAGATACTTATAAAACTGACCCCATAGCCCTGTTAGGTTTTACTTGTTTTTATTTGCAGATAATCACACCCTTGCACGTTTTCAATGCAAAATGTAAAGAAAAAACATTAACTGTGTAAGTATCTGTGAAATTTTATTGATTTTCGTGATGGTATATATATATAGAGGGGGTACGAAAAGATTACAAAATTTAATTGTACATATAATATAGGAAAATTCTCTATAAATAAAAATAATTTTTCACATGTACGTTTTTATTAGTCTGGTGTGCATTTATACCCTTGCACGCAGAGTGAAGGTTATAGCTTGAATCTACTGTTAGATTGTTAGGTGATTCCGAAAGAGTTCGTGCCCGGATTGAAAATAAAACAAACCCTCGTTTGTTGTACCTATGTACTATTGTTGCACTTCTTCAAGAAAATGATTACGGTTTAAATATCGGCAATTGTCGAGGGTGGGAAATTTAATGTTCAAATGACTACTTTTTGGATTCGCTATATGTGAAGGACACGTCTTAGAAAAATATTGGATATTCTATAAATAAAAAAAAAAGATGGGTGTGGAATATTTTTCTAAGAATTATTTCTCACATAAGTTTCATCAAAATCGGTTCATGTTAATCGAATATCTTCTCTCGCTAGACTTAAATTGCGAGGTCTAATGAGCATGAACACAGACTGTAGAATGTTAGCTGTAAATGCTCTGTTGTTTTTGCAAAAATTTACGTCTTTTTCAGAATGCTTGTACGTTTCATAAACTGATATTGGCGCCGTACAACTCTATGATATGGATTTTCATGGGACCCCCTCGATCTGGTAACGCGATCTGGTAACGCGATCAGTTGCCCAGACCTGCTTTGGGTATTAGTCAACTACAAAATGGACTGTGTCTCGCGAGAAACGTTTCGCGCGGCTTGGGTCACTAAACAAACTCCAACAAACGCTTCACAAGAAAGAAAGACAAAAAGGAAGGGAAAGATTGAAACTCATGAAAATCAAGAAGCTCAAACGGTATGAAATCAAAGTGTACTGTTAAGAATTGAAAGGGAGAAGGGTAGAAGAAGAAAAAAACACCGTGCAACTCAACACTCGTTTGCGATACCTGACACAGTGGGGGTAGCCAGAGGTAGTAGATCGTCGTCCCTGAAATCCCATGATTGCTCTCGACGCGACATCGTAGAGATCAAACCAAATGACAAAAGAAAAAGGAAAAAGGAAAACGATGCGCTATCTCTCGTCTTTCGTTCTGCTCGCTTGTTCATCCGTTTTATCGGCCGAGGGAGGATCGTCGCGATCGATGGATCCTCTCGGTCCTCGAGAACGAACCGGGTTCGGCTAAATCCAAGCAAGCACAATGTATCAAACCGAAACTAGTCACACATCAAATTTAAACAAAATCTAGACGTACATGTACGTGTATATTGAAAGAAAACAGAGGAAAACCAGAAAAAAAAATAAAAACGAAAACATGATACAGTTAGGAGCAAACGAGCATCATTGCGAATGCAACGAGATGTTGGTTAGTGGGGGTCGTTCAAAAGTTCAAACTAGTCGTCCCGTACACGTAGAAGTTCCTGCGCAATCTTCATTCGAATCTCAAATGCACGCTACATATTAGAGCGTGTCTGTTACTACAATGTGTATGTATGTAGTAGCGGAATCTCGCGGAGCTGAAGTGTGTGGAGAACAGTGTCGCCAGATCGGGGTAAATCGAGAGGAATACAGTTTGCCGCCCTCTGATAACGAAATTAATACGTGACATGTTACGCGTACGCGACGGGGACACAAGACGTAACACGAATTGTGTGAGGCCGTTTTTGATGTCGCTGTTTTTGGTTGATTCTGGCGACACTGATCAAGATTTTCTGTCTCCACTCTACCTTCCCCTTCTACGACGCGTTCCGCCTCTGTTGCACAAGGTACTGGCAGAGAGAGGGTAACTTTTTTCCCTGAATTCGTGCTCCCACCCCACATCGGGCGACACTGGTTACCAATGCTCTCCGCCGCGTGGTACGCGACAGCACCTTCATTAATCCATCAACGCCTGCTTTCTAAATGATGAGCATGCATCGAAAATTGAAAAATACGTATGATCATTCATTTTAACCCTTTCACTGCGAAATGTGAACATGCGCTTTAAATTTTTACCGGTGGCCGTGTCAACTCTTTTATCAAACAATCAGTATCTTATTTCGTGAGCAATCCACGACAGAAGACAACGCGGTGGAATTTCTATTTGCACGGAATTGAATTTTCACCAAAAAGTAAGAAGGGAGAAGAAAAAAAATGATTAAAACGATCTATGCAGGCCCGAGGAAAATGCGACTCGACGCTTGTCAAGGTGATCCAGAACGATGGTATGTAATCCGAACTGAATCGTGGGGATAAGGGGAAACGTCGCGAATCGCCGCGCCGCGAGATCATCGACGATCGTTTCTCTCTCGCACCGGGTGTCCCGCGCGGTATGTGCGGTTTCGGTACGTGAATTCAATAAAATCAATTATTTCTTAATGCTTTCAAGTCGCGAGAGAGTCGTTCGGTTCCGAGAAAGAAAATGAAGACGCGCCCCGACCCCGACCGCGAATCTTCGAACACGCATTAAAAGATCGCTCGGCGCGCGTTGTAACTTCATTACGTATTTCATTGCGTGCGGTCGCCTTATACTTAAGCCTTTGAATTCCCCATTAAGACGATACCTAATCCTCTGCATTCCATAATAAATTGCTCGAAGCGATCGCCTAATAAAGAAGCTTGAATTTCGGGAAATAAGGACGAGAGTTCAGGTTTCCAGAGTACGTCATCGTAATGCGTCGACTTTATGCGTTCCTCGATTTAATATTACATTATAGCGTTGGTACTTTAATGCCAGTGATGTAGGATTTGTTTGTTATCAATTACTTGTTAACGCGCATTCTTTTAATTAACGGGAGAAGTGATCTTATTGTACGTCCGAGAACTTTCACAAGCCTTGAGCGATGGAAGACTAATTAAAGTGTTTATATTAAAATCAAGCAACATAGTGTGCACAGGATGTGTAAAGTAGGCGGTCTTCTTTCAGGATACTATCGGTATTAGCAAACCAAACCCGCGTAATTATTTACAATTAATTAGCCGCAACGTTGTAGCCTTTAATCAAAGCCACGGATTTCTCGTGCATTCGTTATTTATAAGTATGCGTGAAATAAATTCAGTTTGAAGATGCCTGGGCATCTCCATGCATTTGCAAAATTAAGTATCCTGAAAATTGATAATCGTACGAATAATTTGTAAACCTCGTGTTCAACAGTAAACCATTTCGTTTCTCTTTTTATTATATTATTGTATGTATAAATACGTAATGCTCTCCGCACACGACGTTACAATATTCACTAATTTTAGCTTTCTTCTACCTTCACACTTGCAATGGATCATTTTTGTAAATCAATTTATGAGTATGGTAATGCCTCAATTTAAAAAAATTCAAGATGACCTCCATTTAAAAAAAAATAATGCAGAGATAGAAAAATTACAGATACCATTGTTTCTTGCGTCCCAAAACTAACCTCGAAACGTTGCCTACCTATTACAATATACACTCTGTGCACCCTCTCGAATCGAGCACCAAGGGGTTTGCGTCGAATCGATGATCGATTCCAAGGGGAACGCGTAGCAATGGCGCGGCGCGGTGGCCAACGCGTTGTCCCGTAGAATCACGCCGCGCCGCGACGCGCCGTGCCAAGGCAAAAGGGAAACAAACGGAAGAAGATGAATAATGCCCGATACATATATGTAATTAGTTACGTTTTTACAACCCGAAAAACTCACTCAGATTGATCTCGGATTCGCGTGCGCGAGCACATTTGCGCCCGTACACGCCACCAAGTGGATAACGATCGGCACGTAATCCGTTAATTACTTTGTTCGATTCAAGAGAGACTTTCTTATTTTCGTTCTCCGTTTCTCTGGACCGATTTAGGCTGTGGTCGCAATGAACGAGTATTTCGATCAACTGAACTGTACAAAAAAGGCTGTAAACGTTTGGCGAAACGTTAGTCTCACAATTAATATTTTGTAATTATTGAAATTATGAGAAGATTAATCTCTCTCTCTCTCTCTCTCTCTCTCTCTCTCACACACACACACACACATGTATTATTATAAATTAAATTAAAATTTACTGCAACTTTAAAATTTTTATATATGATGAATAATATTAATTAATGTATCTTTAAATAGACCACATAATTTTCGTCCATGTATTTCTGCAGAAGAATGCATTTACAATCTTGAAAATGCTCGATTACACGATCGTACGATTAATGTGTGCCGACGAATTCGTGCGACTTCTGAAGAAAGAAACGGATGCAGTGTATAAATGAATTTGCATTCGCGTAAGAATCAATTTACTTGTAATTATGACGCATTCGTCAGAACGTTCCTTCATCAGAAAACACACTCACTGTAACCGCAGCCCCGGGCGTTCGTCACACACTCTCCGAGTTTCGTGTACTGGAGTACATACGACATACGTCATTTATCAAGAATCGAGAAAGACTATTTCAATTTTTTATCGATCACAAACAGATCACAATTACCTTGCTTGCAACGCTCTTAACAGTTTCGGTGCAATGACTAGACTGCGGATTTTAAATCGATGGACAGATTCAAAATATTTACAGATAATGTATCGATAATAAAACAGTCATTTTCAAGTTATTTTATACCGTTCCGAGAATCACGCGGTAAGATTTTGTTATTGACGGAGCGTCGTGGATATTTTTGTTGCCGATCGGTAACGCCGATTGCAGAAAAACCTCTCGTTGCATAATATCCTCGGCTCGAGGAGATCGTGTTCTCCGAAAAATATAGCCGTTCAACGAAAGAATAATATACCTGTGTCCCAGTACACGTCAGAGAATGCGTAGAAGAGCAACGAAGGTCATGTCATATAGAAGGATGAAACCAATAGGCGCGGCGCAGCACGGTGCGTTACACTTTCGCGGCTCCCGGCTCCCGGCTCCCGGTTACGCGGAGCTCGGCTTGTTACGCGCGGTTTACCCTAACACCGCTCGTTCGCACAATTTCACACAATATAATTGTCAAATAAAAGTGATAGGTTTTAGTGTTAATAGCTAACGAAGTGGGCGTTAGATGAAAAACATTGCAAATATGTATATATATATATATATATTGTAAATAACTTGCGAAAATATCGAGAGTCGCAAAGGATTAACATTAAAGTATTTTATAAGCTAAAAGAAAATTATGCATTTAAGGGTTGAACTGAATGAACAGTATAGTTTCATAGAATGAATTTGATAAAAAGCAGGGCAAAAACGAAATTCTCCTTCTCTATTCGTAAAGTTTGTTTCCTCACCACTTGGCGGAATTGGCCTTTCCCGAAAAATCTTTCACGAAAGCTTGAAATGAGAGAACAATAGAATTTGTGTTCTGGAGTTGCTCGGTAAAACTTCTGATAGTTCTCGACGCGATCCGCGTAATCTGGTTTGTCGACGCTGCTCGTGACGTACTTGGGGTCCCATTACCAACACCTTCTGCAAATTAGAAGAGGCGAACGCGAAACAGCCAGCGCGAGGGAACGCCATACGACCGAAAAAACGAAATAGAAAAAAAAAGAGAAATCAAACCACGAGTGCCCACGACACTCGACCACCGCACCGCGAGGAATGCAGTTAATGATCTCGTTAGGAAGTTCGTTATTACGCTTGTTTTCACGGTTAGTTATAAAGAGCGAGCGTGTGCCCGGAGCGGAGTTTAACCACGCTCGTCCGTGTGCCCGTTTTGCGAGCGTGTGTGGCTCCGCACGCCGAGCGATGCAAATATTTCCGCGAAAGTAACTGCCCCGCAGCCCAAAACGAAAAACAGCCGGTCAGGGTTCATTCAATTTTCAAGTTCCGCTCGAGGGAAAATAGGATTGCCAAACAAAAGTTGCGTCGCGTCGCGTCGCGTCGCGTCGCGTGGATTTAAAAATCTTGTGGTGCTAATTCGCGGTAATGCCACTTAAATTCATGTGGATAAAATTTCAAGCAGTAAACATAGACACCGCGGCGCGGCACGGCGGGGCGGGGTCAGAAACGGTAGTTATCCTGTTAACCATCGGTATCCATAAAACGAGCAGAATTTCCATTCCACGGCGATCGCACGATTGCCCGATAATTTCCCATAACAAAGCGGAAAATTTGCATCGGAGGGTCGTTGGACGTCGCGTCGGTCGTTAAAGTTAAAAATGCGCGCGAGTTGGTCCCGGGACTTGCCGTGCCGTACTTGTTTCACGGGACAGAAAGGTATTTTCGCCGGCTGAATAAACCACACCCAAAACGAGCATTACGCGAATCATTTTGCAATTTCTGGCCGCATCGATTTAGAAAACTCGCGGCACGGGAATATTCTGCGCATGCCTTCCGACCGGGCCGGCCGCGGTCGCGGATTAGTAGTGTGTTTGCCACCCACACGCCTACAATCTGCGAATGTTACGGCCTCTCGAAATCTCTGGCCAACAAGTACACGGTTAGAAACAAGATGTTAATGTCTAATTGTAAATTAGGAAAAAACAACACTTCCGACTGGTTAAAATCGTGTCTACACCTGAGCTCGCGTCTCTTATCCCTTGACTTCCGTCGCTTCGCTTCGCTTCGCTTTCGCACGGTGGTCCTGAATCAAGATTTATTTCATTGAGAATGTGTAAGCCTTTGTCAATAATTCTGGTAATTTAATGTAGCCACGATTCAACGTACAGTACAATATAAAACAAGAGACTTTAAGTAGTCGCTTGGCAGTAAAAGTTTGCGTTTTTCATTTTAACCCCTTGCCGTACCATTTTCTGTATAGTTACAGTGATTAAAACAACCACCTTTATCCCGAAAAATATCATAGAAAAAAGCGAAAAGAAAATTTATATTTTTTCCACGGCTACGTTTATTTCTATGGTTAAATATAAAATTGCAATGCGTGATATTCGTAATTCTTAGACTTTGTTAAAATCTTCGTGACGAGTCTGACTCGTTAAAATACGGCAAGGGGTTATTATTCTGGTTTGAAGTGCGAATGGTTTAATTCGAAATGTATTGCAGAAAATAGCATTAGTAATTATTAGACTGCAGACTTTATGCATTGGCATTGATATATTAAAAATATATTTCTTCTTCTAATGCATTCGCAGCTTTTTTTTCACTGATCTATTTTGTCATAAACGCATAAAATCGTCAGTCCACTAACATCTGATTGTGAAATGATGCAAACCGATTTTTCTGTATAGATAAAAATTACGTGACTAGTACAGGCGATTTTTTTGCATCGATCGTAATTAAAACTAGAACGACCCGAACGGCTAAAGGGACGTTGCGGACCACCGTGTACATATCGACGAGAAAGCTGACAGGAGCTTGCCGCGGCCTGAGGACACGTGTATTCACAGAAATAGCAGAGATACGAACGGCGGTACTGCAACTGCAGGCTGAAAGTCAAGATAGTGGAGATACGTCTTAAAGACGCGTCTTCGCCACCTTGGCCTTTGCTATACAGCTTGAGAGCCTGCTGGAGGAGCCACGTGGTCTGATAAGCTACTGACCTAAGCCGCGAGACGCGTTCCTATCGGAGCACCGCGCACCGGGACCATATGGCAAAGCTGCACGCCAGAAACCGCCGCGGCCGTGTGGACGCAGCTTAACACTAGGCTCACAGGACTCGTCAAAATGACCGGGTTCTAATATGTTTCATTTACGAATTATTCTGACTGGAAAGATGCATCCATGAGAAATTCAAAAAATTCATTTCTTTGGTTATACAGTGTGAACCACGAAGCGTCGACAGTGGACTGCGGATCTTCATGCATTTATAGAAAAATTGAGCAACTGAAATTCAAAATTGTTGAAAAGTTTTAAAAATTGAAAATGTCAATACATACATACTATATACCGGTACCTCCTCTATTCAAATCATTAAGGAAAGAAGTAGCGTTCAATTTAGTTTCTATTTCTTGCAATCGATGCAGACAATTATCATTTTGCATAAAGATCCGCAGTCTAATTATTACACTGAAGTACTATAGTACTGAATGAAACCGGATATACGTAATACAAATCGGCCTGCATGCGGCACGCGTTCTCGCCGTAACAGCAAAGTTCGCCAGAAGTCAAGATCGTGTGTACCCGGCTTAGGGGACGAGCACGAGCACGAGCATCGAGCACAAAGGAATGCGTTCAAATATCAGGCGAGATCCAATTTGTCAACGTTTGAATGCACGAAGATTCAATTTGTTCAGATGTACAAACGGGGACAAACGGGGACAAACGGGGACAAACGGGGACAAACGCGCGGCCGAGTGTTCTCGCTTGATGAACAAACAACGGGAGGACGTTCGCCTGCGTTTGATCGTATTCGATATACATATGTAATTGCTCTTGGGATTTATGACATTCGCTGTTTGTTGCTCGCTCGTTCTTGCGATCGGCAAGGGTGTAGACGCGACCGAACGAGTCGCTCCCGCTGGAAGAGTACCTGCAGACAATTTAGGCGAGTCGGGAGACAGTAAGGCCGGATATAAGTTCCGGTTGCAGAAGTCTGTGTTGTTGCAGCAGATCCTGGACCGATAGATACCCGGCTTACCGTTGCAGAACAACGGCGCTTCTGGTGGTAGCCAGGAGCTTCGGTTGAAACACCTTTCACAACATCATTTCATCTTTTTTTCGTCTATTGAATTCGTGGTATCGCGGGGTGCACAGCCGTCGTGATCACCGTATTCCCAATTGAATTGGTAGTTAATATGTACTCGGGATACACGGTTCAACTCGCGCGCATCACCCCGCGATCACTCGATATGTAGCAGGAAATTGTCTCGGCCAATCAAATAATCTCGGCCATGCTATTTTCGATACGATCTCCGGCTAAATTATCCACATTATCTGTCTGGGCCATTAAACATTTAAGCCCTGTCCGCAAGTCTGCGACCTCGAACATTCGCGTATCGTCTCGGTCGATTTTCTTCAATTTCGAAACCGCACATCTACATCGTTGGCTACCTGTGCTAACGATACCGCAGAGCAAATCTTTCGATTTTTATTTTTTTATGTCCTCAACGGTTCGGAGAAGCTTCAAGAATTTTGTTCGAGAGATTAGGCGGTGCGCTTGAAACTGATAAATTGGGTACAGTGAATAGCTTTTCCAAATTGGACTACTACCGCGTAATACGCAAATAATTATTGTTTCCATTGCTATTGGTCGTTATTAAACGAAGATTTTCAAGTGTATGTAGCTACATACGTCCTACAATGACAGCATAACTTCTTCGCGATTCAAAAATAAATTGAATTTGCTCTCTGGTACCGCGCGCAACAATCCCAACTACGTTCCAATCAATTCGATCAATACCTTCTATGAAACGAGAAAGCAATTAATTAATCACAACCATCGATTGAGAAATAACAATATTTCCCAGATCAGAGGGCGAAAATAACGCATAAAGAACGTGCGTTCGAAATTTTCGGAAAGCTCCCTCGATTGTTCGTATTTTTGGCTACCCCCACGCGATTACCAAAAGGGGAAGTGGAAGAAAAAAATAAATGAAAAGAACAAAGGAATACTGGAAACGAAGCAGAAGGGACGAGACGGTTCTCTGGTTCCCCGCAGAAATGTTCGATTCGGCGCGCCGGTCGCAGCTGCGAAATCTGAAAATTCGGTGTCGCGAAGCGTTACCAACGCGACCACCGGCCGACAACAATACATAATTCGTTTCCGTCGAAACTCCCGAACCAGGCGTTAATCATGCCCGCAGGCCAACTGGAAAAAAGGCGGCTAAACGTTCCTAGAAACTACAACGGGGGAATCGATCGGTAACAGAACGTGACTGTTCAACTTCCTTTCACGGTGAACGCGATCGAAACGGCGCAGCGCGGTGCGGCGCGGCGGGAATTCCCGGTGCCCGAGTACTCGAAATATTTGGCCAATGTAGACACACAGTGGCTCGATAACACCTGGTCGCTAAATTTTTCTGCGAAATACCGTCGCGGATCTTGAAATTTTCAGGATGATGCAAAAGTTAACCCCTATGTAGCCAACCGGCTACCCGATATTTTTTATATAAATTACAACAAATTATAGCGAAATAGAGATTTCTTTCCTTTCTTCATAAACACACATATGTATGTTCAATAGGTTGAAAAATCATGTAACAGTATCTTTAAGTTTTTATAATATGTTTACTGTGTTTTAAAATTTAAACTACGCGCCTACTAATTGCATTATTATTAATTTTGATTAGAGATACCGATATATATATATATATATATATATATAATGTAAACAATATTTTGAATAATGGCGTAGCAACTTTTAGTGGCGCCTCAGAGTCACCATTCGAGTGCCAACGGTCAATTGTCCTTTTCTGCGTTCAGCGCGGTCGGTGAGATCACAAAGAAATATGTAGTAGCCCTACCCCTTCCCCCAACCCATACCCCTACACGATCTACAATATCGGAGCACGGACCCGAGAGTTTGTCTTATATGTATGTATCAAGACTTTACTATATTTGCTGAAATAATATTTTCTTCAACGAGATACTGAATAACGCAGTTGTTTTCGAGCCACTCAAGTACACAAATTAGCCAAACTATTGGAGTGCTCAATCATCAAATATATGTGTGTTCCAATACCATTTTCTTCTACATATGTAAATGTACATATATGTATGTACATAATAGGAAAACCCTAAAATATGGGTATTCTCGAACGATCTGTCTCGAAATCGACGAATATGTCTCGATAAAGCGATCGCGACTGAAAACAATATACATATCTGGATTATGTAAGAACGATAACATGTATCTATTTTTTATGCGGCCTGTGTTCAACCGAGAAACGATAACAAACGATAAAACAAAATTCCACTGGTCACGTGTTTTTATCGCCACGGATGGACAGTCATTCAATCTGGGGACCGTCTACCGACCGATTCGACCGGAAAATTAAACGACAGCACCATGTTTTTGTCGTCGTATACTTGATGTACACTGCTTTCGTTTTCTCGTAAAACAATCGCGGCGCGGCGCGACGAATGCTTCTTCACAACCAACGCGACTGCATTCGAAAGAACGTTTTCTCCGGAAATTAGCCACCTCCGAAATTCAGAAGATTATGAAAAAGGACTTTGCAATTAATACCTTGCCGTATTTTAACGAGTCAGACTCGTCATGAAGATTTCTAACAAATATAAACGTTTCGCGTTTCTTTGTAAGCATCAAAATGAATGTAGCCATAGAGAGAGAGAGAGAGAGAGAGAGAGAGAGAGAGAGAGAGAGAGAGAAAATATAAATTTTCTTTTCTCTTCTACGACACTTCTATGACTGTAAAGAAAATTATACGGCAAGGGGTTAAAGTAACAGAAATTTATTGTTCGTGACGTAGTATGTACAGTCTTAGAGATGAAGAAATTGCCCTGTGAAAGGAATGCAGTTTCTTCTTAAATTAGATTGAAAACGGCAAAAACATACCGACAAGAAGTCCTAAACGAAAATTGCAGAAAATGATTTCTGAAAAATATTCATTACCATTATAATCTACAGAACCGAGTGATTTCAATAGTTAAAACTGTATCACGACAAAAATGAAAAATTCACTTCAATTTACAAATGTATTATTATATTTGCACGAAGAGTTTTATAATGGTTTGAATTTCCGGGTTCTCTAACTTCCCCTGTTAACTTGGTGTGCATGCAGATTAGCACTCATCGTTTAATCTGAACGACGTAACGTTATCCGCTACAACTTTATTACATAATTGGCTGTACGACATTTCAAAGTACAAACTTTGACGTAAATCGAACCACGATTACAGCCTTTAACAAATTTCGCGCGCGAACGATTCTCCTGTTAGCGAAACATAATTGAAATCGTTGCATTTGATAAAGCACTTGAACGGATGGGCGAAAAAAATTACTGGTAGCGGATGTGTTAACTTCGTTAATTTTCGTTCGTATCGAAACGTATTAGCCAATCGGTGCCGGATAATTCGCGATTATCGTGATTCGCAAATTTCTACGACTTCTGGAGAGGGATGGGGTTGGGGTTCGTGGGGGAGTAGCGAGCGAGGCGAGTTCATAGACTATAGACGATCGATCAGATGGTCACAGAGTAAACTCGGCTGTAATACGACGGCGAAGAGAATTTTTGTCAGTGGAATTGCTCTCTCATAGCGCCACCACTCATGCACGTATACATTACCTCCGAGCGTACGTGATAACATCGTTCTCCAAGCTGGTACTGGCGAAACAATAGCCGTCGGTCTCGCACGTGTGATTGTTTTCCGTACAAATATCGCAATGGCACTTCAGTCCTAGAAAAGAAACCAAAAGGAAAAGGGGCGTTTTAGCGAATCTTAAACAGTTCCGTCAAACTCGGAGCATAATTTATGCTCGGACACGCGAATAAGCTGATTTCAACCGTAGATTAGTCGTGTACCCGCGATAATTGCGAAACGGACCCGATAACGAACCCGATCGTATCTTTGATAGGCCACTAGGAGGACGTTTTCATGAATGTTTTGTATCGATCGCTTCAACGCCGACTTAATAGGCTGCGATTGAAACAGGTGGATTGGATGGAACATTTTATGGGTCGGATGTTCGCGAAATTATGGATATGTACCATTAGAAAGTATTTAATACAAAAGATTGGAATTGTTTGTACATACATCAGATGTCTCGAAAAGAGTCAATTCGTCTATTAGACTACGGTAACTGTACCGATTACTGCGTTACATATCATGCTTCGATCATACTTTCCTTAAGAGGGTAGACTCGTTTCCAGGATTGAAAGAGTGCGGCGCGGCGCGGCGCGGCGCGGCGCGGCGCGCAGGATGCGCCTTCTCATTTCTCGATAATATGTACATGCGATGAGGTTTTTCAGTAGCCAAAAGCGCTCGATAAAAGATCAATCTTGGTCGCGATCGCCCTCAAAAGACCTATTTTTAGGTGTTTGACTACTGGAAAAACCCCATCATTTTTGCATTACATATCAAGAAATGAGAACGCGCATTCGGCACTCTTGCAATCCTGGAAAAAACAGTCTATCCTCTAAAATAAGATTTTATTTGATTCCACTGTTTTAAAATTCGTCTATAAAAGTTGCAGATTGCATAAACATCCGCAGTCTTCTGATAAGAGTTTGAACACTGTGAGGCGCGCGAGTCGACCATCGCGAGATAGGATTTTCGTCGAATTCGATCGTCGATAAGCGGCGAGCGCGAGTTCAAAGCGGTCCCAACGAAACGATGAGACCATCGACGGAATGAAAATCTCGCGACCGACTCTTTCGAGAAGGTCGATTCACAGAAGAATGCCGAGCGTAATATGTATGTACATCTCATCCGTCGCCGCGCCGCTCCGGCCCTCAGGATACACGGTTTCGGGCCGTGGTGCACGACTTGACGAAACGAGTTTAATTCGAGTCATTAGCGCACGCCCACATCGAGACGCTGCGCTGCGCTGCGCTGCGCTGGTCTCCCGAGAGTCGGAGAGAAAGAACGGATCGAAGAATCCACCGCTCTGCTACACCGACGAACGGAGGAGCTGCGAAACCCGAAAAAATACGTCACCGCCTTTGCGCGACTGGACGCAGCGTTTTGTTATCCGTACTCCTTAAAAATTGTTTGTTTTACAGATGTGTAAAATAAAGCGTCAACATTATTTCCATTCAATTATGTATAATAGTTGAATTAGCAAACCGAGGAAAATAAGTAGAAAATAAGTCTCAGAAAATCTGAAAAAATTGATTGATATATATATATATTTCAAGTAATACAGAGAAATTTATAACCAAAGACATCGGTGATTTAAATCATCTTTAAATCAATAATGTATTAATACTCTGAAAATATTTTAAGATTTTCATTGTTTTAAATTGCACTTGTTAATTTTAGTTATATGGAAATGCATAAAATCCGCGCGCGCGCGCGCGGGGAGTCTAGTAATAACCATTTTCTGCGAAGACAGCCTGCTGCGGATTATGAGAGCACGAAAATGGCAGTAACTTTTAAAATGAGATCGAATAAAACGCTTGTCCGTATGAACTTTCTTCATTGTTTTCGCGTTTCCCTTCAGAAGTTGTATTATGTACATTTTATGCAAGAAATAGAATTAGACATTTATCTCTGCGCAACAGCGTTACTGTACGGCTGATCTAACGGAAACTAGTGGGATATTTGTCAATTGTGAGGCAACAATGAAATAAGGACACGATTAAATTCTACAATTTAATATCTGGCGTACGGTGCAACTTCCGATGGATTAAAGTGACATCGTTTTGCAACATTGTTCGACGCGAGAGAGATACAGATAAAAGTTATGCCGGGAGCGCGGTAAACTTCCCTTACAAATAGCTTTTGTCGCGCGACCGCGATACGAAAGCACTCAGAAGCGAGCAACTATAATCGAGTCGAGTTGAACGACGCGACCGCGACGCGACGCGACGCGACGAACGGCTAACAAAACGTTAACGAAATGAGAGTTTGCTTGTATACACACGGCCACGGTGACCGGAGGCAGCCGGCGAACCTTTGCGTTCAATGCTCAACATTATTCCATGTACATACATAATTTCCTTCTGAAAGTGAACAATTTAACCTACCAATATACTAGATAAGCCGACCAATTTTTTCACCTAACTGACCTAAATAAAAGCCCGATTTACTCCTGCACACTTGCGGCCGTGAAAGAGTTAAGATCTTCCGACAATCATATCTTTAGACTTTGGAATATTGTTACAGACATCTTCGCAAATACATACAATACTTTCCATGCAAAACAAGCATGTTGTTCGGTGTTGTATTTTTTTCATTTAAGATGAATGTCGAACAATATAATATTTCTTTATGAAACCGTGTATATGTATTTTAAACTCTATATCTACATATATACATGCTCATCCATGGTCGTGAAAGTAATTCTACCATTACTATTACATCATTTAGGCATCAATTATGCTCCGCAGTGTACAGATTTAACACAATATACGAAGAAATAAGTATAACAGTTCGCAATAGTACATACATATTTGTGAATGAAGGAAAAAACTGAACTAAAGATATAATTTAGGTATGTTTCAACTATTACTTAATGTCGTCACCACTCGGATGAACAGAATGCTTTACTTTGAAAAATTGTATTTTGCCCAGCTTTTGGGCATTTTTGCACACTGTGGTACGGTTCTCGTTCGACCCGACGCGCCGCGCCGCGCCGCGCCTGTTGAATCGCAGCTTTAAATACCAATCGCGCGATGGTTACGCGGCCAATCACGAATCTGCGCCACAGAATAAATTACACGGCGGACGATATGTACTATGTATGTTCACCGTTCCATCGTCATTGCTCCAGTCCGACAATTCCTTGAAAGATAATCTCCGGATGGTGGTTGATAGAGGATATCGTCAAAGATCGACGACTCGATCGGTCGCCGTGGACCTACAGGGTGGTCCATAGACGGCGGATCTTTACGATTTACGAACTATGTATGTACATTGTTTTGTTAGATAGAAAGAATTTATTGGTAGAATAACCATGCTGTGAAAACGCTTAGAATTTTATGTTTTTAGTTTTTATGTACCCGATTGTCGCAACTTGAAAATCTATGACATGACAACTTTGACAGGGATTCGATTTATACTTTTCCAATTACCATTACACCATCTACAAGTTTTGAGGAAATATGAAGAAATTAGAGTCAAGTCATTCCTCTACGTTCAACATATACCGATTTTTGAAAAATCAATTAAACAATTAACTTATAAAGGTAATTTTAAGAATGTAGAATTATTGATTCAGCTAGTAACTTTAAATTATATGTATAATTTGTGACTGAATAGTATGATGTTATCGAATTAATTTGCTTAATCAGTTTCTTCCCCACATTTACAAGCAACTAATTAAAAGCTAATTTAATACTGTGCCAATACGATTGTTCGTGACTGTATGTATCTATGATTTATGTTCTTCATAAGAAAAAGAAGTAAGAAACAGTTAGAAGACAGCGTTTTTTGTAATCACGTAGCGATATTAGCGATAAAAGAGAAAGGAACAACGATTTTTAATTAAGTTGAAGGATCAGTGGACACACAAAAAAGTGATTTTTCGTCGTAATCTATTTTCAGCGAGTAATATCACCGCCACAGACCTAACGGTTTAACCAGAAATGAGATGGTAATCGTTCGTAACTGTAAACAACGGGCTTGATTTAGCGGCCCGCACAATATTAAAAATACATAGTACATACATACTGATGGTTGCCTAGACTCCTTCCCTCTACTAAACACAGTATGTCTAATTTATTCTGACGGATCATGTTTCTTACCGACGGCTTATCTAGTTTTTAGCGATACGTCCGCGAGTCATTAAGAAATTGTGAAAATAAAGACAAAAAAAGAGAATTTTTAAAACTTTTACACTATCGGTAACAGTATACATATTTATTAGTCTACTAATTGAACACTCCGTTTTACGCCCGCCCCGGAGATCCAGGATCGTTCATGAATTCCTACGATAAATCCAAAAAGTTGGGGGGGATGAAATTTCTGCAGTGTAATCTTCAATCTCCGATCAACAAGAAAAGTAGGCGATTCCATGGTTTTAATTAATAAATGCAAACCAGTGCTTGATCAACAGGCTATCTATGAATTATTGATCCGTCGACTTTTTCTGATCATAAACAAAACAATTATGTCGTAACGGGCTGTCGTAAGTTTACTTAAATCATCGCGAGCGATCATCGTCCTTGTGTACGGATACGCGTGTATCAGTGACGTTGTAATCTACAATTAATGCGATCAAATTGACCACGTGGCGACAATAAATCTTCCTGTACAAAATTTTACACAGTTTAACAAGTAATTACTAATTCATTATTGAATCGATCTACTTATTGCCTTATACATACATTAAATTATTAAATAATTACTAGCACGAGTAGGGTCGTATCTTTGCTTTATCGAGAAATGAGAAGGCAATTAGGCGCACCCCGCACCCCGCACCCCGCACCCCGCACCCTTGCAATCCTGAAAACGCGGGTCTACCCCCTTAAAAGTAACTGGTACATGTTCCCTTATAAAAATAACAAGATTGATTTTATTTAGACTGTGATAAATACACTGTGTATATATAAAGACACTGTGATAAATAACGATTTGTGATTTTGTGGTACGTGGTAGGTTCAGTGTTAAAACGGAAACATGTGTTCTAACTTCTATCCCATATCCTCGTAGAGATGAAAAATCCTCGAACGCGTTAATTTCCTAAATAACGACTTAATTTCCCCGTATAGCAATCCCCGCGTATTGAGCAGTACAAGCTCCTGAAAAAAGTACGAGTGGCGAAGAAGAAGAAGCGTTAAATACACCCCGTTGGATTAAGAAGATTACACGACCGTTTCCTCCGCGACTTAAGGAACGGAGAAAGACTCGCCTACACGGGGGAAATGGAAAGCAGAGGAAGATACACCCACGCTCGGCGAAATGCGAAATTGTAATTCACGAAGCGCCGTGTAACACGTGTTAATTCAACCGTGGAATTTATTATCTACCGGGATAAATCTGTACTCGGTCAGGCGTATTGTTAGGCCGGAAGATTACACGAGTATTTCCTCCGCGATTCGAGAGAGATACGCCCACGAACCGAGAGCAGATTGGAAACTCGATTTGCTAAATATAAATTCTTGCTATTATCAGACTCACTTGGACCGGAAGATACATATGTACATTGTTGCGACTATTATCTTCTGGCGAGGAACGATCTTTGGCGGAACTCGCGGACCCTCTCGCATCGATCTCGGGCTCGTTACAAACCTTTGGCCACGATTTCATCAAGCTTTAGGTTCAAGTGATACATACGTATTACTAACCCGTTGCACTTTTTTTTTACGTACACCAGCGCGGCGTAAACAATGAAAGTTGTTGCCATTGTTAAACCGAATAATTTCCGATGCAACATGCACATTTTTCAAAGTGCCGCGTGTATTCAAAGTTATAACGGTTTGAATTGTTCATAGAACGAATACTTTTGCGGTGGTAACGCCTGACATGCTTTACGCACCTGACACGCGTTACAATGCATTATGGGCATGGGCAATTCAAACCGTTATAACTTTTAATACGTGCGAAAATTTCGTACAACACTGCAGGGGAATTCTCTCGGCCCAGTCGGAATTATGATGGAAGCTATTTTCATCCTCAACATTCTAACTGCGGGTTTTAAATAATTTTTAAGTAATTCACGGTAACTTCAAACGCGAACAAAAATTGTTTGGAAAGAAATAAATGAGTGAATACATACATTAAAGTATTTTATTTAATGGGGGGGGGGGGATATTCCAACGGTTCACTCTTTACTATTCCAACTGATCTGGCATCCGAAAAACATGTACAACCGGCATGTAACGGTAACTATTCGGATCTGGATAATTCGCGGGAACATTATGCCGGGAATAAAACAAAGTGTCCTATGGTTAACGTCAACGTACAATACATATAATAGCATTCGAACGATTACTAAGAAAATTGCACTGATGCATGCAATTAGCGGCTTCATGCGACCTGTTTACGACGCGAAGCGTCACTTATCGGGCCAATGAATATAGTAGATCCGATTTTGTGTTAAACGCAATGTAAATTAAAGGCGCGCGGTGCACGTCGATTAATATAATCATAATGTAGCGATCGTAATGACCGGTTGACACGAAGCTGTTGGGAACGCTCGTTAAGAGGAGCATGCAAGAAAGATTCGCGAGTTCCGGTCGACTACTTTGCTTCGGTTCAATAAGACGTTTCGGTTGACACAGGGGGAACGCGCGCGCGCGAGCGAGCGAGTGAGAGAGATAGGGGAAAAACGAAACGCTACAAGCTTTCCAAAAAAAAAAAAAAAACAAACGTAAGAGGAAACATGGGTAGGCAGGTCAATGTCATGGTATGTAGACAGGTCGAGGTTGATCTGACGGATACGTACAAAATCGAATTCTACATATCGCACCTTTAAAGAACGTCATCACAACTCAAAAAATTATCCTTCTGACCAGTCCTGGACGATTTAACCCCTTGCCGTATTTTAACGAGTCACGCTCGTCATAAAGATTTTAAACAATGTCTAACAAATTTGATTCGTTTGTAATCAATAGTCACCGGATTTTATGCATTTATGACAAAAATGAGTAGGTGTAATTTAAAACATTAAAAATATTAGGCGAAATTGAAAATATTGTTACATGTACTACATATTTTCACCCTATTTAACACATTAAGAGAGAAAATAAATGTTTATGTCACTCATTTTTATTTTGCTTAAAGCTCCGCAGTAATCAATATTTAAGAATTCAATTAAATGTAGCCGTACGAAAAATATGAATTTTTTTCCCTCTCTTCTACGACATTTTTGGAGATAAAGACGGTTTAATCACTGAGACTATAAAGAAAATGATACGGCAAGGAGCTAAGAAGCGTAGTTGTTTCTTCTCTTTCTGGAAGAGTAGTAAGAATAGAGGCAGAAACAGTAAATATAAATACACATTTGACGCTGCATACACAATGACGCGACGCAAATAACAGAAAACTCTACCAAAATTCGCATTTTAAGACTATAAATTAATACATTAGCGAGCAAAAAATGGACATTCAGAGAAGTTTTGTAATATTTTGTGAGAGGAACATTAACAAATTGTTGAAAGAAATGGAGTATCTAGTAACAAAAAACTTGAATTTTTTGGGTTGTGATTCACCTACCGATGCGATATTTTTCAAGAGAAGCGTTATGTCATAACGCATTTGGTCACAAAGAGTAGTTATCGTTTCATACATTCTCCCGCTATATTCGTCGGTCGTGACCATTATGGTATCGTATTTAATTCATTGAATATATTCCGTCGTGTCTCTCAAGATATTCCTGTAAATCTTGTGACAGGTATCTACGTCTTGAGCATTCCAATATAATTTGCGATAAATGATGCATAATATAATAAATCATTTGGCAAATCCAAATGTATAAAGTCCAGTAACTATCAAGCTTGTATATTTTCATCATAAATACATAAAATAGTATGTATTCACTACGAGAATTCCACTACGATTCCAGATTTTGAATATATACATACATTTGTACTGTTTTCGCAGAAATGATCAGTAGCAGCAGAGATTTTATGTTATTATATCTCTCGGATACGCCGCGACCTCCGAACAAATTCTTACGACCGCGACCGGTGCGGGGTTAAATGTACCCTTCCGCATACTTGCAGAGCCTCGTAAACACAATAAGATTAATCGGCCCTTTTGCATACAGTGTTGTGCCGCGTTGCTTACGCAACGTTACGCGGTTCGGAAAGCGAAACGAGGAGGGAAAGAGCGGGAACGATGGTCGAACAGAAGACAGAAAGAATGACAGACAGGTAAACGAACAGACGTATGGGGAAAAGGGAGAGAGCGAGAGAGGAAGAAAAAATAAGTGTGTGTGTGAGAGAGAGAGGGAGGGAGGGAGGGAGGGAGAGGGAGGGAGGGAGAGGGAGAGGGAGAGGGAGAGAGAGAGAGAGAGAGAGAG
>CM052312.1:8819410-9143972 GCA_028455605.1 Lasioglossum malachurum | reverse complement strand
AGAGAGAGAGAGAGAGAGAGAGAGAGAGAGAGAGAGAGAGAGAGAGGCTAAGAAAGAGACAGATAGATGAACGAGGGAACGCGAAAAAGGAACAAGAACGGGCGGTAGGTCGGCGGAAAAGAGATGGAAGCAAATGTGCAGTAAAAGCATTACATACCATCCACAAGGCATGACGTGTGGAATAAACAGAGGAGCGCCAGAGCGAGTAAGCTCGCTATGCCGCCGTCGCACGCGCCTCTCATCTTCCCTCGGGCTTTTGCTGGTGATCGTCCCGCCGCGCCGCGCGCCGTTCACGGCATCCACTCTTCTCTTGCGAAAACGGCCGTAGTTCAATGGCGACGACAGGAAACGGCGGCACGAGGATCTCGATCGACGTACGCACGACGTAGACGACGGTCCTCCTGCGGACCTTGTAATATCATCTTCTTGTCGACTCGGGGATAAGGCGAAGTTCCCCGTCGACGGAACACTTGTCACCGGTGCAACCGCCGCTCGCTCTCATACGAGCACACACACACGCGTGCACGGAACGGAACACGCAGTGGTTCTTCGTTACTCGTCTCTCGCGTTGCCTCTCGTTTGCTCCTCGCGTCCCGCTCTCATCGCAAATCGCCGTGTATATAATGCATATGCGTTAACAATGTCTTTCTCTTTCACCGTGGCGCACGAACCCCCTCTCTCCCTCTCTCTCTTTTTCTTTCTTTCTTCACTGTAGACGGATCGTCCGTTTCGCCGCGCCGACAACAAGATCAGAACACACGCGTTTAAACCACCGTGCACACTTTGCGATAAGGTACGCGACCGATCACACGATAGGTTATTTTGTTTCGGACGTTGCCTCGTACCTATGTACGCGTCATACGAATCGTACGAAGAACAATGTCGTTGGCCCTGGTCGTCTACTTCGCGCAAGGCGAGCCGCCATTTTCCTACTGCTGCTGATAGGCCCGGCCTATTATCCCTCTTGGCCAACAGAAAGAGAAGACACGCGCGCGACAAGGAAAAAAATAAACGGCGCACACCGAACGATTCACTGGCACCTTGATGAATGGCTCGGGCTGGCGCGAATCACATCACGACGACACTTTGACGACGAGGATATCTGACACGCTCCTACTCCTACGAAAACGAAACCACTGTCAGTATACAACTGTCACGAGGAACGCGGAACACTCGCGAGAGTTTTTACAACGAATCCAAAGCGGCCGACTCGTGCTGTTGCTACTGCTGCCGCTACTACCGCCGCTGTTGCCTGTACTTTTGCTTCTGCGGCAAGTATGGAAGTATGTATTATGTATGTATGTAGTTCCCTTCAGCGGCGCCATCGCTCTTCTCCGCCAGGGCCGTAAACAATTCTCGTCAGGCCTTGACGAATCCGAGGTCCGAGGTCTTCTTCGACTTTTTTTAGCCAGTCGTCCTGAGTCGTCCCGCATCCTGTCGTACGTATACGTCGTACCTCGTATCACACAGCCTGGTCGAAATGAAAATTAAAAAGAGATGTTTGAAATATTGATTCATTTGCAATAATTGCTATTTGAAATAATCATTTCGAATTTGACAAGAGAAACAATTTTGAAAATAATATGCACCCCAAAGAGAGTCGCTATAAAACAAGCTCGAACCTAAAAAATAATAGTAAAGTCATTTGCTATAATTTTCGAACACAAATTGATAATTATCTCAAATAATTATTTAAAATAATTTATAAAATAAGAGAGACAACATATTATTTCAAATGATATTTCAGGTAATGTTATATATATCATATAAATGATCACGCAGGCATAATAATATTTCGAATAATGGAATATCCGGAGTGCCCAGGTAAATACCATGTACATACATGGACTTTATGGGTTATGTGGATATTTTATTGCAACACACAAATTTTAAACAAAAGAAAGGTTAAAAAGTTTATTGTTGGTGCGCAGACGTATTTTTTTGTATTTATGCGAGGTTTAAATGAAAAATTAAACAAAGCATGAATAGGATGTTTACCTTTTTCTTTTGAATCCGATTCAAACAAAAACTTAATTGGGAACTACAAAAGAAATACATTCGTTTACATACATAAAAGCGGAGAATAAATTTTACCCTTTACGCAATTTCGAATAACGTTTATTTATAAATTTTATGTATATATAATCATGAAAGTAAAAGACATGTATATCATGCGAAATAAATTCACGATTAAACGTAATTTATAACAATTTCATGATACATACCGAATAAAATGAAGTATTTATAAAATTATTACGAATGGTGAGTACTCATTCGCGCGTTTCTTAAAATAGTTTTCACGGACAATACCAATGATAACAATCGCATTATTGCTATGCTTTTCATCTTTTCATTCCTATTATTACTCTCTCTCTCTCTCTCTCTCTCTCTCTCTCTCTCTCTCTATTTTACTATTCTTATAAAGAAAAATATAATACTTTAATAAACACCAAAGTGTTCTTCGTTACTGAAGAAAGAGCCACCTCAGTAATAATTTCGTCGTATTTTAAAAATGGCGGAACCATTTCGTAGGAATCATTTAAATGTGTAAAAATATTATCTAACAAGATTCGTAATTTGTAATAGAGCCTTACACGAGATTTTTTCCAAAATGCAAAAAGGCTATCGAAAAAAGACGTATTAACTATATATAATAATGGCGCGTGTAAAACTTATTGTTAGAACTGCTTACCGCAACACCTTACAAATAAAATGCAAACATTTCTAGGCAAGTACAATTCTGCAGGAATGTACTGTCATTTAAATTCTTATAATTGTAAAGTTTTTGGCATGTATGTATTACAATATATATTGCACGAAAAAGAAGATATTTAAAATTTCGCTTCGTTCTTTCCTGCAGTATTTCTTTTTGCAGTGTAAATGCCCATGATCAATTTGATTCATTCAATAGAACTTGCATCATATTTTTAGCGGAAAGTTACAAACACTGCTTCGATTTGTATGATTCTAATCAAAGTAATGACAAATTCATTCGCTACGTGCTATTAAATTATGTAAAATGTTTATACAAATGTTTGATGCAACTCATGTCACCCATTATTGTATACGTCAATGAAACGTATTTATCGCGGTCTATTAACATTACCAACTAATTAACCTCCACTTAATTATTTTTGTTCCAGAACACTTCGGATACAAGTGCAGATGTTCTACTTTTAAAATCCTTGTAAGTAGGAAATGCTCACAAACTTATTAAATAAGAAAATAGTTTATACAATGATTGCCACGTTGATCACTTCTTGTGCAGTGGCAAACAAGAGTATATGTATGTATGTATGTAGATTTTAAAAGTACAACAATCGCATAATTGTCGGTGAAATAGATTTGTGAAAGTCTTCTGCTGCTGAACTTCATTCACATTTGAGTTTGGCTACCCCACGTTGTTGATATCGCCAGTTTTTGTAATCCTCTTCCCAATAGTTTGAACGATAAAACCAATTCTTTGCAACTTATCGTGGTCCAACACTTTTCTACCATCAAAAATGTATGCTGGTTTTATCATATTGACATAAATTCGTGTAAAATCCAGCTCCTAAAAAAGAGAAATCGAGAATGCGTGAAATTATATACTCGAAAAGTTTTTACTTACTGCAAATTGTTGCTTACTGTAAATTCGTCCCATTCTGTGCAGACGACAATGGCGTGGGTATCTTTTGTCGCGCTGTAAGCGTCTTTGTAAATATTGATCCTACTTTTTACGTGTTCCGGATCATTTGTCACGCTTGGATCTGTCAGATCTTCGATAATTTGATTCTCTTCAACCTGCGTAAAAAACACACACAAATTACAAATTTTCACAGAAATTTCTTTTCATGTTAATATTTGCAAAGCTTCTACAGATCACACACACACTTGAGTAAAAGAAAGTGTTAATCATGTCTACCGTATATGTATAAATAGTTATACGATATTTTTACATATTTTACAAATTTTAGATCGAATCAAGTTGAATATATATTTGTACAGCAGTGCATAGAAAATTAATCGTATAAGATGAAAACTCCGTCTATGTTTTTACAATTTTATTTTATTTTTACCACGTTTTTTTTTTTTAGATAAAATTAGAGCCCACTTTACAACAAGCAGAGTCGTAAAGACGAACTGATATCCTTGAAATGTTTTTACCCATTCATGTAAAAACTATTCGCCATTTATTACACTGTATCCTTTCCAACCACTCTACACATCAATAGTTTTTCGACATGCCCTCAATCGTCAAAGGTAAATGAAAGGAGTTTACACAGAATGTTTCACAACAACCACACAACGTGTACCGGCGATGCAACTTCAATTCTGTGTTTCGAAAGAAGAGACCTTGCATTCCAATCAAATCTTTTCTTTCACCTTAAAATACCGAAATTACTTTCTTGCCAACAATAGTTTTAAACAGATGATCTGCCAGGTATAAATAAGAGAAATAGGAGAAACTAATAGAGGTGCTGCGCGAGAACTCGAGACGAGTTTCCGAAAGTTTTGAAATTCTCGATTATGTCAAGATTCCCGAAAATGTTCGAGATTCTCGGAGGTTCCGGAATTTTCTCGAAAATTTCAGGGTTTTCAGTACTCGATTACCGTTATAAGTAGACAGCGGATCTTCATGCAAAATAAAAATTTGGTACCTTGCAACAAATTGGATATTGAAATAGAAATTTATTTTCTTTCCTCTACTGTGTTAAATAAATCGAAAATATTATAACGATATTTCGAAACTTTTCGAATATTTCCACTGTTACAAATTACATTACGTTTTCGTCGTAAATGCATAAAATCCGCTGTCTAGTAAATACATATTGAGACTCGTTCCAACCATCGGGATTTACACATTTTCGGGCACACCCCTAACCACTAAGTAAGAATGAATTCTGAGATCGTCTGTTAATATTGTCTTGTTTTAGTCGTTTCTAAAGAGAATTGATGGATAATCACGTGTCCGGTTGAGGGTTAAATATTTGCCGTGATAAACTGAAGGCCCTGTCCGGCTCGCGACTGGCTGTACGATGCCACCGTGGATGCTCATTAAAGAAAATTACCTTGGGATCGTATATATGAAGCATTGCACCCTCGTCGAGCAGGGTCTTGGCGACATGAATGGCCGGTGACTCACGCGTGTCGCCGGTGTTCTTCTTGAAGGCGAACCCTAGCATAGAGATCCGTTTGTCCGTAACGGTGTTGAACAGCGATTCGATTATTTTCGCGGAGAACCTTGACTTCTGGTATTCGTTCATGTCTATGACCTGTTGCCAGTAGGCAGCCACCTCCGGCAGGTTCAGGCACTCGCACATGTACACCAGATTGAGTATGTCCTTCTGGAAGCAGGAGCCGCCGAATCCCACCGACGCATGAAGGAACTTTGATCCTATTCGGGAGTCAAGGCCAACAGCTCGTGCTACCTCCGAGACGTCCGCGCCCGTCGCCTCGCACACCGCTGACAGCGAATTTATGCTGGATATGCGCTGCGCTAAAAACGCATTGGCGGCCTAAAATTGCAATTAAATTCTCACCTAATTGCGTAAACACGGCCTGCCTATTACATACCACACGAACAATTGGCAAACATTAATTCCAAGATAATGCGACACGACGCGACGCGACGTTACGACACGCGGCCGAAATTCAGAACGCCTGGCGGTTCACGTACAGTGCACAGCAAAATTCGAACAATGAAACCGTTCTCTCTTATAAAATAATTATTTAAACCTTTGCACTCGGAGTTATTTCAACTCGAAAATTAAACGTTCCTCTCGATCTGGAATAATTCCATTCTACATATGTATATGATTTTTATGAATATGAAAATGATATACATAATATCTCATATGTATAATACTTTTGTAATTGTAAATGTTTAGTTACCGTGGGCTAATTTGACCACCTAAAGATTTATACACGTCGTTGCACATTTCTAAAGTGATATATGCTAAGAGAACAGTGGACATGTTTGGAAACATGTCTGCGTTAACTTTCGGTTCGTAGGTTCAATTCGTACAACGTAGGACTTTATCGCGGCTCGAGAGTCTACCGGTTTGCACACCTGTGCTTGAACATCGCGTCGCGCGCATTGCTATCGGATTTCTCGGAAAATGGGCTTGCTCTCACCAGCTTCGATAGCTCTGAACTCCACGTGTTCATCGTTAAGATGTGTTCACGTGGGATCCAGTGCTCGTACACCTTGCACAATTCCTCCATAGCGGCGTGACCTTCGATAGAGTCCTCGCCGCCAATCAGAACTCGATCTGCACACAGCAGGTCCTCGATCGCGGTCCCTTCCGCCAGAAACTCCGGATTCGACAGAATCTGAAATGAAAACATGACGGGTTTTTTCTTCTCCTGTGTTACCCTGGTCGACGTCGCGACACGTCCGACTTGGCACGGGGACGTACGACGTACGATATCAAGCGGCGCGTGATAAATCTAAAAACGCGGCCGGAAAGAGAGAAAAAGGGTCATGATCACGCGGCCGCCCCGCCGCGCCGCGCCGCGCCGGATAGCGGCGCGGCGGACGCCTCGGACGCGACCGGTGTTAATTCAACAGGTGCCAACTAGAACTCTCACTATTCCGGGTATCCGAGTACTCGGACCACTCGTGATAAACTGACCCAAGGGATATGAGTAGGCAGCGGATTTTTATGCAAAATCAACATTTTCTTCGTGAATTGCAACAAACTGGAGTCAAATAGAAATTGAAAATAGAAATTTATTTTCTTCGTTAATATGTTTAATAGGTTGAAAATAATGTAACAGTATTTTTAAATTTTATGTATTATTTATCACAAAGAGAAGTATTGTAAACGGATACCAATGACACGATACTGTCCAATAATGACCGTGTCACACATTTTACGACATTGCAATGAATATATTGGCGATGTTCTTATCATACTGATACGAATTGTGAACACGTATAGAAAATTTAATTGAAATGCATAGGAAACTCAATGTTTTTGTTTCAGCAGTCGTTACTTTCGGAAAAGAAAGCCTCCTTGTGAGCTTTGAATATATTATTTTTAATCAGAAGTAAACTATTTAGGATGCTACATTATAATTGAATAATGACTGTAAGAATAGATTGTTAAAAAGTGTTGTCCGGACTTCATCAATTTTCTAATGTCATTTGAATGTTTACTTTTTCTGTACGATTCTAAAACTGGCTACATTATACTACTATCATTATACCTTCTCGGTTGCTGACCGATGGCGGAAAAGAGCACTACCGTAGTCGGTTTTGGCAAACTGTCGCACCTCAAAACGTCTAACGATAAGGGCGACTAATTGATAGAATCGTTAGGTGAAGTGTTTCGATATTTGTAAAAGAAAAATTTTTGTGACCTCGAAATTAAAAATTTCATCAGTACATAAATGAAAGATCTTCCTTTGTCCAATTCTTCTAAATAGATTAGTATACTTTTTGAAATATTCCATTTCTGCAGCAATGTTCAAATAATTAATTATTGTTAACTGAATTGCTTATTTCTTCTTGTTAGAATTAGTAAGTATGTACTCTGATATTCTGAATAACTCACTATGTATCACGAATACTAAATTCATTTCGTGCTTGTACTCGGTGTTCGTGAATTCTTATCGCACAGTACATACATACATATAACGTATCAAACGACTTGGCAGCAGAAATCGTTACAGCGGTAGAGTATGTTTGCATTTGATTTTAATTATCAAACATACCTACCAACAATTCGACGGAAAACACTCGTTATCGTTACGCGTCACTTCCTATAACGTAAAATATAATTGACTATATGTATATCTATCAGTTTTTCCAGCTAATCCTTTCTTTGTTTTTAAAATTTGATAAATAACGTCAGCTGGAACATTGGAACATAGTAGAACAGAAGCAATGAGTATGGATGTTAATAAATTTTTTTAAATTTCATGTTAAATGTTGTTGAGCTCCCTTGGCTCCTTTTGGATAATTTTAGGTTCAATTACATTTCCATCGTGACAGCACAGCCAGAAAATTTTGTCAATTCGTTGAACGTGATAGGAAATTTGTCTACCTAATATTAGTTTTACGAATAGCGTACTTTCTCAATTATTTGTAAACGGGTAGATCCAATCATCTTTATCTGTGTGTGCTTTCCGATACGGAAGTTTGAACAGTTGGCATGTGTCGTACACGGAAACCCCGTAGTCCCATTTGGAAAACACGTGTGCTGACCGCCCATAAGCGTATCAGCAGAGAATTACTTCCGAGGACCAATTGTTTATGATAGGCTGTTCTAAAAATAAATCAGCGGAACGCAAAACACGCGTCCTCTTTACAAAAACACCAAGAAGAGCACTCCTTTGAATTCGGCGCTATTGCTCCTTGTATGCAACGGCAATTTTTGTGGAATTAGTCCAGCATTGCGTTTTTAAGTGTATATTATTTTTCTGAATTTAAAAATATTCAATAATACATATGTAATATACTTACAAGAAAGCAAAGAAAAATCGAAAAAACTGATTTCTACTTTCCACTTTTGATCGTTTATACTTCCTAAACCAATTTCCCGTTTAGAGTAAAATTTGATCTAACAAAGTCGATGATCCACGCGGGGGTGAATGAAAACGTGACTCAGGTAACCGCAGCGCGTGATCGATCAGGCGAAAATTTGAGCAAATAAAAATATGGTTGTAACATTACCTGATACGAAACGCCTGGTTTGTGATTGGCACGCAGAATGTTCATGATGCTCTCCGCCGCTCTAACCGGCACGGTGCTTTTCTCGACAACGATTTTGTCCCCGGTCGCAATTTCTGCGATCATTCTGGCCGCGCTCTCGACATACTTCAAATCTGCCGCCCTTCCTCTCCCGTTGCCGAACGTTTTCGTCGGCGTGTTCACGGAAATGAATATCAGATCCGCCTCCTTGATCGCGGTCTGCATGTCAGTGGAGAAAAATAAATTTTTCCCGCGGCTAATCATGACCACCTGATCCAAGCCGGGCTCGTAAATCGGCAGCTTATCCGAATTCCACTGGGCGATCCTTTCTTTGCTCTTGTCCACGACGGTCACTTTGATTAGCGGACACTTCAAAGCAATAATACTGCAAGTAGGTCCGCCAACGTACCCAGCACCGATACAGCAAATATTTCGGATCGTCATTTCCACTGATCGATACCCTACCTAACAGTAATATTCGAAGAGATCAAATATGTATTCATTAAAATAATATAAACTGTAAAATGTACAATTAGTGAGATGGCGTGCGAAATCACTAACCGTGATTTATCACATCGCAGATCGCAAAATCACTTTACCCTAGAATCATGTATTTCAAAAAAGAACTAATTTAGAATGATATATTTAAAAAAAAATAATAAAAACTATTGTTAGCTTTCGGAAAACGTGCTCGCAATACATATTGAGTTGTATTATCAGTTTTGCGCACAATGAATCCCGAAAATTACAGTAAAATACCGGTAACGCGCTAAACCTACCGACCACCAAAAGCGACTGATGTGTATTGTATTATAAAAATATAACAAGATTAAATTTATTCATATTTTGTGCAATTTTTATTATAATTAGACTGCGGATCTCTATGCATTTATGGCATCAAGAAATATTTAAAAAATGCTAGAGCTAGAATATAAAATTCCAAAGAATTTGATACGATATTTGATTTGTTTTATCAGATCTCTATATAAAGGCTACTAAATATGTATGTATACCACTGAAAATAATATTTTATTAGTTTCCACATTTTCTTGAAATTTTCCAGAAAAAATGAAAAATTGCTTAAACATCCGCAGTCTAATTATAATATGTACTGGAATAAAAGAATGTATTCAATGAATTTCTATGAAAACACCTTTATAATTTCAATAATTGTAAAACAAAAAATTTAAACCGGTCGCATGACCGGCGGACTTTTCTCTGTAATTGTCAATGAAGATATAGTTTGGGATGGATGTTTCATTGTATTGACAACGTTATCTCATGAATATATCGATCTAAGTGCCGATTGAAAGATACATACTGTAATCTATTTCGTTACGACAGTTACGTCCACAATTCACCCTCGCTCGTATCAGTTACACATGCAACTGTACAATTATTATGAAAACTTGACTGGATCATATTCCACGATGATAGTTCATTTACGTTCGAATTTATATGCGCATTATTAATTAGGAATTCAACGAATCGTAAATGTCTTAGTTTATCAAGTTTTGTCGGTAACCGCTAACAGAATGCCGGATGACGGCTGCAACGTGCTAATGCAAACAACTCGACACACTCTTGTCGAAATCTCATTAGTTTTGAGAGGGCTGAATGAGTGCGTTTCACAAGTACAATTAATATCTTAAGTAAATGAATAAGAGCACCCTTGGCATGCTGTTGTTACCTGTGGCTAACGTTTCTAAACGTACGCTCTAATAGAAAACGTGAGTCTTCTCAGAATCGACGAGTGGATGGAAGGAAATGCAACGATAAGTCGGCGATCACTAACCAGCCAAATCACATACCGTCACGAGCACACCAACAAACGAAAGTCTTTAGAATACCGGACAGCAACGTTCATGACAGGAATGTATTGCAGACTGATCGTCGACACACAACGAAATACTGACGTAGACGTTGCTCGAATCCACTCGAGTCCTACGCGTCCATGTCCATACGCGTCCCTTGTCAGAAAATCGTCTACAGTCTACATAGTCTAAACTGGAGGCGCGTAGGTCGCACGCGCGGCCCCTACTCACTGCTCTCTCCTGAATTGTGGTCAACCGACGCATGCGTACCCGCGTACCAATGCGTACTTTCACAATTTTCAACATGCTATCGTCACAGAGCAGGTTGATATAACAAGAGACGAAACACAGTGTGCAAAACTTAGATCATATATCTGTGGTAAGAAAGAACGCCTCATGTCACATACACTACCGCTCACAGAAGTTTGGCCAAGAGAGAAAATTTTTATATATAATAATTCAGAACGTTTCGCCCGCTTCAAGAAAGTTTATATTGTTACATAGTAATACATAACTAATGAAGATTTTTTGAATAAACATTATTACCGTATTACGTACGGGTATTCGACCGTGTAAATTTCCTTCTTGTAGCCTACGTTTAACCCACGGTGTATTATAGAGGTGTTCGGACTTCCCTCAGAAAAGTGTGATAGATAGAACCTAGTTCTCTGGTCGCCACCTGATGGCATATTGGACAGGATTATTTTACATACATGTTACACACATATACGTTGTAGTTAGTTTCCGATATTTAGCTGAGAGGGCACCCTGCTACCCTTGCCATGAATTGCCATGAGTTTCCTATCTAGGAACAATTACTCCACGACAATTCTCTGACAATATTTGTCAAGTGGCGCTGTTGTCGCCTGTGGTGGCGCTGCGAGGAAAATCGTTCTTTACGTTCTCGGCGTCCGTACTTCGCGTCGTGTTAAACTTTTATATCCGTTGCGATATAAAGGATCCGTTAAGTTTTCATTGAAAACAATGGTCCAAAAAAAGGTAAATCTATTACATTGCCGAATACAAATAATATTTCTAAGCCGGATCTTGTTACTGTTATGAATTCGAATGGTTCAAATTCGGCATGTCTTGGATTCGTTCGTATGGAATAAATAAATATGTTTTCTTTCTGTAGAATACATACTCGTTCACGAAATTCGTAAATTATTATGAATAAAATAATTTTTATGTACTGCGAAAATACGAGTGCATGGAACTGTATACAAACAATATTGTTTTAAATTCTCTGAGTAACCACAACCTTCCTAACCTATACAGAATTATCCACGAGTGGTAATCTTCAGTATTTTCTGATTACGGTTTTTAACGAAAATCTTTTTGTTATTTAGCCGAAGAAGAAGGTGGGGAAGAAGGTGGCGGCTGCCCCACTGGCAGTGAAAAAAGTTGAACCCAAGAAACAGACGAATCCTCTCTTCGAGAAACGCACCCGCAATTTTGGGATCGGTGAGGAAACATTGCTGTACACGTGCAGTTGATAGACAATGTTTTGCCTTATGCTAACGAGCTAAATTTGTTACTTAGGACAGGATATTCAGCCGGCTCGTGATCTCAGTCGTTTTGTCAAATGGCCCAAATACATTCGTATCCAGCGCCAAAGAGCTGTGCTCCAAAAAAGGTTGAAAGTACCACCACCAATCAACCAGTTTACACAAACGCTAGATAAACAAACAGGTTTGTAATTCAAAACCAATTAAAATAAATTAAGGGACTTGAAAGTAGGGCTGTTACTTTTCTGAAGCTTCAACTCTTCAAAGATTCAAAAGAACAAAGGGAACTTTTTTGAAGGTCTGAAGTCTTCGAAGTGCACCAAGTTTCAATGTCTTTGAAACGTATGAAGTTGTAACTTACGAGCTTCATATCATTCATATTAAATAATAAATAATTATTTTTGCTTTTCATTTAAATATCCAAATTATTATTATTATTATTATTTATTGATTGTTGTATGAAGTTAAATTAATATAAACACGGTCGACGCTAAATCCTAATCTTACATTTTTTGAGGAAGTTAAAAATACATATTAGCGCTGTAATGTCTCGCACTAACCATTCACTATTTTCAATTATCACAGCGACACAGTTATTCAAAATGATGGAGAAGTACAGGCCTGAATCTGCAGCGATGAAAAAAATGAGGCTGAAGGCTAAAGCAGAACAAAAAGTTGCCAAGAAGGAAGACGCGCCAACAAAGAAACCCAATGTACTGCGCAGTGGGACAAACACAGTCACTACGCTCGTCGAACAGAAGAAAGCCCAACTTGTTGTGATTGCGCATGATGTGGATCCGATCGAGGTACGAATGAACGATCCTTTCTATTAAGATAATAATTTATTAGCCATTTATTAACCATATTTTTAACAATGATGCTAACAGAATTTCTTCACCTGAGAATATATTCGATATAATCGGTACTATTCTAAAGATGACCAATGACATACTGAGAAAAATATATAAGTAATCTTATGGGGCTGAAGTAATTTATTTTACAATGTTTATCATACTGTTGTTATTTACAGATTGTTCTTTTCCTGCCTGCTCTTTGCCGTAAAATGGGTGTACCATACTGCATTATAAAGGGTAAAGCTCGTTTGGGACGTCTCGTCAGACGTAAAACTTGTGCTACAGTGGCTATAACTCAGGTAAGAATAGTTATAACTAGATCTTATGCTGATCTTTTTATGTAAAATAAAAAAAAATGTTTGCATTGATTTCAATACATAGGAGCCAAATAGAATTTCTTTTTTCTTTTTATTGCCTTATTAAGCTGAAATTAATACACTGATGTCCTTAAATCTTCTTAATTCGTCGACTGCTCTAAATTATACGTGTCCATTTTCGTCATAAATGCATAAAATCCGCAGTCTAATTATAACAGTTACAATGTCAAACATCATTTTTATTTTATGTATGTACCTATATCGCAAATGATGAACACAAATAGAGCCAATCCAATGATAATATTTGTGATATATCTATTTAATATTTATCTGACTTATTCTTCCTAATATCTCTTATTTTTTACAATGTCCTCGATTTTTGTATAACATGTTGTTTACGTAAACAGGTGGATTCTGGTGACAGGGCCAACTTTGCTAAACTGGTTGAAGCCGTAAAGGTAAACTTCAATGATAGATACGATGAAATCAGACGTCATTGGGGCGGTGGTCTTTTGGGTAGCAAATCTGCTGCTAGGATAGCTAAGCTAGAGAAAGCTAAGGCGAAAGAACTTGCGCAGAAACAGGGTTAACATCGTCCTGTTTGTGGGGGTTTGTTTACAATGTATAACAATAAAGAATGAAAAACAGTTCGTTTGTGTTCTAAATGGCACATGACCTTTAAATAATTTTAATAAATGTTAAGATAGAGTGTAGAGAAGATGCTTAACAAGTATTCAAATTTTATATAGATATATTTCAATTCAATATATATGTACAATTTAATAGAAGACTTACTATATATATATATAAAAAATGCTTATATTCTTTTCTTTATTAATTTTTCTAGTTTTTTTATTCGTCCAGCTTCGTGTTCTGGACTGTCCTGAATAATGTGACTCTTCGCGTCATGCGAGGAAACCGCATTTTCAGGTTGCTTGAATTGTTCAACTAGTAGAGCTTGCTCTGTTTTTTTCAAACCCTATAAATAATTTAGAGTTATGATATGCTAAATATAAGTTACCGTAATGTCCGACTGTAAGTCATTTCTCGGTTCTGTGTTGAGACCTAGATATGAGCGGGACACTATTTTTGTTGTGGTTTCAAAGATCGCGCCGAACGTGGAAAAGGACGGTGGAGCTCGGGAGGCCTCGGGCTTCGGTCGCCGAAAAGAGTAAACATAACTAATCCAATAACGAAACTTATTTTTATTATTTTTCTTTATTTTTTGATGGTACTTTCACCAACGTTATTCGTGGCATTTTTCTAATGAAAATTATACCAAATATGATATAATTCTCGTGTAATGAACAATGACAGTTTTCAACGCAAAGAAGGATAGCGTATGGCGTATGGGAAAAAAGAAACGCGGGGAGTCGCGGCGCGCCGGCACAGTTCAAAACATTTCCTATACAGTATACGCTGTTCTTCCTTGCATCCGAAACATTCGTCGTTCATTACACAAGTAAATATCATCAATTTGCATTAGAAAAATTCCACGAATATGTTGGTCAAAGTCCCATAAAAAATAAACAAGTTTTGCTCGGCGATCGAGGCAGCTCGAGTTTCTTGGCCCTTCGCGGGGTATACCAGCCAGTGGAATAATGTGGACAGCGTAGGGACATACAGTCAGTCAAGCTTTCCTCAAGACTTACAGTTGGACATTACTGTACATCAATCTCTCTCAAAAAGCAAAATTAGATATTTACTTTCATATCCAGAATTTTCTTAAACTCTTGTGCCTCTAGATCCGGAAAACGCAGTCTACATTGTTTTACAAAATCCTTTGGAGATTCAATTGGCGACATTACAATTTTGAGTATCATTTCAGCGCTTGCCATGCCTTTTACAACTACCTGATTACAATAAAGAACAAATGAATATAGTCGTAGGTATACTGATAATGACAAATGTTACCTTAGTATATGCTGCTGGTGGTTTTCTTTGATCTTGATAACCTGTTGTTGGAAGATCCAAGAGAGCAGTCTTCAACACAATCACGTCTAGCAGTAATTGTTCAGCACCCATGGTATTTAAAGGCTTACATTTATACAGCTGTTGCACTAATTTAACTATAAATGAGCTGCAGAAAAAGGGAAGATCATTAATGTATCGAAATAATTATAAGAAAAATTAACAGAGTGCAAAGGGTTAAGTGTATATGTATACCTTGCAAAATTCACACAGAGATAAGTAAAATACTTTCTGCACGCAGACAATCTATCTCTGATAGTAGGTATCGTTTGTCGAAGGTGCGTCACAATAGTATTAACATAATTGCTCTGATCACCAACAACTTCTATTGTACTCCATTGAACCTGAAATAATAATTATGATTCATGATAAATGTAAATACTGAAATAGTAGAGTATATATGGTATAATCATAAAATTTGCATACTTTCGTCATCGCAGTCAATGCCGATTCACATGCTGACTCTAGATCTTGAACTAATAATTGAATACAATTTGATATGACACTGAAAGAAAGTTAACGAAAGTTATCCAATTATTAATAAAAGAAAAATTAGTGAACGCGATCAGTAAATAATATGGAATGTATACTTGTGAAAAATATCTTGTTCTTGAGATAAATTAATTTTTTCAGCAAAACATTTATCCGTCTTTTCTCGCAATTTTTCTTCTAATTGCTTTGTTGTCTCCGAGCAATATTCAGCTGTTGTTAACACGCTATAACATAAAAAACAGATAATGTATTTTCTTTTAGTCGCCCACCTAGTGACAATAAAAAATCGGTCAAGTGAAATGTTTTACCAGCATATACGTGATTGTTCTTCTTTGCTAAATCTAGTAGTTTCACCTTCTTTCAAAAAACTTTGGAAATTTTGTATAAAACCAGATGTTGAGAGATCTCGGAAATCACGAGTTATGCTACTCATGCTTGTAGCAAGCCCTGCACTACCTCCAATTCTGTAACAGATCATACAAAATCAAACTTCACCGAATAACCAGATAAATATATAAGTAACCACATGTATAAGGTCACAGACGAGTTATGACGTTATGCAATGTACTATTAATAGACGTACTATTTAATAATAGTACTTGTAGCAGTTCTGTTACTTACTTAGGTAAATTATTTTGAAGTATTTTCAGAGCATATTCTCGCAGGTATTTTTGGAACGTTTCAGACAGGCTCAGCATAATCAAGCCAGTACTGAGTTGTGTGCATTGCAACATACATTTTTTGTAAAACACAAACAAATCTGCACAAGATGATAGAACACTACTAGGTCCCTCAATACCATCGAATTCTCTGGCACCGGGGGGTTGTGTTTTCGAATCTGATACAAATTTTTCCATTAAATCTGCTAGATTGCGATCCAAGCTTTCTATATAAATGCTTAGATATGGCTCGAAGCATCTTCCAATGAGATTGGTAAATGGCGATGGCTTGGGTTTCTCATTCTGCACCTAATATATTATGGAATGTTCTTATATACTGTGTGCAAGGATACTCTGCAAAATATACAGTAAAGTCCCAATCTAAGTCGTACGTAGAACGTAGAAAAGAACAGCAAAGCTCGAGAGGCCTCGGTCGCCGAGAAGTGTGACTTCTTGACCCCCGCGGGAAGCTGCCCTTCAATGGAAGGGGTAGGCGAGAACTGACTTGGAACGGTCTCCTCCCTCCGTCGGACTTAGAAGGGGGACTTTACTGCATAATTAAATATACTTTACCTGTTCATTTATTTCAAATGGATTAGTTGAAACTTTGTCCGCGGCATCCGCGTTGGCAGTTTTCTTAATTGCCGCTTCAATATTCTCCAAAGTAATGCCACTAAATCTTTTTGCTAATAGTGACTCAAAGTTACTAGTTCTCTGAATCGCATACAGCAATAGTTTCACATCTATTTCTGACCGTCGTTTGTGCATTAATTTTGTCAGATCTTCACGCGTAACGTGACAAAATTGTACAGCAATTCGTTCCGAGATCTCCCAGTCCTGTGGAAAGATTGTCCCGAATTTCGATTCGAAGTCTAGCAAATGCTTCTTTATCCACGCATATCGCCGATCTATTTTATCCAGCCATGCAAAATCTTGATTCTCTTCGAACAAGTGTGCATACTCTTGCAATTGTATACCTACGAACCAGGTAAGCAGATCCTTCCTTGTGAAAAAAGGGTGAATTATCACAATCATCTTCGAATTTGCATAGTACTTCAAATTATGACCAATTATACATACTTGACTTTAGGATCTAATATGGACAACACCAAACAGCCTTCTGTCAATTGATTGAAATATTTTGGATTTTGACCAGAAAATGCTTGCTTGAAGTCTGCTGTAATTTGTTGGGCCAGTTCGACTTGTATTTGACGCACCTGCGAGTTGAAATGTTAATTAGCAAAATGTACAGTGAACCCTAAGTGAATGTTCATGACTGAAATATTACATACTTCGTCGGATAACTGTTTCACTTGCGGTATATCCATGTAACTATTAAAATGTTGCATTACTTCCATTACAGCTTGCAGCGGTAAAATAATTTCACCGTATTGTTTCCTTTCTGTTAATACTCTGAGGAGATAGATGTGTAATAGAATATTTAATCTGTTTAGTTACAATGAATATATCAGATGATTGCATAAGTTCGTGCTGTACTGCACTGTGGAGTGTAAGAAAACAATTATATGGTCACCATTCTGTTCTAATTGCAGAAAAGAATGGTGACTATATAATATTGATTAATAAAGCTGTATTCTTTAAAATTTATTTTCAGCATATTCTTGAATTTTATTTTTTTAGGTCAGGCACGAGCTTATGCAATCATCTAATAGTAAAAGTTTACGATAGAAGTCAAGACACTATACTTTAAAGAATCTACACCTTCTACGAGCATGTGTAAGTGGTTCAAAGCAGTGATAGATGCAGTGAGATTTCTTTTGGCAAAATCCATTTGTTTAATGTCTCTCGTTATTTCCTTAACCACTTCTTCAGATTGTTCTGCTTTATCTTTTATATCTTTGATATGTACAAATAATTGTTTTATGACTTTCTGTGCATCCTCCAATGCTGCTCTCCCATCTTGTCCCACGTTCGTTTGACCACGTACCACAGAGCGTATCTCTTTATCAATGGTACGTATCTTTAATTCCATATTATTTACTACATCGTCTATGTTCGACAAAGACTGTTCTGTCGGGAACAGTGAATTTATGTAGTCTACTACATTAAAGTTTGGTTGGTCCAACGGATCGGTGCTAGGCAGAACCTAATAGTACAAAATAGATGTAATGATGTCATATGTCAAATTTGATAGAAAAAGGAAAACTATAGACATCAATTTTCAATGTATTACATGACAACGACAACTATAATATGTAGATAGTTGTGAACTTAAACTAATTACGATGACAATATATGCGATTTAATTTTATTACGAAAACGTAAATAAAACTTGATGGTTTGTAAAAAGTATTAATGAGATGACAGTTGTAAACAATTTGATAGCTTTGTCAGATTCCTAACCTGTTCGATAACATTCTGTACATTTGGTGGAAGAGTACAAACAGTCGAATTCAGATCTTCTAAATCATCTTCATCGTGTCCTTCCATGTCTGCTTCTGTCTCGACTTTTTTTAATGTCGTAAATTCATACGTATCTCATTCTCATTCTATGTAGACTGAGTCCATATACATAATTCGAGATAACAAAAGACAGGTTACGTTCTTACGTGAAAGGTTGAGTACTTCAACCTTATATATGTACAACCATGGAACAGCTGCATTTGCACTTTGCACAGTGTTGTGTATCTACTTAGTTGTCACTTATTTTTATAAATGCAAATAATAAATACCTACATATATATATATATATATATATATATACGATCATGCCAAAAGTATACCATATACGTACTATAAAAATACGTTTTTTACATTTTTAGTATATTATACCATATACTAATATATATAGTTCAAATACTATTTACAATGTTTCTAAAAAATGTAAAATTTAACAATTTTCTCTTTTCTTTATTAATTATAAAATACTGTATAAGAATTGCTATTCAAGTATATTTAAATACATAAATATAATTTCAAAAAAACGATATGTACATTGTATATTTTAGTAAATAATGCGTAAAATCATATTGTAGTTTCATAAATTACTTCTGAGAAAATTGTTTCTGGATAGATTTAAAAAAATGTGAAAGCTTTTCACTGGAAAGCATAGATGATATGAAAAAAAGGATTGAGCTGTCAAGATGATTAAACATATATGTATATTGTCAAGTATTGTCTGAGATACGGATAATAATGCAAATGAAAATATGTGGTCGCGGTGTATGATAAAGGCATCAGAATACGATATCGAGTCGTGTCACGGGCTTGGTGTCGCTTATTTTGTGACATACTCATTAGCAAATCCGATTTCGAAGATCGTCCGATAAACCGGAAGACAAGCGAGCCTCCACTCTATGTTTCATATTCTATGGGAGTTGGTCGGAACGATCGAAAAGCTTGGTCAGTTGTAGCGCCGACTCGGCTCGAAGTTGTGTAGTTTAAAGGCACGTCACTGTACAAAATAGAAGCACGTTTTTTTCTGTAATTTCAGTAGAGTAGAGACGATAACAGTTCCGTAGAGACGTCGCAACGAATTCGTACGGCAATGTCGCACCGGCCAGCGTACTGGGGAAAAATCGTACTCGTATATATTTTCCAATTATTTTCATGTAAGTTCGCCCCTCGCAATCGTAAACACCCAACCCGGCCAGTTCATTTTCCTTTCTCTCTCTCTCTCTCTCTCTTTCTCTCTCGGACTCCGAAGAAAACCGATTGTTTTCTATTCATAGTTTATGTGTCACGATTGTTCGGTCGCCTGGCAAACTTTCCCTTGAAATGTACAGTCGATCTTGATAAGCTTATCGCCACGGCTTTATTCCGTTTCCGCGCATAAAAGTGTTCCGTTGTAAAACCGTATACGTGTGTGTCATATTTGAATGAAAGCCATCGGCAACGGCTGGCTACTTCATTGATAAAACCCAGATGAAAAAGCTTTTCTACCGAAATGCGCAACGTCATTCGCGGAAATTCAAAGGGAACCCACTTCGGAGCCAGTTACGTCAAAATATGTGGCAACGGGATCGAATATGTGTTTCGAAATGGTGTTCAGGATTTTTTTCATTGAACAATGTTCTACGAACAGCTGAATAAGACACCGCAATCGGCCAATTTCTCTGTGTAAATCGAATGTTAATATTTTTCGCGGTTTTTTCGAACGGCCTCCGAGTGTCGTTCAACAATTGACACATATTTTTGTATATGTATACATATATCAAGTTTAAATTATTTTATATTATTCTGCCGTCGTTATTTTCACTGTTCTCTCATTTTCAGTTGTTGTATGCACACATTTGTTTTTTTTTTTTTATAGGAACATGTAATCCGTTTAAGAACCCTGCGGTGCTACGTGCTACGAGTTTTCCAACGAGTACCGGGCCTGAATTAAGAATTTTATTTTTGCACGTTGTAGGTACACGGTACACCTCTCGGTAATTGCTAGACTGCGGATCTTTATGTAAAATAAAAAATGTTTGCATTGATTGCAAGACACAGGAGCGAAATAAAAAATTTCTTTCTTGTTTTAATTATCTGATTATACTGAAGCGCCAATACTCTAATGTCGGTAAATCTTTTTAATATGTTAATTCCGTTAAATTGTGCTTATCCATTTTTCTAATGAATGCATAAAATCCGCAGTCTAGTAATTACGCAGCAACGATATTACAAATTTACCTATATTCTCTATTTTCCTTTCACCTCTTTATTTACATTTGAATAAATTTTTTATATCCACATATATCCCGATGTATATTATTTCTCGAGAAACGGACGAGACGAGACGAGACGTCTTCTCTGACGTAAGTAGAAAACACGATTACCGGTTTTTGTTTTTCTTGTCTTATTTTCCTTGGTTAATCGTGCGAATCTTTAATCTTTATTTTTCCACGTTTCGTCGAAGCCGAGCGATTTCGAGTGAAGATTGAAACCGATTCTAGCCGAGGTGTACAGAGACGGGTTGACGCGCGTGGGACGATTTCATTTCTACGATTTCGTTGTCCTCCTCGGATATGGTGTTTTTGGAACGTCTTGAAAGCTTCGAACGGCGCGGCGTGCGCGCGTATTGGTGTAACACGCGCTTTCAGTGATCGATACAGTAACACCTCCCAGCAACAGGGTACTGCCACAAGTAGTTACAGTCGACCGAAACCACTCCATTCTTCCCCGTACAGTTTCATTAGCCCCGCTGTGTATTATATTTTTGACACGAGGTCGTCCGGAACCTGTTCCGCGAGTCGCTCGGGGTCCGTGCGTGGCCTGATTAATCGGCCCTGCTACCTTCAATCGAATTAACACAGAAGTTTGACACGAAAACGTTGATCGTCCTAGACGACCTAGTTTTCAACCGAGGAATCCTCGATTTAATAGACGCTCCCCACGCCCGATACCGCTAAATTGCGGCAGATATTCAATACGGAAAAGTTACAAGCTCAGTCGACACCTTTTCCTTAGGTCACCGGCGTCACTGTCGCGATAGAACGAATTTTCTTTTCACAAGGATAGCGTAGAGAGCACCAGAGCCCTAAAATGGACTTGACTCTCTTTCTTCGAATTGTTCGAAAGACTTTAAACATTCAGGGGATAGAACTCCGTGTGTAGCAACTAGCAACTTGAAGTACGATCGTTGTTTACAGCGAATTTTGTTAACGTTTTCACTGATATTTCGTTGCATGCATGTTTTATACTTTCTTTATTTCTTAAAGCAGCATTAGGGAGTTTTGAGGACCGAATAATTATAATCATTAGACAGCGGATCATTCCACTAGAATTGCAATAAACATCGGAGTGATATAAAAATTGATTTTCTCTCGTAATACATATGTTCAATAGGTTGAAAATAGTATAATAGTATTTTTAAATTCGTCTAATGTTTTTAATGTTTTAAATTACACCTACTCATTTTTGTCATAAATGCATAAAAAAATCCGCCGTCTATCGATCATAAATATCTTTATTTTTGTACATTTACAAGAGTGCTATCGTAGATATCGTTTTATTATTAATCAGGGTTGAATGCATTTTCGTAAAATTGATGGACAGTATTACATGCTGCGTATACGAATATAAAATCTACTGTAGGATTTTGGTTTGCACGCATATTTAATTTCTGGCAGTGTACTTTATAATGGTACAGCAATTTTTAATGGCGCCTCAGAGTCACCGTTCGAGTGCCAAGGGTAAATAGTTGGGAAAGAATTCATTTTTATGCGGATATTTCTTTGAACGAATTTTTGCGAAGGCTATCGAGATATCGATTTCGCTATCCAGAACAATTTACCGTTTTTACGAAATGTATGACGTGCCTCTATCAGACACTACCTTCCACACTTGTGTCTACACATCGCACGCTCCCTCTCATTCACAATTCGACCAGTATTTACGGCACATTCTTTCAGACTTTTACATTCTGCTCTAGAGTTCTTTAGATAGAGTGTGGCCATTAGTTTTTGCTCCCCCTTTTTGCTACCTCTCTGAAAGTATTCTCCGACTTTTTCCCCTCGAAACAGAAAAAGGAGTAAAAGTGTGTGGAAAAAGCCTGTCATGTATATATATATATATGTATATGTATGCCTTCGTTTTAAAGGGAATCGATCACACACATGGAAATTCGCGATTTATGTATGCAGCGTACGTAAGAACGTTGACGTCGGCATGGTACTATTAACACGTCACTTACAGTTAATTAAATCCTCTGTACCTTCATTTGGATCCATTGCCATCAAAGCTATTGAACACTCCGGCTGCAGAACTTTTCGGAAATATGGAAGAAATTATTGCCTCTGACAAGTTGAAAAGTTTCGTTTAAAGTTCCGGAGGCAAGTTTCGACCCAGTAATTATAATGGGGTAATGAATGCTCGAAGCGTAGAAAGGTTTAGTCCGAAAGTTTGTTCTAACACACTTGTTCTGACATGAAGATAGTGTGACATCTTCTTCTTAAAAATTGCATGAACATATCCGCGCCGTCTAATAATAACACTAATATAATTGTTGATTTTGTATTACCACCGGAAGAAGTAAAACAATCAATCAGGGTGATATTGGATAAACGAATAATTATCAGACGATAGTTGCTCGATACGATTGTTCTTTTAGCGTGACGAGATACTAAAAATGAATGTACGGAAAGACTGTATACTTATTCCGTGTAGGGTGGCGCAGATGTTTAGGAGCAATCCTGGAATAATTGAATTTCCTGTTGACCTTACTGCCATGAATTAATTCATTACAAAGGAACGGGGTGGTTAACTAAAATAATACGGATCTCCAGAAGCGCAGCAAACTGACACGTAAACGTAGAGCGTTCTAGGCGACCCAGTTTCCCAGCTAGAAATTCGTCGCATTAATAGACGCTAACGCACTAGATTGCAGGGGTGTATATGTATTGAATAATTACAGCTGAATTAGTCGACTATTTAATATCGACGCGGCTGCGCATTATAATTGATAAACGTTTCCCCGAATAGATAGTAACAGAAAGTAACGATAGAGCGAACGAAAACGAGAAAATTGGTTGGTTTTATTCAATTTTTTAAACGTCCTCTTGACATTTTTATTGTACTAAGTCCGTTAGCTTCGCTGAACAATTTCTGATGGAATTTTTCATTCGAGCCTGTCGCGTTTGATAAACTGATTTATCTATGCAAATTAGAGCACAGCATGCTTCTCATAGCTTATGCGATACACCATCGAAGACAACGTTGAATTTATCAAGATAGAACGGACGCGGACGTGGACGGGGAGGTAACGTGTTTGAACTATTTAATTCAGTTTCGTGTATTCGGCTTCATAATATTATTAGATCTTCGTAACATCTGTACTGCTTCTCAGAATATATCATGATCATGTTACTATTCCCATGATTCTATTTCATCCTTGTCGGTGATAACGACCTAATTATACCTGATTAATAAGTCGAATAGCCACGTATCAAGATTGCTTGGCGATGGACTGTCTTGTTCCACTTACTTGTCCCAGTTTTACACTTGGTTCAACAATACTTCGCGTCTCTTACGGAAATTTAATTTGTTATTGAACTTTCCCTCGAAATCGCCTATTTGAAATATTCAACCGATGACCGAGATTCTTCAAATATTTAAGAGACACTATCCGGTGTTCGAAACGTGTGGAATATATACGCAATGAAAAATTGATCACATATTTTCAGAACTATTTATCGCAGTACGATCAAAACAATTATATGTTGCTTTGATACTTTTGCGTGTACAAATATGTTATCGTTGGAACGTAGGAACGATTTCTGTTCGATCTTTTTCTCGTGTTACTAACGGTTCATTTCATTTCAGTTACACGATAGTTATTGAAAGTATAAGAAAAACGCTTTCATACGAAATTGAGACTGAATTCTCTTCTTTGTTTAAGCACGTATTATAATGAAAACCGTTCAAAGTTGAAGTAAATCCACGTTTCAAAGCCACGGCGGCCTTGTTCGGCAAACAGCATAACGCAGTCAAATTAAAATTATTCAGCATATTGAGTCGAATATGTACGACGAAACGTATGCAAACAAACATTTTCATAAAGGAAAAAGTTCCTTCACTCCTTTCAAGGAAGTACATAATTTTCGGGATACTCTGTATACATACAGAGCCAGTTTCAAAGCCAGTTCGGTGAACAGTATGATACAATCAAATTAAAATTATTCAGCAAATTGAGCCGAATACGACGAAACGTATACAAACAAACACGCTCGTAATATAATCCCGGTGTATTCGTTAAGTATCTTAATTAATTGATTTATTGGTTATTCGAATTAAAGTGAATACGGGATCCTGTGACGTGGTACATATGTATTTAACGGTGTTTATGCTCCCGTCGCGTCAATAGATGGAGCTTATCTTGATGCACGAATTAATTAACAATTTTACAGGCGGGAACGACTTTACACAAAATGTCAGCGTAATTTTCGTATTCTTTCGAACGAACCGATCGACGATATTTTAACCACGTAATCGTCGCCAACAATAAACAATGCCTCGTTTTTACTTTTGCTGGAATGAGCGCAACGTCATTCACAGGCATCAGCAGGAAATTGGTTATTTACTTGCGCTTTTACAGCATCGAATCAATGGACAATTTCCGGCGGATTTCTTTCTTTTTTTTTTCGAAAGAATTTCGCGAATATTTCATTGGATTCTATGTTTCCGCTTCGTTATCTTCGTGGAACCGGCGTTATTCAACCGTGGATTCGCAATTCATCGTTTAAAGAGCAAAACCAAGCAAACGGATGTGAATCGCATTAATTCAGAAAGGAGAGTTTATTTCAATGCAGCGCATCATTATCTTTCCATACCGTATGCCATATGCCATATGCCCTTTGCGAACCACCGACGAGTTGTATTGTATTTGCAGTGTTTTAAATGTCAACACCACCGATTCAATTATAATATAAAATTACTATTCTATTTATTGCACTTGTTCGCTTAATGTTCAATGCATAATAACGAAATGCAGCACAACATCAATAGAGCTTTGCAACGTTGTTCCTCGCGGTACGTTTCAATTGTTTGTTCGCGTCGCGTCGGTTTTTGAAACAATCGTATCGTTCTAACCGTTACAATTTCAACAATCTGTTTCTCTATAGTAAATTTAAGTATTATCTTTAAAGCAGTTTGTAGTTCGTAGTCTCGCTGTGACCATTGACAAGAAGGGATTAAGGCTTAAGGCTTGAGAAGGCTTAAGGCTTAAGGGGAAAATTACCCATCCAAGTTTCTTTTCAAAATTCCAATTTCTTGAGGCACAGGGTGTACAGAATTTCTATGTCGAGAGTCGAGACTATCATAGTGAGATTCCACACTTCGGTTTGGCGGAAATTCATGTAAGGAAGGTGCTGCAAAATTAACTTTGACCTTCTGTTTCAAGGTCAAAAGGTCAACAATTTTTTCGACTGCATTCTCAAAACTCAATCCTTCTCTTAAAAAATAATGATCAAGTTTTTTCAACAGAATCAAACTGATTTTATTTATATGTATCTATAAAACGTGTTGAAATTGTTTATTTGTACAATACTTTTTGAACGAAATCATCACAGCCGAAATACTGACAGTTGCTCGAGAATCGGAGATAGCGGTAAAATTATTTTTCGGATCGACTGTACTGTACGTGCGAGTAATTCGCCGTTGAAGATTCTGATGGGAAATCATTGAAATGAAGTTGTTAAACAGAATGTATTATTATCGGTGGGTTCCAGATGCAACTTCCACGATGACATCCACGGTGCAGGTGCAATTGATGGCGCAGTCCTACGTGACGTATGGCAGCACGACCGCTCTGCATTGCAACCATAATGTACCGGATGATTTGTTGCACAAAGTGGAATTCATGAAAGACGACAAGAAGATACTACAGTACATAAAGGATAGAAAACCGCCGTTCGTCGAACAGCGGGTAGAAGGCGCGAATATGGAGGTGAGTTCGCAATTAACGCACACAATCCTCTTGTTCTGTTTTAATTACACACCTTTCAAACAATCGTCACGTCGCGTTTAACGATTTTACCGTCGCGTCGCGTACGTATACGAACATTTTTCGGACGTAGTACAATAATCGAATACGGCCACGCGAATTTAGTATTGGAATTGGAACAGTAAAGTTATATCACACACCGTCGAAATTTAGAACTATTTTTCGTCGCCGGAACAAAGCATCGGACACGTTAACGAGACTAAAAAACAAATGAGAAATGGAATCGTGTCGCTGCACGGCGCGGCGCATAGACATTTTGCTATAACACTTGAACCATAAGAGATATCGGGATGAAATTTCCACTAAAATTCTTTAAAAAATTATTCCTATCTACTGATAATTATCGCAATCTTTCTATTCAACTTTAAGTGTTCGTTACGATTACAATTTTTACTATACTTTATTCATTTCTTTATTTTCGAGGTAGGTGGATATTTAGAAAAAATACAAACCTTGAACATGTCATTATCAGAAAGTTCATTTTTCGAAAAAATGTCACTCGATTTTCCAATCCGGACTATTCCGAACTTCGGATCACTGTGCGGGCGCGATGCTTCTGGTCGCTATAGTGAAATCGAAAAATAGACGAATCCGTGCTCGCGAATACAATTTGAAAATATCGAATAAAGTTCTTTCGTACGACGTCTCGATATCGAGGCAGATTCAATTTGCAATCTGCTTCCGGGGTTCGGAAGAAAACGCGTGGATCTTATTTCAATGTGGGAGGGAGGATTATTCCGAGCCGAGATATATCATTGTCTACGAGTATCTGAATATTCACGCCTTTCGCATAAGATATCAAATATTTGGATACTCCGGCGACACCTTTTCAACAAGACAATGTCTGCCGCGCGAAGAAACTCTCTCAATGAATGAATGGCACGTTGTTTGCATTCACGAGAATACAACAATCATGGAAAATACATGTTTCCGATGTGAAAAGGATCGGTTGTATAGCTTCCACGCTATACATGTTTGCCTCGTGTCTCGTTCTTACGTGTTAGCAGTCGAATTAATTACGATGGGACATAGTAAGAAGGGTTGAGTCTCAAAGGAGCGTCAAGTACGTAAGGAATTTTACTTTTAGTATTGTGTCAGGTTAATAATGGAAGTACATTTAACTCTAAAAAATGTATTTCATTGAGACTGACCGGCGCGGCGCGGCGCGGCGCGGCGCGGCGATCGTTCAATCCTCTCGCAGCAGGGAGCAATCCAGAGCTGGGTAAACTGCACAACATACAGAGCTGCATAACATATTTAAATTTTATCAAAATCAGAGAGGAGTGCCTCTTTCTAAATAATTTCCCTGTTTTCTTCAAGTGAAATTCAACCAAAACGCTGTCTGCTGTATACAGAAAGTTTATAAAGCGTCTTTATCTCCGGAACATAAGAATTAAAATAGTGAAGATATTTGAAAAATCTGTTTTATTATTTTGGGACTTACTAAGATAATAATTAAGAAAAGAAAAATAATGTATACGTAGCCCTCGTATGTTGCAATAGCGGCAGACAATTTTGGTTTCGCATAAAAATACGCAGTCTAGTTATAAAGCAGAATAGCGGTTGCTTTAAAGGACGTTTTGTTTTCATTCTGAAAAGTATCAACTATTTTGCACTTTTTTCAAAATGGAACGGAGTGAATAACCAATTTAAAACTCTGTATGCATTTTTATTATACAACTTTTATTAAGTTACCTAAGTTTTGTCAGTTCAGTTTGCTCGTAAATACAGCTTTTATCTACGGTAGACTAGGACGCTTTGCGTAACTTCTTCGTTGGCGGTTGACATGATATTTTCGTTCCAGTTTAGCTAAAGAGTAAAATGTTCCAATTAACTATATTTTATTAAAATTCAGTAGTAATACAAAAATAATTGTTGTCATCTGTGATATTTAAATTTTCTATAAAATTATTTTAATTCATAATTAAACTCACACACCCACGCGCCCCACAATTTAATGAGATTAAAATATTCTCTAAAAAACTTCCTCATTTTTTCATCAATTGAATTATTATTATTACTTTATAAAATATTGTTCTTATTCGGAGAATATAGTAATATGTACTAGGTATATACTTCATGTTATTTCGATTAATTTCTAAAAAGTTTGTTTTGCGTCCGATAACCGGGTGGGGTACGGTAACTGGTACCTTTACCCTAGTTTCTTTCTACGCAATCTTGTTAAAAAGACGTAACTAAAGAACCACATCATAAAATATATAAAAAAGAAACACGTAATACAGTATCAATATCCGCAGTATGGAAATAAAAATGTCGATGAAGATATGCTGGTGGAGCACGTGTTGTCCACACACGACCAGCACGAGGTTAAGCACACAGATTACTCGGTAGCAAGGTATAATAACAACAATAACAATAATAATTGTATATCTTGAACGGCAAGTTGTTAAACCGTTACGAGCTTCCCGTTCGTTATGAACATTAAACACGAAAAAGTAATTTATCGAACAACCGTGTTCAACGATTCCGTCGTGGAATCGTCGCGTCGCGTCGCGTGCTTGACTCACGCGCGCCGCGCCAGTTCCACGTATGTATTCATGTTTCATATCGTACGAAAAACTTTTTACGATGTGTTGAAACGTATTATGTATAACGAAGTTCATTCCCGGCCGCGTGTTTCTCTGCACACTGTGCATTGCATTACCCGGCGGCAATCAATTCCGTTTTTATTCCTTCTCCGATAATACGAAACATCGATACGCGGCTGGAAAAACGGCGATATTTAAATCGTCTGTACTATCGGCTTCAAGCGTCTCGTTACTCGAGGCTTTTATTAATAAAAGCCAAGTTTTATAGTTCGCTGTAATTTGCAACGATCGACGAGTGTCTGCACAAGGAGCGACGCGACGAGCGGAAAGCTCGCGGGGAAAAATTGATACAGTGGTACAATTCAATTTGCGTACAGTTTGAAAGCATGATTTTTAATAGCAGTTCGCGCTAAAAACTATTTACAGATACCACCCGTCAAAAGAGAGACTTGATCATCAACAAACATTGAAAAAAATAGGATTTCTCTGTTTACACGCTACAACACCATTGTGCCACGTACAGCGCAGCGGTTTAACAACCAAACCATGCGTGGAGAGGGAGGAATAAACATGACTATGAAATCAGAATGATCCTGTTCGATAGTTTAGTACCGGACGTTTGTATGTTTCGCGTAGAACTATGGGGTATAAAGAAAGAAGTGGAAACGGTAGAAATGATTAGATAGTCTGAATGGAATTAGCTTGATAGAAATGGAGAAAATTCGGGAGGCAGAAGAGAAAAATTACAGGGAAATTGAAAAGGAGTGATATATAATCGGATAGAGAAATCAAAATATAAGCAAACATATAAATACATATTTAACTATTGCACGGTTACCAGAATAATATATTTAAGAAAAGAAGCCGGAGATGGAAGTCAGCGATTATTGGCACGAGCGGGATGTGGAACGGTAGAGAGATGAAACAGATAGTGGTCAGGGAGTTAGGGCAGACAATGCGAAATATGCGGGGGCGAATCTGGGAATTTGGAACATATGGTAAGAGAATGCAGGGAGTTAGAAGGGGGTGGTTGCATAGTAGCGGTAGTAAATGAGAAAGGATTTGTCTAATAGTCTAATACAAAGAGGAAAAGCCATTAGAAAAATTTAAAGATGTTGTTAGATTATTTTAACATTTCTTATTTTCCATAAAGATCCGCAGGCTAATTATTAGCTTTAGAACAAACATTGTTAAATACTTTTTTATTTGGAAATTATAAATTAATGAACCGCTGTGAAAAAGTAGTGTATTTCATTAAAAAAGAACAAAGAAGTCGTACACACCGTATATCAATTCCCTTGATACCATGCATCAAGTGTTGAAAGTAGGTGCATCAGCCTGTATCATAAGTAGACGGCGAATTTTATGCATTTATAACAAAAATCAGTGGATGTAATTCATAATGGATGTAATAGCGATTTCTCGTATCACATATGAGAGATTAATTCTGAACGGTGATATAGCGAATTGGATTTGCACGCTTTGTAACAGCCTGCAAATTCCTGTGGGCACATAAAAAGATTGAAAAGACGAGGCTGTCGCGTCGTGTTTCTGGCCGAATTGCAGAAATCGAGCCGCGTCGATATTAATAATTCAGAAATGTTCGATAGCCGTTCGTGTGCCTGGAATTTAAACGACCCGAGTAAATTGCTGGGTGCCTCCTTTAAAGTTCAATCTGTTTGAGTAATACCGGGTGATTAAACGTTTAATTTACAAACAGCGCGGCGCGGCGCGGCGCGGCGCGGCGGTGCTTTCAACCGAGGCTTTCGCTGGTATGTAGTACTCGTTTAAATAGCTGAAATCTTTTTGTGTCAAAAGCAATTTTCACTGCATGTTATTCAAGGCGAAATCTAGAATTTAACACTGGAAATTATAAATATTATTCTTGAGCGTGTTGTCTTTGATTAACGTATTTCTCTACAATCATTTCTATACTCTGCTATTTCTGTAGATACATTTGACATATGAATCTCTATTACTGTATACATATAATTGTTTGATTGAATTTGTTTGAATTGAATAATATTCAAATAAAGTACGATCGAAGCACGATACCGCAGTAATCGGTGCAGTCACCCTACGTTCCTAATGAGTCGAGTAGCTTTATAAAAATATCGAGCTACTTAACTAACCGACTACTTGTTCTTCCGGTAGTCTACGTGAGATCGTTTTGCTCTCTCTTCTGTTTACCTCAGAAGCCATCGACGCGCTTCGTTTGATCGTGGTCTCATTCCATTTGGATAAAGAGGTACCGTTCCGCTGTAGCCAAGTCCCTCATTACTGTTGCATTCTACTTATCTGATCAGTCGCCTCCGCGTTGTGCTTGTTTGTAGGGTCAATGATACGCGCGGCACTGCTGTGACTAATTACTATTTCATTTTACCTATCCTGTCATCTATCGTCCCGGTTTTCTTGTCGGCCGAGGTATCGGGTCGAGCCACCTGTCTGATCAGTTACGTTCATATTCTACTGGCCGAACGGATAACTTTTGCAAAATGTTGTACATATTTCTTTCCCACAGTGAAGCACGTCAACTTTTTATGCGTTCGGCGTTCGTTCGATCAATGTTTCGTCTCGCTGACAGTAGTACGCTGTTGTTTAAGCCATTATTTTTCGTTTCGTGTCGCACAGCCAATATCGTACACGTCACCGACCAAAAATAATTGATTGATAAGTTGATCGTCGAACCGATGTACATAAAAAGTCCATGAAACCAGTGCAACTTATTTAATGAAACGGCAACCGGAGAATTTTATTGTGGTCTTTCTCTCTCTCTCTCTCTCTCTCTCTCTCTCTCTCTCTGAATTTAAAACTGTATTGATTTTCGCTGAAGTTGTTTTATTTACCAATGAAGCAGAAAAATTGTGTATTACTAAAGTTGATGTTAATCGGTTAAGTAGTTTTCATTTTATGTAATTTTAATTTTTTTATGCAAATTAATTACCGCCTGAGTCAATAGTTAATCCGTGCGATATTACCAGCTTGAGAGAGAGAGAGAGAGAGAGAGAGAGAGAGAGAGAGAGAGAGAGAGGGAGAAAGAGGTTAATTATATCGATTTAATATTCGGTCGGTATATTTCTAGTAAAGTCTATTTCCAGATCTAGGCGAAAATCTATGTCGTTCATTAATGATATACGCGACTGAGGTTAAAGTGTTAATGAGAGAGAATCGAACGCAAGGTCATTTCACAGTCCGATAAATAGCAAAGCTATTCTACTTTCACGTGAAATGACATTTTCTCTCCGAGCCTTTGATCGATCGTTTAGTTATTTTACTGATCCATCAAATCACTCACCAACACACCACTTTAGTTGTTTGATTCGTTGCATACTTGTTCTACTTGCAGGCCGAATAACTGATTCATTCTACTCGGTAACCCCACAAATGTAATTATCGGACCGTCAAACTTCGTGCGCACCCGCGTTTTTTTAATGGATTTTTCTTTTAGAAATTAAGATAATATGAATTGACATTTCATCATCAGGTCTCACTACCTGTATAAGATTGATTGACATTTAATAGTTTTAGTTGACCATTCAAATTAAAAGTTTCATTCGCTGCATCCTCGCAAAGATAGTTCTTCTTACGATTTCGAGCGGCAGTTCCAGCAAAAGTATTGTTCGTTGTATCGGTTTCAAAAATGCATATCCAAAGATTACGCGGGAATATTGTGATCGTCGATTGTTTGAAAAAAAATGTCTGCGCAACAATGTTGCACGGTTCGCACGTTCCTTCATTATTTCCTGTATGCGCACATATTCTAGAGCCAACGAAGAAAGAATGAGAACAGAGGGGGCGGTATCGAGTGGTGGATTCAACTCGCATTCTGTCGTGTTCGCAACGTTACGCGTTCGTGCATCGCGCGATTTACCTTTCGTTACAAGCCGCATTGTGCCCGAAACGTCAGGGCTAACCTAGAAAAAGTGACGCATATACTTTATCGTCCGCTAAACGCGTCTGTTCTGTTCACCCTGTTGAGTCCTGTGCCTGTGCCTGTGACTGTGACACATATTATGTCCTGCAACGATAATACACCCGGTGAACCATTACAGTTCAGAAGTAGGCAACGCGAACGAAGGGGCGCCCCGCACCGCGCCGAGCCGGTAAATAAAATTATTGTTATATCTCGATCTACGCTACCGTTCATAAGTATTTGACCACTTGGCGGAATCGCGAATCCAAAAGTTTATATCAACGTTTAATTTAAATTACTTTCAAGTATAATGACGGTACGTTATGGACGGCAGTGTGTGTGTGTGTGTGTATGTGTGTGTGCATATGATAGAGGCGTGCATAACTCCAATTTTAACTTCGTTTTAACAAGCAAGCATTGCTCCGCAATCTTCGAGTGCTTTCTTCTTTCCGATATTCCTTTTCAGGTGCTATGAGTCATTGTTACGTCTAATTTTTCTTTTTGGGCTTCAGATAATAATTCCTCGAAGAGCATTTCTCTTAAATTTTCAGTTATATCGTTGAAGCTTTCCTTACAAGATGGCTCAATTATTTGATCATGTTTGTCCAACCAGCATTCAATCGACTGTTGTCTCATAACTCCTATAAGAAAAATCTTATGTCGTGAATCAACAGCGGTTCTCCTTTTCATTGTGCTATCCAATTTTACTTCATAACAAAGCAGCATTAAATTCCTTTACCTATTGAAATTGCTACCACAGGATCATCTGAACCTACAAAGAAAACATTTTTTAATTATCAGACGATCTTCAGATGCTGTGTGATTTTTTCTTCTTAATTTACCTTACAAATGTTTGAGAAAATCATTCCAGTCACCCGTACGAGTATTTTTCTTAGACCTTTAGATAGATCGTCGAAGCTTTTCCGAGATTGTTTAATATCTTACCCTGTTTGTTCGACCAACATCCGCCTGTCGACTATTGTCTAATAACAATCTGAAAGAAATCTTGTGTCTTTAACGGTAAACAACCACTACTTGTTTTGCAATTTTTTCTACGGTTAACTGTTGGAACTCGTTTCGATCGAGTTTGTGGAATGTAACATTACGCCCGCGCGTATTATTATCAAATTAAACTTGTACACACATATTTTACAAAAGCTTCCAAAGACATTCGTTTAATCGTAAATGTGAAAAAGCCCACGGTCTGTTCATTATAATGGCTAGGTATTTAAACAGCAATTAAACTCCACTCGCCATTTACATGATTGCTACTTCATTTATCGTTCATACGTGTCTCTTACTAGTTTTTCTGCATTACGGTAGGAACGTTATCGTTATTATTGTCGTTATTACTCGTTTTTTAAACTAAGAATCATTATAATAATTTCTCATTCTAGGTCGCTATTATAATTACAACTATACGATATATATTGCCATTGTTAATTCTTAAGGCCAATGTTATATGACAAGAGCGTTATTATCATTGCTATTCATTTCACGAATGAGCAATCATTAGAATAATTCCTCAAATTAAATATATACCCATGTTATAGTTATCATTATCACTATTATTAATTTGAAGAATCACAATATTGTTTCTTACAATTTGTAATAGGTACATTTACGCTATGCGCGTCTACAAACGTGTTGCTCCGGTCCCATCGAGGTACATATCAGGATCAACAAATCAATCTCTTTATTATAAAAAGATTCTCTCCCCCGGCGAAGTATCGGCAAAGAGTTTCCGAACACGGTGTACATCCTTTAACAAGGAATCGGATAAGTACCATCGGTTTCCATTAGAGGGAATAAGCAAGCCCGCCTTTCTTAAAGGATACCGCAGAAACGGGCAGAACGAGTTTACGGGCAAATTGAAATTGCGCGTAACGCTAACGTGATCAGGACACAATATCAGGGGGAGGGTGCACGCACACTGTAACATGCAACGTTAATAATAAAAAACCGGCACGCGGTTCGTGACACATCTTATTTCTCTGCGAATGTACTGTATACATATTTCTATTTTTCCAAATAGGGGAGTACGCTTTTCCCTTTTGCTCCATGCATGCGACACCTAGAAAATCGGTCAGAAGGACAAACGAGATACATATTGTTCTTTCCTTGTGACACACATTCAAATTTGCAGGTAAATCCTGCATAACGTGGTAGCTATGGTTCTCGAAACCGTGTTATGCGATGCTAAAAACAGGAACAGGAAGAGTTAGTTTCTTCAAACCAACAGGACCATTTGTTTTACTTTCGCTACTTTTCAATAATAAATGTGTTTATCAGAAGCATCATCAATACAGCACTCGGTACATAGTATGTTCGTTTTCAGCAATTTTTTAATTAAAACATACACAATAGATAAATTAGTTGGCGGAGGTTCAAGTTTTGTATTTTATTTTTTGGCTGAACTTCACTTTATGTAAATTTTTTAAATATTGTATAATCCTGTAGATTTCTTCGTACATATGTTTCGACAACTAATCGAATTAATACTACACTGATTAAACTTGCTGTTAATATAAATTTTCCTGACGATTAGCTGTTAATATTTTGATCACGCGTTTACTACATATTTCTGAGAATAAGCACGCCACAAAATTTCATTCACCGTACACGCACACTGACACGAATGCTCTACCTCTACACTCTACACGGATACGTATCGTCAAAGGATTCTAAATACAGTAATACCGGAGCTGCAAGCCTCGTTTCTTTAAATTCTAGAACCAGTAAAAAGTTAGCAACTTCGCAAATTAAAATACATATATTTACCTTTAATAACTTTCCGAAATATAGCCTCGGGGGTAGCAATTTTCCGGTGGTGATTTCGCCCCTTTAATTTGAATTCTCTTTTATTGTTGCTTGTTTCACAAATTTTCAAACTTTTTAATATTCACCGACGTATTTTCGTGCAGTTCTCTCTCTTGAATTCTGTGCTCCTATTCGCGAAAACACGATGCTATCGGACTTCCCAATTCTCGGACCGTTTTACAGTGAAACCATGTTGTATGACTGCTGCATAATGCAGCAGTTGTCTGTATCGTCTCTCTGTTTCTTCAGTATTTTATGCAATAATTTATTACTAGACTGCGACTCTTATCAAATGAAAATTGTCCGAGTCGATCGTTTCATTCAATGGAAAGGAAGTTTCATTCGATCATTTTAACAAGTAGAAAATATGTTGGAAATGTTTTTCAATTCTTCTAATACCTTCGCAGTTTTGTTTCCTGCTCGTCCATTTTTCCCAGAAGGGCATCAAATCTACAGTCTATTTGTGTCCACACGAAGTTTAACGATTCTACTTACAATTAGAATGTTGTATGTTCAAAGAAACAAATTGATTGAACAATTCCGTATGAATGCATCTTTGCAGTCTCACTAATTGTAAACTAAAAAATTTTTCAGTAACATATTTTCGTAAACCAAAGATTTGATAAGATCGAAATGGATTAAAAAGGAGTAATCGATGCGATAAATTTGAACTCTGCTGTTTTGGGTCTTTCAAGGGTGTTGGCTTGGCAGTCAACGTGGTAATGCACTAATCGAACGTGAATATAGCAACTCGAGCCGTTTTTAATTGAATATACGATATATTCGCTCGTCGAGAGGTCCTTGTTCCTCCCGCTTGCAAAGAGGCGTTTGATGACTCTGAAGTTTTCGCCCTCGGCCTTAAATAAATCAATCACGATGACAAACAACATAATCCAGGTCAAGTAGTCTTGCCCGGAGAACCTAGGCGCGCCGCGCCGCGCCGCGCCGGAGAAAGTTGTTTGGCGTCGAATTTTCGTCCTCCTCGCTTAGCGACCGGTTTAGCACTCTCTTTACAGGAAGAGGGTCCTTCGTGCTCATCGACCTAACTGCAATTAGAGGCGAAAAATTCATTGAACCTAAAACTCAGTCTCTAAAACCTCGAGCACCTTTCACTTCGATAATAATAATCGCTATACATATCCTGCGTTTCCGATTAATATTGAAACGAGTGGTAATTTAATTCGAAATCCTTATCTCTTCATCGGTGTCAATTAGCAATTTAAAATAATTGCGTGCGCCGCGCCGATCTCGTGTGTATTAAGTATTAAATACATGCGTGACGACACAGATTTTTGTAATCTCTCGCGTGTGCACACCTCATGCAACTGTCGGAACTTTATTTTTTCACATGCAACAAACTCACAACCGATCAGTAATTATTTAGACGAATAAGCAGAATATTTCGAAATTACGCTGTCCAACACAAATTTGAACATCTCTTTTGCGATTTGTATAATATTGTTTTATTACTGTATTTGGAAGAGCATCGTTCGCGTAGTTATTATTATTATTATTAATTAATATCTTACTAATCTTTGTTAGTCTAATAATGGTAGGTAGTTTTGAACTTAAATCTATGATCTATTTTAGTCACTATTTTTTAGATGCTTAAGTAACTTTTATGCGTTGCTATTACACCTCTCGCAAGTGTCCGGATACTTTTGAGCGGTAGTGTAGACGCGAGGTTTAGTATTAATTGGATACCGAGGCCGGTTCTATCTGGCGATCAGTTGAAAGGGGATATAGGGGGTTGAACCACTCCTACGCGATCAGCCGAAGAAGGCTACAACAGTTTTCCCCACTTCGGCGAACACCTACGCGGCGATCAGCCCAGTCGTTTGATCCATTTTTGAGGGATCGATACGTGTCTCGTTGAAGCTCCCGTCCTACGCGACGAGGCAATAATAAAGCCGGGGAACAATGGCGACGGACCTGAATGAGTACACGAGCAGGCCGCGGCGCCGCGTTGCGGCTTGTTTAAGGGGTGTTAGGTAATCGACGGAGCGCAATTGAAGTCTAAAACCATACGCAATTTGTTTACAGTACTTGGAAAACGGCACGACAATCAAACTAATGGACGTACGTTTCGAGGCGTCCGGCTCGTATTGCTGTCAGGTCTCGATGGCGTCTCCTATTTATACCGAGGCTTCCGAACCCGTTCAAATGAAAGTTATAGGTAAGTGCCAGTGACCCTACGCTTTGTTCTGTCATATTGTTACGCGACAAATGTCCGATTTTCAATCGTAACGTTCGTCTTTTCAAGCCGTTTATCAGAAACTTGGAGTAGCGTGCTCGTTCGACTCGCATGTGTCACGTGAAATACCAATTTTTTAATGAATACACTCTGGCGTTTCACGAACAAAGTATATTTAACTTGAAAAAAATACACGAGAGAACGTCAGAGAATGAAATAGCACCACACGTATATGGTATATATCATTGGTTAGGAAAGTTTCATACGAAATGTAGAAAGATCCCTTGTAGCGAGCGACTACATATTACCTAGTACTAGTACGTATAATACATGAGAGAGAGAGAGAGAACAGACATGAAATTATTTCTTTAAAAGATACTTTCACGCCATCGGCATTATAAAAACGGATATTTCGTATGTAACAACGTAATTCAATGGTCATGGGAATTCCGTGATAAATCGTGTAAGCTCGTTACTCATCCGTGGACATTTATACGAATCCTCGTTTTTGTAGTCGTTCTCACGGATACCGCGCGGAGCATTGAAGAAAAATTACTATCATCTGTTAAGGGATCTGGAGCTGGAACGATGAATAAAATAATAAAATACATATCTGGCACTGTAATTCACTGCTGTCCCAATTAAATGATGTGTAGTGCGCAACAGTTGAGAAACAATAATTCTTCGAATTTGTAATCGTCGAATAACCTCTGGCATGAAAATGAATTTATCGGAAGTCGGAAGTCGAGTTTTTATCGGTAGAATCAATGTGAATATTGATGAAAGCTGAAAAATACCGAAATCTCTGTATTTTTCTTCCGTTATGCGAACAAAAAACATGCTCGTATCCAATTAAAATTCACCGTTCGGGGAAAAAAACATTTACATTCGTTTTAGCCGATTGATCTGCAAAAGGGTTCGAGCAATAAAGCGTATGCCCACTCCTTCTCCTCTTTTTCGTTGGCCGATCAATTAATTATGCAATCGTAACGGCTGTACCGCGAAACAAAATCGCGATAAAACACGATGTCTTTGCAATTATAATGCGCCATTCAAGCGCGTGAAAATGCTGTCGGTCCGTTTGTCAGCATAATTTCTTGCCGCTGCATAAATATGTCGAGTGAGTGCGCATCTACCTTAATGCATCGAAAGAATAGATTCATTAACTTAATTTACAGGGAAGAAAATATGCTGCGCGGCAGTAATACGGACAATCGCGTATTCAAATGAGAGTTATAATTCGAGATTTATTTACAGCGCGACCTAACGTCGTCGTCGTTCAACAACCCCATTGTTCAAATTTCGAACGTTTTAATTGTTTCGATTAATTTAACGATCGCGTCGCGTCGCGCGTCGCGTCGGTGCACGCGCCACGACAAATTCTATACGCGCGTTGATTTTAAACAGAATTTCATGAATGAAATTTATTCATAGAGGTTACCGATTGTCCAATGAATTAAAGCCTGCACATCTATCATTCACCAACCCTGTGTACCTTTCACGGTTTAAAATTGTGTAATCGGTTATTAATCGAAAACTGAGTTTAGGTAAGTGAATGATCAAATAGGGTAAATGTATCATGATATATATATAAATATCATGATTTGAAAAAACATTCTTCACAGAAAAGGTAAAAATATCATTTTTCTTCTATCTCGATCATCAAAGGACTATTCTTCACATGATCGTACATTCTTTATATGTACTGCTTTAAATTGCACATAGAGGAAAGTTTTATATATACATATATATCATAAGAAAAATATAAAAAGAAACTTCTCTTGCCTTTTTAATAAACAAATGGAGCCCTCAGCATTACGTACATTAAAGTAAAGGAGGAGCTCGTTGCTGCGGGGCACAAAAATCACTAGGAATGCCTTAATACTGCGCGGTGTGGGTTCAGTTAGAGAAAATTATTTCAGTTTGTGTTAACCTTTAATATATAGTATAAGAACTAGACAGCGGACTTTATGCGTTTATAATAAAAATGAGTAGGTGTAATTTGAAACTGTAAACAAATTAGAAGAATTTAAAATATTATTTTCGATCTATTAAACATATTAAGAGAAAAAAACAAATTTCTATTTCGCTCAAACTTGCCGCAATTCAGGTGGAAATTTTTATTTTGCATACCCATCCGCTGTCTAATAATAATGCATTCTGTCGGAATAAATGAACTTGTATTATTTGTACGAGTTTTAATTGATGTACAAAACAACGTTCTGAAATTGCACAGTACCACAGACTGAAAACCCGAAGATCACGTTCAAGAAAAGCATGTACGTGGTCGGCGAAAGTCTAGAGGCGAATTGCACCTCATCGGCTGCGCATCCAGTTCCTCATTTGACATGGTTCATAAATGGCAAGGAGGTAAATATAAACAACAATTTATCGATATTCCATTTTCTGAAATGTCTTGATATTTTTATACCAGAACAGTTCACAAACGTCACCATATGTACGTACATACATAAAGAAGCGTTGCCATATTTTTCTCTCGCCAGGCCCCTTACCCTTCCGCCTCTCGCCCAGCTTCGCAGCGTAGCCCGCCTGCGCTTCCCCCACTCTTCCCATTTATGCTGACGCGTACCGTACGCCAGCGTTAGTGGGAAAAATGCAAAAGCGAGCGAGCTACGCTGCGAAGCTGGGCGAGAGGCGGAAGGGTAAGGGGCCTGGCGAGAGAAAATATGGTAGCGTTGCTCCCGAACAGGGTTGCCAGTTGCCATATGCGCCGGCCGCCAGACCCTGCCTTCGCTTCCCCCACTCTTACCGCTACCGTTCGCTGTCGCGTACCACGTGGAGTCGTGGAGCATGCTACCACATGCTACCGACTCGGTACGCGGCAGCGGCAGTGGTAAGAATGGGAGATGCGAAGATAGGCTTTACGGAGCATCTAGGCGAGGGACGGAAACGTGAGGGGCCTGCCGGCCGGCGCATATGGTAACCCTGCTCCCGACACATCCGCGCCCAATTAACAAACGCAACATTCCACCATCCTTAATTATTCACGAAAAAACCGAGGTGACAATCGCAGTATTATTTTGATCGTGGTCGGAGTAACTTCTCGTTCACTGTCAACATGTGATTCCCGCACGTGATTGGCTGCTCGATAAGTGCGAATCCCTCGATAAGTGTCTATTTAGTTATCGAGTCGCCACTATACATAGATGGTATAGAGGGGCACTATGTACTTTCCGGAAATGAACTGTCGCGCCGCGTCGCGTCGCGTCGCATCGACGCGAAAGGACAGTTTCACGCGAAATTCTTATTCGGTGGTTTCTGTATTTGTTTCGTTAGGTAGATATTACTTTGGTGAATCATTATCCGCACACGCGTCACAAGGACCAACTGATGTCCGCGACTGCGAAATTGATGATCGAGGTGTCCGCGTTGCATGCCGGGGAGAACGGGTACTTGGAGATCAGCTGTTACTCGACCATTCCAAGCTACCCGGTGAACGAGGAGTACGCCGACATCAAGAAGGAAACGGTCTCGGGTAAATATTATGTATATTGTTATTCAATCGTTTCTTCGCGAGAGAAGCCCACTATTTCTTTCAGAAGCCTAAGATTTCTCGCGCTTCGATAACCGAAAATAACTAAAATTAGCAGAGTAAAGTTCACGCGTTATAAGTAAATCGATAATTAAATGTATAACTTGAAGTTTGAACTTTTACTGATTCGTTTATATCAATATTTATTTATTTATCTGATTATATTATATATATATATATACTTTATAAAATACAGAAAGACCCATTCTAAATTAACGAAAATATTAGTATTCCTATCTTGATTTTATATGGTTAAAGGGTTAAAGAAACACGATCTATTATTATTATTCAACTTTTATTATCCTTTTTGTTGAGCATGTCGGACCGGTTCTTTCATATAGCGTGCACTTTAAATTTTGTTGAATTATTGGTTTTTTAATTCGCATACCATACACGCGAATGCATACATTAAAAATGATTCTTTGTAGCAGCACGCCCTTACAATTACGCCGCGATGTAATCCGTACTTCGGAATAATATTCGTAGTGTAGCTTTGTAAGTAAAATCCAGTTGCCCGAGGAATACATGTTAAAAACTTTCTCTTTGCAACGGTTCGCTGTTTTTCTCGTTTGATATCTGCAGCATATTCTGTGTACTGTGTACAGTTCACGTGAAATTATCGTAATTACCGGATACAACATATAAAAAGGTATAAAGGCAACATGAGAGAAGATGAGATACGTGGTTCCAAAAAACGCACGAGTTTCCTAATTAGAGTCTTTTGAAGCGTCACCACCGTGCCGTTGAAAAAGAAGTTTCTCAATTAGGAACGGGAATCTCGCGATTCGCAGCCGAACTGACGTGAGTTTATATTCGCGAAGTTTCGTAAAAATTATGGTTCACGAGCCCCCAGTATACATATACCATATACAGGGGGACAGACACCTTAGACTATCACCGAAATTAAATATCGAAAATGTTTCCAAGCCGCATGGTCATATTTTGGAACATGCAACAACAAAAGGCAACAAAAAGTTGGTCGTTGTTGCGAGGGGTTACATACATACTTTTGAATGGTTGAATTTCTTTTTTTCCAAAACTATGCTTTACTTGGATGGTATATTTTAATTATAAGGACGCGGCAGCTGCCGTATTCCTAAAGCCATTCAAATGTATTTAATTGAACGCGAGAAAAATGTACAAATAAAAATAATCCGCTTCTTAAAGAACTCGATATGTACAATGACTTAACCTTTTCCTAGCTAGAATAATTCTACTCTACATGATTTTTATCATTGTATAGATATGAATCTTTTCTTACCACTTTTATTTACTAATTACTAATATTTACTACTTTTACAGTATGTATAGATACGTCTTTTCCGATTTTGAACACTTCCAAGAGAAGCACGATTTTAATCATCTGTTCACTATTGCGCAACACGGTTGTACTCTCCGAGATATAAATCGAGTAGTTTTACGAGTTTCTAAATAAAACTGTATGAGTGAATTCCAAAAGATCGGTACTACATAATACGCGATTAGAACAGAATATACTAGTTCGGAGAAATCGATATCTTTTATTTGACCAAAAGTATGCAGCCCCTCGACACTGAGTCGCCACGCCACTGAGTCGAGGGGAAATAGTTAGCCACTCTCTGCCAGTACCGAATTAGTCAAATGACATTGTGACATATTCGCGACAGAGACGAAACGCGTCACGTGACCGGGCCGTGGCGGAAGCGTGAGGGAATAACATCGTAGAAGGGGGAAATTATTACAGAGCGGGAGACTCTGCCTCTCGACACAGACTGTTTTCATGTACACCAGTAGAAAAAAATTGTTCTCGGTTGTTCCAGTGCAAATTATACCCGCGCCGATCGTCGGCGTCTCCTCAGCACTGAAAATCGCGCAAGGGTGGGCCCCGCCTGCGTTACTGTACATACTCTGCGCGATGCACAAAATCATTCCTTAATAAAAGTCAATTGCTTTAGGATAATTCAAAGAAACAAAAAGAAAATGGATAAAAAAAAAAGGATGAAGAAGACGGAAAGAGCGAAAGTAGAGGCGGAACGAGTGTGAACGACTTGGAGATAACGTGTATGTATGTAGTATAATATACATACGTAATCGAGAAGGAACAAGCGGAGAAAGAGAGAGGGTGAATTTCGGGGGAAGGAGTGAGGGATCTATATACATATATATTATTATATATATATATACATTAAAGAACGAACAATCACAATGTCTTCCTTGATTATACCGAAATACACGGGGGCAGCGGTTTTATTGTCTTGCAGAAAATTTTATAACTCATAGACGCGGCTTCTTCGTGCAAAACTATTTTCGATTGTCGCTTGTATCGATCGTTATCTATATCACGGAACGTAATCCCGGCGAGGACGCTCGTTTCACGGAGCCTTTCCGCAAAGGAGCACGACTACGATGAGTACAGAGAAAAAAGGGAGAAGAAAAACAATACGACAATGAAGAAGAAGAAGAATAAGAAGAAGAAGATGAAGAAGATGAAGAAGAAGAAGAAGAAGAAGGAGGAGAAGAAGGAGAAGAAGAAGAGAAAAGAGGAGAGAAAAAAATATATATACGACATACGACGACGTGAAACCGTAGGGAAACATTAAATATTATAGTACCTCTCGTCGCGACGAGGGAAAGAGGAACTTTGGTTTCCGGGGATTTTTTGGTCTCTCTCTCTGATTTTTTCTGTTCCTGTACCTTTCACGAGAAACAAATATTGTAGTGCACGGGCGCATTTTTCTGATTGGTCAGTCTCGCGTCGACCACGGTAAGATTAACATTACAATAACGATGTTGAGAACGGTGTTGAGGGACACGTGCGCGTTGGTTCTCGGATCGCAACATATCCGTTTCCTTTCCCCCTCCCCCACCCGCCTTGTTGAGATCCTTTAAATCGCGTTGACGCTGTGTAGATAGAATAACAATTATTGTGTTTTATACTCGACCGGTGATATAAGAGTTTACCGTGTAATGTGTAACCTAGGATTAGGCACGCAATACCGTCGTCATTGTCTGCTCGAAGGCAAGATGCGCGCCGCCCGGATAGTTCTTCGATCATTCGAGCATTGCGCCACATATCCATAATAGTACCTAAAGAGACAGATTGTACCGTACTGTCGCGATATATGTATATGTATATCTATGTCGTGGTTGTTGAGTCGGGGTGAGAGAAGCGATTAGGGTTGCCACCTAATATGGGAGAGATTGTTCGACGAAACGCGCGATTCAATCGAGAAACATAATCAGCGATCTATATATTTTTCTTTACGATCTCGTAACAGATGGTTCGTCATTTCATTGATAACCGAATGAATATTTTTGTCACTATATTTAAGGGATGTAATATTGTTACACTTCTTTCGTGGAGGCGATGGCGATTTCGGGTTATGAGATCCCGTCGCGTCGCGTCGCGTCGCGTCGCGTCGTTACGTATCCTTTACAATTAGTAGAATCATCGAATATACATATTGATCATAGGAAAAACGTGGCAATCTTAAATTTGATCTCGTGCGTTTAATAGGTAGACTTACTCGTAATCGGTGTGTCGCACTGACTAGGCGAGGTTACAGTCTTTGGGAATCGGTTCCTCGATGATCGGAGAAAATGGATTCAAGCATTGCTGTTTCTAATAGAAGACCGGGTCTGAACTTCACCTGAGGAAACCAGAAATTTTTAACTTTTTTTTTATGTAATCCTGCAGATTTTGACGAGAAAATGCCGAAAATGCTCTAAATGAAAATTTTCTGAAACAATTGAAGAACGCTGAATAATTCGATCGGTTGATCAACTCGATTCCGATTCTCAGAAATTCCCTGCAGCCTCGCCTAGAAATAAAGAAGCTATAACACATGTCAATTCGTAGATCGAATTTCTCGGTTATTGTTAAGAAACGTATCTCCAGTAACTACAGACGTTTAAAGTTTAAATACGACTATTTCAGGACACGTCGCTGATTTAGATTATTTATTTTCATCGACGACTAAAGAGAGATAACGATTTACTTGAGGTATTGTACTTGTTATTTTCTGATCATCGATAACAACCAAAGACAAAGATATTGTGATCGATCATTTATCAGCTCTAGCTCGTACCTACATATGGGAATATGTAATGATAACCGAACAACTTGTCATCAGCTTAAGTTAACATAAGAACCGATTATTACGATAACTATACATACCATACCTCTATAAATAAATTGTACTACATACCATACATATTGCGATACGTAAGAGCTTCGTAACGTGTGCACGTAAGTTTTATTCTGAATATTTTATCAGATATTTATATACCTACAATACATACATACATATATGTATATTTATGAAATAGTGTTTGCATAAATATTATATATATACATACATATACAGGTAGAGAGGGAGAGAGAGCGAGAGAGAGACAGAGAGAGAGAGAGAGAGAGAGAGAGAGAGAGAGAGAGAGAGAGAGAGACAGAGTTGAAAGTAGACATTGTATCGACAAATCACAAAGTAAGACTGTTATTCCTTGTTACTCGTGCAGAGATACGATTCGTTGTTATATTAATAACGTTGTTTATTTATTCATTTATATATCTGTGCGTTATTTTTATGCTTCGTCGCAATCCTTCGAATCTTATCAAATCGTTGATAGCCTGATATGTACATTGTTTTTGGACGCGGGGACTTTCACCGAACTATCGATATTTTTTTAGAAAATGAAATTTACATGTCAAAGATACACTGGAACGCCACCGACATTTTCAGCAATACATATTGTTAGTGGCCTGTGGATTTGATGCATTCATAACAAACACGAGTAAGAGAAATACAAAGTAGTGGAAACGTTGGAAGAGAACATTAACGAAATAGAACACTTTTAAAATATGTGTAATCAGATTAGACACAGCGGATTTTATGAACTTATGACACAAAAAATGAATAAGTGTAATTTGAAATGGTGAACACATTGGAAAAGAATTTAAACATATTAAGAAAGAAAATAATTTTCGATTTTATTCCAGTATGTTGCAATTCGCGGGTAGAAAATTTTCGCTATCTAGTAATAATAAATGTATAAATTGTGGTGTACTTTGTAACTAATGTACATGACAATTAACCCAGTATCTAAATAACAAGAATTTTACATTTCTAGAAAAAATGGCAATTTTAGGTAATTTTTAAATGCCTCTCCTGAAAATTTTCTTTTTCTTGACTCGTGTCACTTTTTTGATAAATTGACGATATTTTGAAATAGACGGAAAACCAGTAGACAGTGATTTTGGCTTTTATATTTTTCCGAGATGTCTCTTCTTCGCATAATTTGCTTCGCAGGTTGATCGTGTTACACAGATTCCGGCATCGACAGAACAATCGTCAATAACAACATATAGTTGCGGTGTAAAGTCCCTGATTAATAGACTGCGGATCTTTATCTACACTCTACACTCTCGTTTCCCTCTGCAGTGGCTTCCAGAGGTCGGAATTGAACAGAAATTGAGCATTCATTAGCGATCCCGTAGAATTGAATGCGCCGCGTCGCGTCGCAGCCGGAACAAAAACATAGTCGCTTCGTTGCGTTGCGCGTTGATTCGAAACCAGATGGCTAATGTTTTTGGCCCGAAATCGCATAAGAGAAATTCGATTACAGTTGATTACAGTCTAAAAGGATTAAGAAAGAAAAAAATTTTCACAGAAAATGCAAGATGAGAACGGTAATAACAAACCGAGTTTTAGAAGCAGACAGTTGAATTTCAGGTGAAACGTAGGCTTCAAACAAAGATTAGCGCAGCATTAACGTCAACAATGAAATAATTAATTTCTGCAAACGGTGCAAACACAGAATGTGCCTGTGGATTTGCGCGTAAAACATTAGCCTGGTTCGTGAATTACTACAATGGTCTCGTGCACGAGGGCGACATCGCGTCGCAAGATTAACGTTTTCAATGAAACAATTAATGTCCACATATAAAATAGTAGTAACGCGTGATACCAATTTTTCAAATTGAACAAGTCTATCGTAACAAACCGAATTTTAGAAGCAGACCGACCGTGGCCGTGATTAAACGAAACGGTGCGGTGTGCAGACAGTTGAATTTCAGATGAAACGTAGACTTGAAAGAAAGATCCGCAGTCTACCGATTACGATTACAAAGATACCTTGAGGAATAGTTGAAGCGCGTCTCGAGATGGAGAGCGTGCGGTTAATGGATACTAGAAAATTGATTGCACGCGTAGATTGTAGTCCCGAGCCGTCTCTGTCCGTATGGAGCTTGATCGATTCACCGTGACGGCGCGGCGCGGCGGCCACTATTTTTAACGGTCCGCGGGAAAAATGAAAGAAGAAAAGCGAAAGGATAACGATGACGAAATAACAGGGGAAAAAAGAAAAGTTGCGAGAGAGCAGAGCGAGCGTCGAACGGGAGAGAGGTGAGGCGCGCGGAGTGCGGAGGGGTTTTCTTTTGTTGTCGCTGGAAGGGCTGGAAAATATATCCCGGCATGGCAGCAGAAAAACAACAAGCGTAATTATAGAATTTCCGTGTTTACGCACAGAGCCCTGCACCGGCGATCAATAAAATTGTGTACACCGGAGGCGGCCAGTCGGGCCATCCTACGCGTGCACGATACACTGACAATGAAACGCGCGCGTGATTTAATTTACCGCAGCTGCTGTTGGCCGATCGTGTTCTATTTGTTAAGTGGTCTGGAGAGTCGGTCGGAAGACGTATGATCCCATAATAAATTCGTTCGGATTCCTCGAATGAACGTTCAATCGACACGCTTACAATGCTTACGATGCTTCGAACGCGTCGCGTCGCATCGTATGTGCCGGTGATTATGAAATTCTAAGTTTGTAAGAAAGAAACGATAAACGTTTAAAATTTGCAACGTTCATTCGCCACGTTCAAGTCACGACCACAAAGCAGTTAAAAATTATCACGTCGTTCGTTCTAGTTCTGGTTAATCCGTGTTCTCTAGTAGTCAACACGAAGTATCACGCTATTAAATTAATTTGCAATGCGGTATGTTGTAATTTATCGACGTTGAGAGTCGATAAATTGTGAGTCACGTAATTTGGACAAGTAACGTGAAATTGGCATCCAACGAGGAGAGCGTTATCGTCGCGCTAGGTCTTTTTACACGGTCGATTGCGGCGCGCGCGCGAGAGCTGAGGTTTTAATAAATACATACGCGTCGCGCGTCGGTATGGTCGAACAGCGTGTGAAACGGGAAAATCTAGATAGGAGATAGGAATCAGACGATTATTTATAATCTAGTTAACTATAGGAACAAAATCAATTAAACTAGTCAGTTACGGGGTAGAAGTGTACAGCTTTATATGTATGTATCTAGACCAAAACAATTTGGGTACCAACCGCTTTAACAATCAAGTAGCTAAGATAATTAGGGAGATTAACGATAAGTGGATCCTGTGATGCGAAGGAAGATTACGCAAGATTTTCGTTCGATAATATGTATAGAAAATTGGAAACAAGGAGAATCTTAGAATATTAGATCGATTAAATCGTTACCGAATAAAAATAATGGTGGTAGCTGAGTCGCCGGATGAGGGGAGGGAGCACGAGCTCAGGGGAAAAAGTTACCCCCTTTCTTCGCCGGTACCGGATGCGTGGGGAATAACGTCGTAGAGGGGGAAGGTAGAGTGGGGACACAATCTTGATCTGGCGACTCTGGGTGATAGTAATCGCGGTAAATCTTAAAACAGAAAAATGAGAATGCTCATAAAGAATAGAGTATGTCCCTTTGTTCCGTAGATTGAACGTATGTGATCGAACTTTCTTTTCTTTTTTTTTTTCTTTTTTTTTTTTAATAAAACCAAAAAAAAGTGACCAAAAAAAATGTTTAATATCACTCTTGGATATCTTGCTACTATTTGACTAACATAACCATTTGTTACTTTCTCGATGACAATAACAGCCGAATTAGAGCATGAATTTTCACCATAGGAAGGCTACGACGAAGTTGCCGCTGTGCTGCATATTTAAAAAAATTCTTTCCATGGAAACGCGAACGATCGATTTCGTTCGAAATGTTTACAAACCTACAAAAGCGAACGGTTTTATAGCGTTTTACAATTTTCAGGGGAAACGTACCACACCTGGAAAGCTCCGACAAAGTTTTTCGTCAGAATTGGTTCGATTCACTTACCGCGAATTCAAGAGACACTCTACACTCTACATTTTCTCCACGTATACTGTATACGATGAAAAAAAAAAAACAAACACGAGTTTAACCATTTCAATCGGCACTCTTTTACAACGTTTACTATTTACTGTATTTACACGTAAAACTAGTAAATCGAACTGCAATGAACGAAAAGAAAAGGAAAAAAAGAGATTTAGAAAATATCGAACAGAAGAATGTGGGAGAAGAAGTATCTCGCGAAGAGCGTTCGTCGATCGGATGCCTCGCGTCTGTCCGATTATATGTATAGTCTTTTAACCCTTTCGCTACAATATAAAATATAAGGGATACATATTTCGCTTCCACGATGTCGAAGAAACGATGTTGTTCGTTTGATGTGTTTTACTTGAAAATTCAACACAAGTAAAGATGATAAATATAAAAAATACTAATTTTTATTGTTTATTTTGTATGTAATGCAGAGGGTAATTGTAATCGAGACGTAGAAGATCTAATATAGAAAAATACAAGCCACAGAAAAAAATCTCATCGGACAATAGAATGTGTAGCTTGCAAAAAGAATGGCCGACGCTCGACGGAAGGAAACCACATATTTCTGTAAAAATTCATCCGTCACACATTATGCGTTTCACGCGCATAAATTCATATTTATCACCACAGACTGCGGATCTTTATGCAGAATAAAAATGTTTTGCATCGACTGTGGCAAGCAGGAATAACATAAAAATTCATTTGATCCCATAATGATTTTTTCGTAAATGCACAAAGATCCGCAGTCTATTTATCATCTTTGAGTACCTTCCATCAACGTTGACATATCTTAAAAATCGATTACCCGTGTGAAATTTTCAAATAAAAACACTTCTCGTATCGATAATAAAGATCTATACGAGATATCTCCGTTCATAGTATTGCGCGACGAAATCGTGGTCAGACGAGATATTTCGGTCACAGCATCGTTTCTGCGATATCGTGGAAGCGAGATATCTCGTCCACGATAGCGAAAGGGTTAATTATAGAAGGAACAGCCCGAACGAATCTATTAATCGATCCGACGTTTCCGACCCGTCGAGCAACATATCGTAGTGTTAAGTCGGACGCGAAAAGTTAATCTTCCCGATCCTCCCGGGTTCTTGATCGCTGATGCTTTCGCGGGGGTGGATAATACGTGCGATAATAGGCGGCGACCGGCGACACAATGGATAGACGACGAGCAGCACGTTCGAGCCCGAGCGCGTTCTATGGTATAATGTATAATATTGGCCGTCGAGCCGGTAAAATGGAAAACAAAAGGACGACGACGAAACGGCGAAAGACGCGACAAATTCACAGCATTTCACGTCAGAAAAACGAGATGTTGATCGCGTTGATATGCGTTCTCGAGGCGTTGCTCGTCCCTGTGAATTGCGACGACGGGGCTTTATCCATCTCGAATGAAACGACTCCGTTGCAGACGGCGGTCGCCGAGAGGATAGTCGGCGGAGAGCTCACCAGTATAAGGCATTATCCGTTTATAGTAGGTGAAATGCGCCCGTGACGTTTTTGCTATTATACTAGAATGTTCAATACACGAATCACTCTCAATTATCTTTGAGAGAGTGCAGTCTGTGTGTGTGTGTGTGTGTGTGTGTGTGTGTGTGTGTGTGTGTGTGTGTATTGTGTATGTGTGCGATAGAGAGTATGACGAAAAGAGAGCAAGGGGAGAGAGTGAGAGAGAAAGAGAGAGAAAGAGAGAGAAAGAGAGAGGGAGAGAGTAAAAGAAAACGACAGTGTTCGAGGCTACGTTAATTCACGGTATTTTTCCTAAACGTCTTGTATGACGACGGCAAACTGCTTCGCGGCGGGTTGTTATTTTATTAGCGCGAGCAAGAGAGCGCGTGGTGTGCGTCCTATCGATGGAATTGATTGAATTAGCTGCGTAGAAGAAACCGCGTAATCACAAAGAGCTTTTCGATTTCTTTTCCGGGAGATAGTGTGTTGTATCGTTGTATGTACTCGTGTATCTTGCGGCGTCATGCAGGTGGGCGGGTATCCGAACGTCCTGCATCGAGCGACCAGCACTATGAACCCTAGCTGTTAGTTTCCTTCGAAGGTTGAAGATTTTGAAGCTTCGAAGTTCGCATTTCAGAAACTTCGAAGGTGATGAGAATCGAAGTTCAAGGCTTCGATATTAGAAGTGGTTGGATTCCAATATGTGATTGGATAATAATAAAATTTTGTTTTCGCGTAATTCTTTTTTAGAAATATCAAGGTTACCTTTTTTAAAGCACCTACAACGATAGTCCCTTGCATCACGAATTCAGTGACTATAATTATTCAAGATGACACTCAAGGTCCGGGACAGAGAGAGAGAGAGAGAGAGAGAGAGAAAACGTATAAGATTTAAAATATGAAAGCTGTGCACGTTTATCACGAGTGAGATTTGTAGCAAACATAGTATGTAATGTCCTCTCTCTTCAGAATGTTATTGATTATTTTCAAACATCCTCTAGCCAATTACGCTGCGATTTATTTACTAGCAGTATGTTTTTGCAAACGATTCCTCTATGTCTTATTTAAGGAAAAATAATAAGAAAACCTATTCAACGATACAAGTCTGCCAAGATGGAGTGTTTGGCTCAGGACCTTTCTTCATAAAGCAATTGGGCCTGCACTGCATTTTGTCGACACACACACACACACACACACATTTACAGTAAACCGTTATCACTTCAAACCTTCCAATCATTGAATTCGCGTAATGAAAGGGACTATCATTCTAGGTGTTTAAAAAAAGGGTGGTTCCACTTAAAAAATAATGGTTCAGCAATCTTCAGCGGTGATTCTCCGAATCACCACTCGAGTGCAAAGGGTTAAACTAAATTGAGGAAGCCTTTTGTCCTTTTAGTTTCTATATGTGTATGTAACATTCAGACTCAGGTATTCGGGTTTGAAAGTTGAGTTCGAAGACGATCGAGACCTCGGATACCCCGTGTGCCGTGCACCATGTACACCGCATACGTCTTGCTACACGTATACAGCACAGCGGTTCGTTTTTTTTCGAGCAGATTTCTCAAAATACTGAGAGTGATCTCGTCGTATGTACCTACATATATTCACTTTACCTTTATTATAAGATATAGAGGTTCGCGGATGACGAAACCGAATTTTCAATGTCAATTTCTCGTAGGTCTCGATCCAACGGCGACACGGTAGTAATTTCTGCGGAGGTACTTACATAGCACCGAGATTCGTTTTGTCAGCCGCTCACTGTATGGTCAGGTGCGTTCTAAGACTGCAACAATTCTCGAGTCTATCGCTCGTTACCTGAAAATGGCGGCAGCACGTGAAAAATACATTGATTGCCCACATTCCCCTCCCGATACGATATGTTAAGTGCTGTAGGACAGATCGAGAAGATTTCAAACCTACAAAAGGTGAGTCACCTGACAAATTCACCTGAAATTAATTGCATTTGCATAATTGTTCGATGGTGAGAAAAAATATGAAAAGAAACTAATGTTTGCTTCGTCGTCGTCGTCGTCGTCGTCGTTTGTTTCTTTTTTAACGTTTTTTAAATGGGATTAGGTGTTTTTATCAGCGTAGCGTTACTTTTAACGAATTGATTCGTACGTACACAATGTTTGTTGGCGTCCAAATGACCTATTTTTCGAAAAGCATATCGTTTCGAGTGAAAATGTCAGGCGTCTCATCCTGTATACTACCTATGTATGCAGTATACATATATACAGTAGCGTAACGTTCGGGTAGGCGTACGATCTCATTTTCGATATTTTACCGGGACACCCAGTTTAATTAAAGCAATCCAATGTACGATTTTTCTCCGGAGATCATATTTTTCGACTTTTCAAGGTCATCGTCGTTTGTTTCTTCTTTTTTAACGAATCGATTCATGCGTACATAATGTTTGTTGGCGTGCAGATGGCTTTTTTGTTCTGAAATTGCCAGGCGACTCATCCTATGTACGCAGTAGCGTAACGTTCGGGTAAGCCGTAAGCATATGATCATCTCGAATATTTTATTGACGGTGCAAAAATAGGTCGACGGTCTAGACACTTAGTTTAATTAAAACACTTAGTTTCCAACGTACAAAACATGCAGCCTCGTAGCCTGTTTTAATATAATCGATAGACCAATTCTTCGAAAAGTTAACCGCAACGTCTTCCAGATTACAATTTAGCTGGTGCTCGATAGAATAATAGATATACGTGAGAACGATAAGTCTTCGAACAGTTTAATTAATTGAAAAAAACGATCTTTTATTTTAATATTTTAATCCTTGAAAAAATGTTTCGAACAAAAGAGTTGAACAGTTTTTAACATCTACAAATCTCTATACATATATAGAATCCCGAAAAAATTCTTTTTTCGACAAAAGAATAAAAATTATTTTTGATTTCATAATGTTATAGCTGACGTTGAGACGAATCCATAAACGACCTTGAGCCTATACATAACGCTGATATAGTTCTTTTCCGATTTTTCGGGCGAAATACCCCACTATATGTACAAGTCGCGAATATTGCGTGAAGGGAAAACAAGGGAAACAAGGGAAACAATCTCCGCGGAATTGGTCGTTTCCGAGCTATTTATGAACAGTTGCGGCAGCGTAGAATCGAACGATTAATTGTCACAGGGTCACAGGGGGGCTGCATGCGTTAAATAATTTCTGTGACAGTCTGCGATCGATCTGTTCGACATAATAGTGACCCGGTGAAGAGTCAATTTCCTTTCGGAGCCGTGACGAAACGGCACACACACACACACACATACACACACATTTATTTTTTGATCGCGATCGTAGATAGGGTACGCGTATCGTCTCAAACAGCGCATGAATTCACGACCCCGCGCGTATGTATGTGTATGTATACATGTACGGCTCCACGTGCTGCCATTTTCACGGTATAATAAGGTATAAGAGCAATCTCCGCTCGTACCGCTTTCATTGCTATCATAGAACACGTATGCTGCTTTGTGGAAGCGACGACAAGCGCGTGCTCCACGCGACACTTGTCATCTACTAGCGAATGTCGCGCGTCGCGTCGACTCTACTTACAATTAGTCTACTACTCGAATATCGATCCCGATTAATAAATCAATTAACCAACGATTCCTCGAACCACCTATCCACCAAAGAAACAGCTGTTCTTTTATCGATTTGCTAATCCACAGTCGAAACAGCATCAATCCATCGCAGTGTTACCGAAACATTTTTCAAGTGAAAACTTCTTTAGGCGCACCACACCTGCACATTTGCTAGACAGTGAATGAGTCTGATCCGTCACGCTCCGAAGTGAAACGCTATTCGAGCCGATTAGCCGAGCAAGCGAGATACAGACTACAGACAGGTACGCAATCGGTTATATAGAAGTTTTCACTTCGCTCGTGCGGTCTCAGTTTCACAAACCAACTCCCTTCGACTCGATTAGCTTTAGAATCGCTTCACTTTCTTGTCCATTATTCTTGGACATATGGCACTCTCGCGACAAAAGTGACGCAAGTCCCAAAACCTGATTTTTCGACGGTCAGATACGGTCGGGTCGTTAAGTATGAAACTTGGCAAATGTGTTTGAAATTTGTGTTTTATTCGTCAAGTTCCATACTCGACGACCTGATACAAATAAAAAACGTCACAAGTCAAACAGGTGGTTTTTAAGGGTTGTAAGGCACAACAAACAACAGAAACGACATTATTATTGCTCACTTCAAGATTCTATTCCGTTTAACGATATCTTTTGACGGCTCTGCAATCTACAATATTCTGTTATGTTAGAAACGTTATGTTAGGTTTTTCGCTTCCGACTAAAAGATGTAGTTTTTTTGACTTAGGTCACTTTTGATCGCACCGTTGTGTGATATGTATGAACATTAAAAAACTAGAATACGTTTATCTGTAATATTCTGGAAATGTGAGACATGCACGTTCCATTAACGACGATGGATTAGCATTTCAACGACGAGTTGCTTCGCTGTGTCGGTGTTCACCTTCAATTCGAGTATTTTCGGAATTCTTCTGGTTATTTTAGATAAATGTCCAACGATTTGTAATAAGGCTCCGAATGTTTCCTCAGTGGATACATACGTGGATTAAGATTGCGAACCGTGCAATCTAGAATAGAACATCAGTGTTGAAGAAATCCTAGATGAAGAAATACCAAATATGATGTTAGTTGAATATCGTTGTTCGATGCGACAAGTGATAAAACGACGAACAAGTACAGTCAATGACACACACGCGCACACGCGCAGACGCGCACGCACTCATACACACACACACACGCACACAAACATACGCGCGCGCGCGCAAGAGGAACATTAATTCGTGAATTAGCTGGTTAGGATAGCAGAGAACGTTTCTTCGAAAGTAGTAGAGGAAAATAAAAACATTGAAAGAAAAAAAAAGAAATTTGCGTCCCCGGTTGTACTTTAGGAATCGCGAGTATCTGCATACTTGGCAGCTTACAAGGAACAGTCTCAGCAGTGAAAGGGTTAGCGGCGTTAACGTTGTCCGATAATAACTGGAAGAATGAGAACACGGGAATCGCTTGTCAAGAGAGTAGTTCTGTGTTACGCGAAGTTCCATACATATAAGAATTGTTCTTATCAATCAATTGTACCGAGTTACATTTCCATAATTTCTTACAAATTCTATTTCCTCTTCTTATAGTTTCCTCTATTAAGGGGATGGACTCGTTTCTAAGATTGCAATCGGTGAAAGCGCAAGTGGAAAGTTGACATTTACCGTAGTGAATGTGACTTCAACTCCGTTTGCGTTCTGAAGATCGTGATAAAAATGAATTTATGATCTTGCTGTAAGAGATGAGTGTCAGTGTCGTGCCAGACCGATGTGACACAGAAGGCGCAAGGAGTGTGCGTGCGTGCGTATATTTTTGGAGAGAATAAAAAGAAAGAGAGGGAACAGTGAGTGAGGTTTTAGAGGATGAGACAGAGAGAGAGAGAGAGAGAGAGAGAGAGAGAGAGAGAGAGAGGGAGAGGATCGCTTGACAAGCGGTTACCGTGTGAAACAGCCGGATGCGCATCGGCGCGGCGGCACTGTCTTTGTATCGGTTAACATCGAGCTCGTGGCTCATGGCGCGTTTGTTTCGCGATCAAGGCTTCTCTCCACTTTGGAAACAGGGAAATCAGTGGCCGGCCGTGATCCTACGTCCTACGTATACACTGCTCTCATGTTTTACACGGAACGGTGCAGTTTAAACGCGTTTAACAGGCGCGCGCGGTGTAATCGTGAATCTGATCGCTATTGTACGTGTTCGTTTGGTTAGGGAAAGGTCCGACGGCTCTTGGGTACCGCAGAATCCGCTTCGATTCTATGCGATCGCCGGCGCGACTTACGTGTACTTCCCGAGCTGGAGTTCCATACAGATGGAATTGATAGACCGAGTAATCCCGCACATGGGCTTTAGATTCACGAGCAAGCGTAACGATATTGGATTGTTCAGGGTGACTATTATGTGTATATATAAGTTCAGTGTGGAAAATACAAATAAATACAGTCATGAAAACACCGTTGACTAACGGACACGCGTTCATCATTTGACCCACTGTGTTCTAGGCTGCGGGTACCTGTTTTCTCACGAATTAACGTTCTCACGAATTCTTGGACGAGCTGTCCGGTGAACAAACTGCACGCGTCTTTAGACGGACTTTTCCGTCCGAAACCCGAACAATAGAGGGAGAGGATGGAATGTCTAGTACTTTTTCCTGAAATTCGAATAAATCATGAAATTTTGAAATCTGACTTAACGGTCGTCCGCGTGCTCGAGCGAGAGTGTGGTGGCGCACTCGCGCATCGCTACTTTCTTCTATGGTAACTGGCGCTTCAACATCGCAACGAGGAGTTCGGAAGTGGTCAATTGTGATTCCTAAAAATCCAAATTTATGTCTGTCCGGAGCCCAAAATGCATATTTTTAAGTTATCCTAGAGGAATTTGTAGTATCCGGCAGCATATACTGCCTGCCGCGAGGCATCCGAACGAAGCAAGCGTGACGTCACAAGATGACCACCGCTGACAGATTTTCGTAAATATTCAGAGATCGATTACAAATTATTCCAAGATAACTTCAAAATATGCATTTTGCGCTCTGGATAGAGTATAATATTAGACATTCCATTTATTCATCTTGTAATCAAAATCGGCCAAAAATCGAAAGTTTTCAAAATGCAATTACTGAACGTTAATTTGGCAAAAAACGCATCGTAGCTGTAGCCTCAACCTTTAGTGTCTCCGCGTGCCGAATGTCCGAGTTGAAAAATTCTTAAAGTCGAGATTGCCTTTTTGTCAAAATTCAATTTCTCAGCTTCAATGTAACAAGATCCTCTTGATAATCAGCATTACTTGTGAAAGAATTAATTGTACAAACAAATATTTCAAGCAGAACTTATTTTATTTGGATAAATTTTTGATATATTCATTCGTTACGCTTCTTTACTGCTGCGCAGATTGTGGATTTACGTACTTACAATTAGAAGCACGGTATGACGAGTGGAAGTTAAACAAGAACCGCGCGCCGTTTATAAAGGTGGTCGTTCAACCGAAAAGTCTTAATGATTTTATGCGATTTCACTGGTTGAATGATTATGTTATTTTATCTTTTGCAGATTATAGTGCATTTTAAATATTTCTTTTCTCCGTTCCATCCTAATACGATAACCACACACACGCAATATTTCTCTCGCAATAAAATAAATTTTGCTTGAAATTGTATGTCATCGATTCAACATCGAAAAGACTGTAGGAAAATGTTAAAATATATATGTGAAACGAACTTTTTTAGATTTCAATTCAAAAGTTCTACGAAAACTGTTAGGTTTCAGTTTCAGTCGTTTCATGTTTACAATTCAATAATCTTCTGTACGCGTTTCTTTACTTTAAACTTAAACAAACTATCCTCTGAACGAAGCTTCTCTTTGATTTCTATAGTGTCTTCTTTCTATGCAGCTTAAGAATCCTTTTCTCATTAACACCCACGTGAAATACGTCACCATTCCGGAGGCGTATGACGAAAAAATGTTTCAGCGATATACAAAACCGTGCACCGTGGCTGGCTGGGGAAGACACATACCTGGATCGAATGTACGTAGTTGTGATATAATACTTATTTACAGTGGTCCTCGACTTACGGGGATTCCTAGGAGCGAATCAGAAAACCAATTCCGAACTGTAGATTTCGTTTTTTGATTGCCAGTACGGGAGCTTTGTCGGTACATAGTACATACATGACAGAAGCGAAGATAAGTATTTGCTTGTGTACAGTGTAGATACCGTGTACAGCGTAGGCGTAGGCCGTAGGCATTCAGCTATTTATGAGTAGACAGTGGGTCTTTGTGCAAAATATACATTTTCCACCTGAATTGCAACGAGCCGGAGTGACGTAGAAATTTACTTTCTCTCTTAATATGTTCAATAGGTTGAAAATGATACAGGGCGTTTACCTACAGGTGGGAGAAAATTTAAGAGGTGGTTAATCGTTACAATATGAGACGAAAAATTACGATTTCGACTTCGTTATTTAGTTATTAACACTAAACCTACCACTAGGGGTCAAATCACCCATTTCAGATATTAGATTTTTTATTTGATAATTATTGAAATTGTAAAGGTTGTCTCATGAGAATTTATTGAATATCTTTTTTGACTCCCCCCCCCCGCCAGTATCATAATATCAATAAATTTAACTTTTCTTATTTTTATACTACCATACACGTATTAGTCACGTTTGATGGTCGGTAGGTTTAGTGTTAATAGACTGCGGATCTTTATGCACAAAATAAAAATTGTCTGCACCGATCGCAATCGATAGGATAAATCAAATTCTATGTTATTTCGTCCCTTAATGATTTTAATAGAGGAGGAACGCGTTCGTACGCGTACGTCACAGGGGCGCGCGACTGTCACGTATCGGGTGACGTTTTTCTGTTACACCAAATTGTTTTCTTATTTTTTATGTAAAATCACTCCCTGCCCTCGGGGTTGTATTACAATTTCTGTCCCTCCCTGTATTTCGTGTATACGAGTCTTTTTAGGTCGGATCTGGTACCTACCTTCGACATGTACACCTCCCATTAATTCCTCCTGATAAATGTCCGATGACTGAAGTGGACACGAAATTGCACATCTGTGCAGGTATGGTGGAGGGTAAAAAGGATGCTTGCCAAGTAAGCGATTTTTTAAACATTCGAATCATTTTTATGTGAGTGCATAGAATCGTAACATCAAATTATTCGAAATAAGTTTCATTGTGACATGTTCTGTCATTGTATGTTTTCTCGATTTTCTCTGTCAATGGAAACTGTTAATATTACAGGGTGATAGCGGTGGACCATTACTCTGCGAAGATACACAAGTGGGGATAGTATCATGGGGAAGAGGATGTGCTCGTCCTGGATTACCTGGCGTATATACCCGATTGGACGTCTATCTGGAATGGTTAAATGACTCCATACGAAAGAATTATGCAGGAAAAAATGTTTTAAATACTTTATCTGTTGCTCTTATGTTGACCGTTTTACTGTTCTTTACACTGTGAGCCAGCAGTAAACGATACACGTTTAACATTGTAACTTTTTATGAAAAAATAAAGAATATTAGTTAATATTAATATTAGTAGTATAACTGTTACGGTGAGTCATCGGAGGTTCGGGAAAAATTGGTGGTTCAATAAATATATAAACACATATGCTTTTTAATGTAATATAATGTAATAACATTATCTGTATTTATTCATTGTATTGTACATGTGCACACATAACTTATATTCATTTTATGTATATTTTTAACAAGAATGTCGAATAGCTCATATGGAGACAGGCAATACCGGCGAACTTGCATAAATATGTATCTGTAAATAATTTGTAACCGTAAAAATTTTCAGTAAATTCTGCCAGAAATGAATTGGTTATTATTTATTCCCGGACACATTATATTTACATGTATTGATGAAAAATCGGGAGTATTGGCTATGCATTATAACAGCACAGTTTATTTGCTCTTCCTAAACGTCCGTACAGCGCAATTTCTTACAGCGGCAAAACGCTCAAACTGTTAGCCGAATGTTACCGACAGGGTACAGGTCGGTAACAGCGTCATCTAGCGGTAGATTTGGAACTAAATTTCTCTCCTTCTCACTCACTCTCACTATAAATATTATATAGTCTATGTCCTGCAACTGAAGATGTTATCAGAAACCGGGTTTATAGGTATATACATATAGTCCAAGTGTATATCGACTAATGGCAACGCGGGGTGGCTCTATGGCGCCATGGACCTAAAGGACGAGAGGGGGGTCCAAGCGAGCAGGGATCGGAATGGTTGACTGCGGCCATCTTTCTCCGATAAATATGTGGTGCGCTCTATAGGCGACTTTAAATACTCTACATTTTTAGCATGGAACAGAACCTTTCACAATACACACTGGCATTTTTACAAATTAATGTGTATTAACGCGCAGAAAACACAAAGCAACGACGATTCACCAACTTTACTGCACATGTACCGGACACAAAATGGTTCTGGCGTACCGCAATCGCGTGTATTGTACAGACCACGTGTCACAGACGCTACACTTAGTATTTCAAGTCGCCGATAGAGCGCACCACATCTTTAGTATGGAACTAAAAACAACTGCGCAGGCGCATCTAAGAAAAAACTGTGCAGGCGCGTGTGAAAAGGGACTGCGCCAGCGCATCTAAAAAAAAACTGCGCAAAGTAAAAATGAACGAGTAATAATCCAGACACACCCAAAAATCCAAATTTGGACGCTGAGAATGAGATTGTGTCGCGTACATACTTAGTATGGGCTACATGGACACGCTGCTACACACAATCTCATTCTCACACGTATGCATGAAAAGCGTGAAAGTGCATAGCATTCCATCTGGCGGCGACCAGAGAACTAAGCTCTATCTATTATACCTTCCCGAAAGAAGTCCGAACACCTCTATAATACACCGTGGCCTCTCTGAACGAATCGCCCCTGGTCATGAACAACGAAAATTGCAAGAATATTCTGTACTGTGTGAGACTGTGCGAGCCTCGCTAGCGCCACGCAAACTTCTTCTGCGACGCCGCTGTTCTACGTACGCAAATACCTTTTTATTCTGAACCAGTGGTGGAGTTTTCAGCTGTTACTGTTATCACTGTTATTTTTTAACTGTCATTTATTCAAAGTATATCTTGAAGGAAACGAAATACGATTTAAACCTATGTTAATAAAGCTGCTTCAATCTTTATCTTCAATCAATCCATTATTGTTGAATGATCGTTTGTTTTATACATCTCAAAACGAACGGATATTGTTATGCTTGTAACTACCATAAATATTTACAATGTGATTAATCCACAGTCAGATAACGAAAAGAAATGTGCAAGTTACTCGTTTCGATATCTCTTTATTGGTTTGCTGTAATTGCTGTATTTGCTGTACGTATATAATTCGTATATAGATGAAATTTGTTTCCTCTTTCTTTATACAAATGATATTTGTACTTGTGCGATAACCACATAATTTATGTATTTATTTAGTTAAAATTTGTTTCCTGTTTCCCTCTGTACAAATGATTTTTGTACTTGCGTGATAATCGCATAATCTCTATATATATGTAGTTGAAATTTATTTCCTCAATATTTATAGAAATAATGTTTGTACTTGTATGACAATCACATAATCTATTAGAAAATAAAGCTTATAAATTCACAAAGCCAAATGCTCCTGCAGAAAGACATGTAATTGTTATCTATCTTTTAAGCAGGACACATCCACAGTTGATGACGGCTCCTTTTGTATAATTCAAGAACCTCTTTTAAAAGTTTTCAAATATAATTTCACTAGCCTTTCGGATCCTACGAAAGATATTATTCTATCTAATCGCCGTTTAAATGAAACTTTGAAAATACAGTTATGTACTCCATTAAAACAAAAATGCAACGGAACAGACGGATATGGAATTTGTTTGATAAAAGACGAACAAGAAATAGGAATAGGTTTGCATTCTCATATTTCTTACAATATTGGACAATATCACTGTCTGTTTGTTAATGCGATCGTGTATTACTGTTTTAGGAAAATCACCTCCAGCAGTAGAAGTAGGCAATGGAAAGATATTATTTATATTTACAGGCACTAATTGTACACAAACAGATAAATATAGTGTAACTATTAGTATGAAGTGTGATTATAAAGTTGAAAATAATTCTATTCCTACATTATCATCTGATGTACCTGTATATACAAATGTATTGAACTTTATATTTTGATTATTATGCAATCATAGCTGCTGCATTTTAACACTAAACCTACCACGAGGGGTCAAATGATTTTAGATTCTAGATTTTGTATTTGACAATTATTGAAATTGTAAAGGTGTTTTCATGGGAAAACTATAAATAAATTTAATCTTGTTTATATTTTTATAATACTATACACACATCAGTTACTTTTGATGGTCGCTAGGTTTAGTGTTAAGGTAAAGCATAGTGTAAGATTCGAAATTTCTATAATGTATTATGCATTACCAATAATTTCAGGGAAAGCTTTGCGAGTATCATTTATCCTGGAGGAGTCGGCACGCTTGTAGTCCACGGACCGAACAAAAATGTACAGTAACAAATAAAGGATCACACTATGACCTATCTCCGCTAACAAATTATTCCGGAAATTATGTTATTCATACGGGTAATGTAAACTCATCGAAAATCATACTAAATGTTTGTCATACTGTGATATATGAAGACGGAGCCTTATGTCTAAAGTCAGCAGCCTGCTTACAGCAAAATTCTTCAAAAATCGAGTACGAGTACTATTCTTTAAAAAAAATATAAATTTTACATATGCTTTGTAATATTATCTTATCGTAGTATTATTTCAGATACATGAATTTGGGAGATGTAGAACAAGCACCATTTTTCGAAGATGGAATATTAAAAATTAAATATCTGCATGGAGATGTGTGCAGACATAATATTCCAACACCACACATTCAAACCACTATTTCTTTTATATGCGATTTTGAAGCTAAAGAGGTATGCTATAAAACTCTAAATGATTCAATGCATTTGAAGATCTTTACATCCCTTATAAATATGTTGTTCGCACACATTAGGGAACAAGTCCAGAATATATAGGAGGAAGCGAAGAATGTCACTATCGAATAAGATGGAAAACAGCCGCTGCTTGTAGCATAGAATCTTTAGGTAGTCGCAGTGCAATAACTGCTGGCATATGTACAGTGACTAATCCGCTTACAAATTTCACGTAAGCTTAACCGAAACATTTGTATAGTAATTCTTGTTTGCACTGGGTTTTAAACAAAATTTCTCGTAGATCGTAATATACGAAATAGCTCATGGTTAGGAAAAATGAGATATAGAAAAATCAAATTGTTTTTAATAATTTACTATGCAGAGGTTTGAAATTCGAAGGTTCGAAGGTTTGAAGCTTCGAAACTTCGATTCTCATCGCCTTCAAAGTTTCTGGAATCGAAGCTTCAATATCTTGGACCTTCGAAGGAAAGTAACAGCCCTAGTCTCGATCCATTCTGACTATCGGATTCTTGCGCATCTCTAATTGCAGCCTAATAACAATTGATATTATATAGGTATAATCTACAACCGTTAATGAAGGAAGAATATTATGCTACAGCACAAAATGACACGAGATATCAATTCGGAGTATGTAAATCACCTGCAAATACGACATGTACACCAGAAACAGGTTATTTAATGAATTGATTATGTAGACATTGACAATAACTTGTGTTATCAGTAATTCAATATTGATAATTATATTCTTACATATAGGAATATGTTCTATGAAAAATCGCACATCTATGGGGCAGTACAATACAAATTTAATATGGCAGGAGGGTGGGCCATATTTAAATTATACGAACGGAGATCTTTGTGAAAATGGACAACGTCGCTATACGATTATTGCATTTGTGTGCGGAGCAGAAGGAGTTTCCAACGAACCGATTGTAATGGAACAGAAGCCCTGCCAATTAATTATACATTGGAACACTGATCTAGTTTGTGAGAAAAGGGTCATCTATCGCTAACAATTCTGTTAACAAATTTTATATCCGTACATTTTTCATGAAAACAAAATACTCTAATAATAGATTTCATTATTTTATAGATAAAGTGTGTTGCAATGGACGATGACGAGATGAATTTAAGTTCATTGATCAAATCTAGTAACAACTATGTCGTAAAAGTAAACAAAACGGAGTTTCATATAAATATATGCAGACCATTAGTGCCTGAACCAAGTTTAACATGCACACATGGCAGCGCAGCCTGCAAGACTACTTTAGATTCAAACAAGGAGTATACACATGAAGTTGTAAGTAGACACAGGATGTATCATTAATTATTACTATCGCAAGTATCTCCGATATTGTTGATGTCAGAGAAAAACATTTTAAATAACAGCTGTATCGCGTGTCAGGAGAGGTATCGTTTAAATACATTGGATGGATAGGTCTATTCTTATACCTCGTCGGTGTGGGTATCTAATCTAAATTACTAAACATTTAAGTATTGTACGAGTTATTACATCGCGATTTCATACCCATGAAATTTAAAAAATCATAGAGGATGGAAATAGCCTAGATCGAACAAATGTTTAATTATCGAGTTAAAATAGCTGCGAGTGCAAAGGAACAAGGACACAAGGAATGTGTGATAGCAGATTAATTAATTTTTTTTATGTCGTAGCACAATAAAATTATTATTTTATGAAACGAAAAATTGCGTTGTCTCGGGGAATAAAAGGTTTTGTAACATGTTTTCTATATCTTAAACAAAAGTTATTGCGATACTTTTTATTTACATACGAAGGAGAAACGTCAATTTTATTTTTCAAAATAATGTAGTGCCAGGTAATTAATGTTATTAGCTCGTTTTTATTAATTTCCAAAAAGTTCGTTCTGTGTCCGAAAACTGGTATTTACCTTTACCCTAGCCAGAGTCTATCACACATAGATGTACACAATATATACCAGTAGATAACATCAATAATATTGGAGATATTTTTGGTGATACTACATAATTTTTGATTCACTTCATATAATAATATATAGTTACATTTAACTTTTAAATTTCATGCATCATAAAAAATTTCAAGTAGTATACATTGATTTATTGTCAATACATAACATTCAATATATGTTACCGAACACATAAAATATATTATTTGAAAATACATTTTCTGTGTAAAAAAAAAAAGACAGAAAACTTGTGAAATAATTGTTAGATAAAATTTTGTTTATTCATTGTCAGAGTTTAGGATTTCCAAAAGAAAGTCCTGTATTGGATGCAAATCGTGATACAGTGTTACGTTATGTAGGTGGATCACCCTGTTCTGAAGACCCAACTAAATCAATTTCTTCAAATTTTACGTTCCCATGTAACGTTTATAGCGATAAGGTGAGAATACGCAAATTTGATGAAAAAGTTATGGTAGCATAGCAGCTAATTGAAATGACTCTGTCGTTTTTTCCAGGGAGTTCCCGAGTTCAAGGATTATAAAGATTGTACTTATATTTTCGAATGGAAAACAAGTATAACATGTGGTGCTGCAATGGGAACCTGGACTTCCCCTTGCACTATAAAAGATCACCTTTCGCACGAATGCGATTTATCCCCGTTATATAAAAGCCAACCAATATACCATGTAAGTTTACCGATACACTCATTGCCACATGTAATTTGATATTATAACGTTGATCCTAAAAAGTCTAGCATGAACAATTACGAACAGCCCACGTTAAAAAAATTACATTATTGTGTGGTTAAACAATAAGGCCATGTTAACACTTCCGCGTCGGATAATTTATTATTACGTACAATCGTGTTTAGAATACTACAGTCTATATTGGTATTGTATAGACTGCGGATGTTTATGCAATTTTCAATTTTTATAGACAAATTTGAAGAAAATGGAATGGAATAAAATTCTATTTTTTAATTTTATATATTATATATATATAACATTTTTTGAAAATTTTCATAAGCCATAAATGCATAAACATCCACAGTTTACACATAGCTATTAGTTTTCAAACGGTATCCACTTAATCTTCATCCTAACGGCCCGGATGTGAAAGCGTTAATAAAGTGTTAAACGTGCCAATTAACGCCGCTAAAGAAATTATTAAAAATTGGAACTGTAGGTAAAAAACAAACAAGGGAAAGATTATAGCATAAATATATGTGGAGGACCAACGTTTTGCAATGGTTCTGCTGTGTGCCAAGGCAGCAATGGTTATGGATCATTGGCCAATGTCATTTTCGATTATGGCAGAGATATAATAAAACTACAATATTCGAATGGTGATAAGTGTGCAAATAGTAAGTAATGGATACAATAAATTAGCTCCTCTACTGTTAGTAGCAAGAAACTGAAATGATTACCTTTATGTTCACATTAGCTTCCTATACATCTGGAGTGAGATTTAAATGTGTCGAGTCTATGGGAATTGGAGAACCAACGCCGTTATGGGTAAGTTTTTAAAATTGAAATAACGACGTACCGACCACGTGTACACGCGGTACGTGTATTTTTTAATACACTTTCAAAAACCGCGATTTCTAATATTGAGTAAGTACATGTGTTTGTAATGATTTTCACAATATTCCGCAGAATATCCATCTGGTTAACGTTAACTTTATAATAAACTAATCTTGAGAGTAAAATACAATATAGTTACCACGTTCCGTGCCTCAGCGTGTACCACCGGTGGTATTTACACGCTGACATATATTTATTTAATGCGCTAAAAACATATATTTTATAACAAGTTTAACCAAAAGAATGAGGCATTATAAAAACTGCAGTATACATAGAACAAAGCACATAAGTTTGTTTACTTGTCGAGCGAACGAGAAAACGGCTATACACGGAACGTGTTAAACGTATTGAATGCAAAATTAACAATTCACAATGAGATTCTTTATTTAGCTTTCTAGTCAACGTCACCGAATAATGATCGATATAATTACAATATGCTGTTGATGCACGCATGACTGAATTACATTGTTGAAAAAAATGTGCTCACAGAATTGAGCAATGAACTTACAAACTCATAACAGTAAAATCTGTTTCTGAGTAGTGTACCATACATGTGTAGGTCAAATGGCAACATGAAATGAATTTTGTAATGGCCCTTCATCTAGCAAAGCTTTTTTACATCCGTCTACATTCGCTTCAGCGTTATCCTTATTGTAAAGTGGAAATACAATTCTATTTAGTGAATTTATTTCCGATTGCTTCTCCTATCTATATCGATGACTTTGCGAGTGACTTGAGTTAATTTGAGTCTTAACTCAAATGCATATAAAATTACAAAAAATAGCTATTTACAATGAGTTTTTATACACCTAAATGTCTTGAATTTTTACGTATTGTATTAAAATTGACTTCATCGTTCGTCTCTATTACTTACAAACTATAATTTGATAAATTCCGGAAACATATACGGAAAATGAGTCGCGCGCGTTTCGTAAAATAAATATAACAAGAAATATTTGGCATTGCACTACATACCAATAAGCATTAATAGATACTCACTCATTCAGTCAGTCACTCAGAAAATGTATATAATATAACTTCGAGATTGAAATTATTTAAACAATGTACCAGTACACATACAAATTTACGCGAAGACTAATAATATATGTATCATGAATTATATTAGAGAATATCGTGGAACAACTATGTATATCAAGAAGTTATTCTAATTGAATGTTGCTTGTTTTAAAACATACTATATACGAAACCTAAGAAAAGTTCATTATTTTCACGTACATATTGAAATTTACAGAGAAGTACTGTAAAATAACATTTTTAGGATTTAAATAAATTCGATCTCAATAGTTTGCATCAGTTCTTATACGATATATGTATATGTCTTATACTCTACACTCTACACAGTGGTACATTGTACCTTATTAGTTGAATTATTCAGTATCAATTGTTCAGGCGGAACGATTCCATTCCTATTTGATATGTTTAGCTTTTCAACGGTATCTTTTTCAACTTCGTTGATGTTGTCGCATTTGAAGACTTTAATGGTATCGACTGGAGGAGTGCTCACCGCAGGTGGTGTTGCCGGTTCGTTGTTCGGGTAAATGAGTTCTTTTTTGTCACCGTTAATTTGTATAGTGGGTTGATGTTTCTCAAAAATTTTGCTCCTAATCGCCCTTCTGGTGAACTCTGGCGGGTGTGGTAGAGCGTATCGCAGTTTATCCCAGAACCAAGGATCACCCCACTTTACGTAGGTGTTCATGCTCAAATAGGCTTTGAGTTCCGAGTCCAAATTATCGATGGCACCGATCTCACCGTACAGGACTAGAATCACTCTTGCTCGACCTTCGCTGAGAGCCTGTCTGTGGGCGGCCCTAAATTCCATTCGTCCCCATACACTTTCTAAGAAGTTCGGCGACAATACGACTATCGTTCTCCTCGAATCATCAACGGATCGAGCTATTTGATTCGGTATCCACTCTCCTGCTAACCAGTCTCTGAAATGTATGCACAGTTTGAATGGTCTGGGACCGCTTTCCAACTTGGACACCAACTCGTTTATAACAAACTCTTCGTCTTTATGGGAATAACTTATAAAAGCGTCGTATAACTTGTCCTTGTCCAATTCGTCTTCGGTTACGAACCATAAGCAGAGTTGATGCGCGTACAGCCATACTTTAATCTCTTCTTGGTACCGGTAGTACAAGGCTGCTAACATACCGATCAACAATCCAATGACTGCCACAGATAAACTGATTCCTACGATCATAGCGGTTTCAGCAGGACAGAAATCGGTCGCCGTCATTTTTACCATTGGAATCTTTTCATTCTTGCACGTGATCAGCGAAGATTCCGAAATTCTAGGGACTTCCGATTGGATGAAGTTCAAAACATCTCTGGTATCGCAGTCGCATGTCCACGGATTTTTGTGAAGCGTAATTCTCCTCAACTTGGTAGAATTACTCATGAATTGTAGAACATCCAAATCCAGTTTACTAATGTTGTTGTTGTGCAGTTCTAAAACCTGAAATGTTTGTGTATACATATAATAAAATACCTTTTTCTCTCTTTTTTTTTTTTAAGAGCATCCGAATATTAATGGAGTCACTGTACTTTGATATTTGACCATCAATATTGCCAGTAATAATATCAGTGTCGCTGATGCGGCAGTCTTCTGCCAGTATAAAGAACGTCCAATTAATTTGAATACAACATTCAAGCTAAAAATACATATCTATATTCGATGATATGTGATAAAAAATCGATAATACTATAATACTGCTGATACATCTAGATTTAAATGATTAATTCAGTCTTGGCAGTATAATTGATCATCTAGATGTATGAGCAGTATTATAGTATTACTGATTGTTTATCATATCGCCGAATAGATTTGTATTTTTAGATTGAATGTTGTATTCAAATTAATTCGCGACAATCTTTATGTGAAAATCGAGATTGTAATATAATTAAAGACGTGTAAAAGTGATACATGTCAAGTTAGATTTGCTTCTATAATAATTAGGGGTTACCCGAAAATTATGGCGCGGGTCAGATGGTTCCTCAATCTGATTTTATACGTATTCTTCCAGAAATTTTAAAAATCTATATCAAGAAAAGAAAACAGTGCATCGCATTGCATAAAGACTATTTTATCATATGTGAAATTTTTATGAAGGAAACACAATTTTTCAACTCTTTCCTTTTTGTAATTACTCTTCCATCGAATAATGATTCCGAATTTCCGGGTACTCGACCACCCCTAATAATAATATAATAATGAAAAAGGGGAAACACTTACCTCAACGTCGGATGGCAATACATCCAAGGGCACATTTGAGATATTTGTACCTGACAAAAGCAGCTTTGATATTGATACATTGCTTAAGCCAAGATCAGTTAGGGGTACTAGTTCAGTTAACTTGTTACCCTCTAAATTGAATTCAAGTTGATACTCGTGTACACATTGAATATTGCGTGGAATACTTGTCAAGTTCCTGTAGGAACAATCAATTAAGCAAGCTTTGTCGAATGGTTTTGCCCAACATGTGCAACCTGTTGGACACGGGCTCGTCACAACGCATTTCAAGGATGTCGATTTCAGATGGCTCACAGATATGTTCATTGACCATTCCGGACTTTGGCACTTTAAGTTTCCTGGTATGATATGAAAATAGTTTTGAACATAGGGGTGCATGTTACCCTCTAAATAACGAAGAAAATCAAACAAATCACAGTCGCAAGCTATTGGATTGTCTTCCACTAGTATCACGACAGGGCGCTCGACTTTTTGAAACGTCATTAAACGTTCTGCAGTGTTCAGGTAGATGTGAGTTATATTGTTGTACCTTAGGTCCACTTGAATTTCATTCGATATGAATTGCAGATCTTCGGCCTGAAATGTTTCATATAAAATTTCGACGCTTTAGTATCAGGGTTGGGCACGTTCTATATTTGAAATACGATAAAAAAAATAATCACTTGAAATACGATAAAAAGTAATCGTTTGAAATAATGTTCTGTTCTAATAAAATGGCACGTGATTATTTCAAGTAACACGTAGCCAAATAAGATAGTATTGTACATTATTTCAACTATTATTTCTGAAATAATGTATTTGGATAATGTCCAGGATTGATATGTACCATATACTTACCGAAATGTGAGGTATTTGATTGTATTTTAAATCCAATTTTTTTAATTTCACGAAGCTGACAGTCCAATCAGTAAATATCTCGGAAATATTATTCTTAGCAAGGTACAATTCTTCTAAGGAAGCGCAATGATGGAACGGTGATATGTTCCAAATTTCGTCACGGTACAGAGACAATGAACTATTCAACGTGAGCAGATTGTTGGAAAATCTTGCAATTTTTAGTTTCTCCAATGATTTGAAGCTTGCATGATGTATTGTTTCTAACTGATTTTTTGACATATCCAATATGCTCAGCGATAGTAAGTCTTCAAATAAGTTCCTGTAACGATTTAAACAGTCTCTTAAGAAAACATGCTATGCACATAATTCCAACTAACTAACATCAATTCAAAGTTGCCGATTACACTGAAATTTGGCCTATGTGTAAAGTACATGCTCCTTTTATATGTTCGGGAATGTAAATAGTCCCTAACCCTAAAGGTAGGGATCAAGTACATTTCATTTGATGAAATATCTTGAAAATGAATGCAGAAAATTTAAGGAATCCATAGATGGAACTAATATAGCCTATACATGTGTGCCAAGTTACATCGCTAGACTGCGAATCTTTATACAAAATAAAAATTGTCTGCACCGATTGCAAGAAATGGAAACTAAATTGAATGTTACGTCTTCCGGCGTAATGATCTTAACACTAACACTAAACCTACCTACCGACTATCAAAAGTAACTGATGTGTATTGTGTACCAAGTATTATAAAAAAATAACAAGATTAAATTTATTTATATTTTCTGCGATTTTTGCTGTGTAATATATGGTATACAAATAAAAAATCTAAAATGGCTCGTGGTAGGTTTAGTGTTAACGGAGAAGAAATTACACGTGTTGACATCTTCAATATTGACTACACAATTTTGCTATAAATGCGTAAAGATCCGCAATCTATTCATCACTTTCGTAAGTAGGTGAAATGCGCAGTGCTGCTAAATTTATACCTGGATATTGAAGTAAAATGATTTTCTGATAGATCGATTTCAGTCAAGGCCTGCGTGTCTGAGAAAATTCCATCGGGCAGCGACGTTAATTCATTGAGATAGAGTTTCAGTACTGACAAACTGTGCAGTCCTTTGAATATATCCTTTGGAAGAGACGCGAGATAATTTCTTTCCAACTCGATAGTGTTTATCGAGATGGAACCCCAAAACAAATCTTCTGGAACGGTGACTAAACCGTTGCTTCTGAGCTGCACCACCGTCAATTTTGTTAGATTCGCGAACAATCCCCGCGGGAGGGTTGTCATGTTCCGTTTGTTTCCATACATGGTCACGGTGTTCAAGTTCCTGTTGCGTTGGAAGATCTTGGCCGGCAACGACGTAAAGTTGTTCCCGGACAAGTTCAAAACCTGCAGGTTGGTAAGATTGAAAAAGACCTCCTCGGGCAAAGTGGTCAATTCGTTCGAGTTGATATCCAAGGACATCAGGGAAGTCAACTTGTCGAACGTGCCTGGCTCGATCTTCGTCAGTTTATTCTGCCATAGATTGAGTAAAGTCAATTTCGTCAATACGTCGAACACACCCGGTTCGATGCTGGTTATATGATTTTGGCCCAACTCGAGCACCGTCAGATTACTAGAGTTCTGAAAGGTGTCCAACCGTAGGCGAACATTGTTTGCTCGCAGGTCGAGCCACGTCAGCTCCGGTTTGTCCGTGAATAAATCGTTGCTGAGTTTGTTGACATTGTTGGACGACAGAATCAATCGTTCCAATTTTGGGAATCCCTCGAGGTGTTTTTTGGTCAGATTCACACCCTCGTTGCCGTACGATTGAAATATTAATCTGCTCACCGTCTCCGCGCCGAGTTGCCGCGCGATATCTGCGAGGCTTCTGTCCCTCGGTAATTTACACATTTTGAAGAAGATGGTCTCTACTCTCCGCGCGGGGAACAAATTGGAGGCGCGGAAGTCTGACCAATCCGCAGAGCTTTTACATTGTATCTGAAATAACAATATGTATATCTTTTATATATACATAGAAAAACACTTTGTTCGTTTGTGAAAATAGAGTCTCGAGCTGTAAAACGAGTGCAGGTTTGTTGTACTATGTTTTCAAGCGAAAACATCTCTAGGCGCAGCGTGTCCGCAATTTGCTGGGCGGTGAACGAGTCTGATTCGTCACGCTCCGAGGTGAAACGCTCTTTGGATAAACTCGGGGGAGCCGAGCCATATATATATATAATGTAAATAATATTTTACATAATGGTACAGCAATTTCTAGTAGCGCCTCAGAATCACTACTCGAGTGCTAAAGGTTAATAAAATGCTAGAGTGACCAACGCGACGTTACGCTACATCCCCTGTGAATACAGGGACTTTATCATCTTTCGATGATTCTATCGATGAGCTTGTAATTTTTCTTCTTGTTTTTCCGTGACTCCGCAGATGCTCTTCAGAGAGCATTCATGAGTCACGCGTACTCACCTGAATATACCTGGTGGGTACAACGTTTATGACGAAGTTCGAGTCGTTTTCTGTTGGGCAGCGTATCTCGGTACCGCTGTTGTGACTTGGGTAGCAGCTGCAATACTGTTCAGGACATCGAACATCCTCACCGTTGCACGCGACGATGACAAGTGCCACGATGATCCACCATTGACCTCTCATTTTGCGAACTCTAGCACGAACTCGCCCGCTGAAAAAAAATATTCGCACGTATTAATGAAAGTTCAGTGATCAGTCGTGATCATTTGCGCGAGTCAATGAGGAATACGGTGCGTTGTACGGTAGTGCTCAATGCTCACCGCTCACCACTCACCACTCACCACTCATCACTCCAGGGGGTGTGTCTCGTTGTACATATTTACAACAAATATTAGTGAACTTTATGATTTTTTTTATAATCTCCGCTAATTGGGGTCATTGAACTCTTCCCAATGCTTGCGACACGTCATACAGAGGAAAATATGTACGCGATTCCGACGAAAAGATATCAAGGGGAATTCAGATAATTATTTTCGTATCAACACATTTGTTTTCTATTCGAGATTAATCTTTTTTTCTGAATAAACACGATCTAATTATTAGACTGCGGATTTGATGCGTTTATGACGAAAATTACTAGATTCAGAGGGAAACGAAGGATTAAAATTATTGATAAGAGATAAGAGACAACAATGTGTCTATATAGCTCCTGCATCTTACAATTAAGGCGGACATTTTTTATGTTGCATAAAAATCCGCAATCTACCAATTATTATCGATTTAAAAAATTCCACAGACTCTTCATATCGACAAGTGGGAATTGAAGGACCTATTGTTTTTTTAATCCGTTCTCGACAGAGTTTTATAAAACTTTGTAATGGAACTGTCTATCGTAATTTATGGACTGTTATAAGAATACATACATTCTTATCGAATTCGCTTATTATGATTTTTAGTTGTGAAGTGTTGGGATTACATGTCTAGACAAATGATATTTAAAACAAATATAGAAACGCTATTCCTGACCAATTAGATCTTCACCCGATACAATCTAATGTATACTGAATATCTGTTAATAGATATGTTAGATGTCTAAGACGAGATAACGTTTCAAGCAGAACTGATTAAAACAAGTCACTTTATTCGCTTATAGTATCGTTTGTGGAATTTTATCGACCTAGAGGCGGATACCTGAACCAAAACCTAAATGCATAATGTACCAGTTTGGCCCATTTTGATGAAAAACAATTTTCCTATACAATATTATCAGTCTTCATTTACTTGTGCAATATTAACAGACTTAACTATTACATTCTTCGCTTTCAGATTCAGGAATCTCAATCGCATCTACGCTCTCACACAGTTCAATTTCGTTCTCTTCGCGGAGCTTGTTATAGTTGTTACATCTATATGTATATTCTTTTTAAAAAAGTCTTCATCTAAAACTTTAGCTACAGTGAACCATAGTAACACATATTCGGACACTTTTAAAAGAACGATAACGTTTTTAATATCAGATCATACGACTTGGATATTTCTTGAGAAGTTGGAATAATTATGTAGTTCACTACAAAACATGAAAAGTATTTTTGAAAAAATTTCTTAATAATCTCCGGCAAAGGCTCCTTTACGTTTCCTAGAGTTGTGCAACGAGAAGTCTAATGAATTGTGTAGTCGTAGATCTTTATAAAGAAATAATTCGGGAATGATCGACTTTGTTACTTACGGTTAGTGGGATAAAAAACTACATTTCTCATAATGAATACTTTTGTGGAATGAAACTATAAGTATGGTTACGTCTTACTATCTGCTCTATTATCTACCTGCCCTCTACTACATGTAGAATACACATTGGGTGTAAGCCACTTAATGATTTTGAAGATATGGCCGAGATAAAAATATCTTGAACACACCGGACGAGCCACTTGAACTTATAATTTTTATTCATGCCTGATCTAATTGTATGCAGAGGCGCCAAACAGTGTTTGGACACTAAATTTTCGATTTTGGAAAAACTGTTCATATTTCAACTGTCACGGTTTCGTACAAAGGAGTCGTATTCTTCTTGACAATGGTCGAAACATTTTTGTAAGAAGCAATACAAAGATAAACAATGTGGTAAAAATATTCACTGTCATGGTACAAGCATGGAAGGAACGTCCAATTGTAGGTTCAATCGCAAACAACGATTGAATGCGCAATTATGGTAGTTAAGAATGCCAGTGTCTGTGTTAAGAATTCGATTTACGTAGTTTTCTCGAAATCAATTCGATTTTCCTGCGATACTCGCAGTGCGAAACTCAATCTGTACGAAGGAAAATTTTCTGAACTATTCTTAGATGAATTTTCCTTCACAAGGAAAAAATTATCAACAGGCTACATTGAACCGCATTATATTCGGACACTCTTAACAATACGATAAGTTTTTAAATATTGGAACATTCTATTTAGATTTTTTTGAGAAGTACGAACAATTGTAATTCCGAATTCCGACCAATTGGAATTTTTCCAAAATTTCTTTTTCACGTTATGCAGTGAATTAATTATTTTAAATTCTCAAAAAAATCCAAGTCGGTATGTATAATCTGATATTAAAAACCTTATCGTCTTTTTAAAAATGTCCGGAAATTACTGTGGTTCGCTGTATAGAAATTTTCGCGTTTTTGCTGATACATACATAATACATATTCGGTAACTCCAGATGAGCCATCCTGCTAAAACTATAATTTGTTATCTTTTTGTATACGTTATAAGAATTGCACAAATATTTGCGAATGTCTGTTTAACATCAACTTTGGAATGTATTACATACATTCTTTATTGATAGTTGTTTCTTATGAAAACATAATATTCACTTAGTTGATTGCATAATCAGTGAATAATTGGTTACTACGCATTAATAAATTATTTTGATACCTGTTCTATTATACAGTATTTTGAAACGAAAAATTTGTTATCATTCTAACCGGTTAATTGTAACGCTAATTGCACGTGCTACAAGTACGTTTGCACTGAACCCAACTTGCACAGGTATTTACGAGGAGACAATGTCGATTCAGAGAAACCAAGGACGTTTCGACGTTCTCTTTTACGCGCACTATCATGAAACCTGTTGCTGGTTGGCAACATCCTTGAATAAGGATAAGTTTTCCTTGTAAAGTGAATATTATTCAAATTAGAGATCCTAGTTTTAAACGTGCGTTAAGTGTTAGAGATACACGTGTAGTTAATTGCCGTACCATTTTCTTCACAGTTACAACTGATTAACACGTCTTTATCCCCAAAAATATCGCGTATAAGGGAAAATAATATTATTTTAATGCTTATAGTAAATATATTCAATAGGTTGAAAATAATATAAAAGTATTCTCTAATTTTTCCAATGAATTTACTCTTTCAAATTACACCTATTCATTTTTCTAAAAATTTTATAAATTGAAGATACCAATATATAGTTTCTCCTCTATTAAAAAATCATTACGGGAAGAAATAACATTCAATTTAGTTTCTAAAGTGAACAAAGTGTTCAAAAAACAAATAAATACCGATTTATTCTGCAGAAGCAAGTAAAATCTCTCGTTGCCTGTGAATTGCGTACCGAGGAAAACTATATTATTATGATACGTTATCTCGCATGATTTATTCGCATGATACAAACGTATCGCGCACCGAAACATCCGTTTTTGCGTAATGTTTACCATCTGCCAAAGAAAAACAGGCTGTGATAAGACGTACGACCGATCGAACGAACGAACTTCTGTAGCCGTTTCCAAAGTTGCCGCGAAAATTTCGATCGCAGTGAAACGTGCGAGGCTGTTGCGATAAAGCATGTAAACCGGAGGTTGAGCGTTTCCTGGAAAGCGCATTACAACCAAGTCTTTCTGGGAAAAACAAATGACGCTCCTACACGTAACCTCAAAAGTCGATTCAAACATTGATCAATTATCTGTCCGCGGATCTTTCACTTTCTCGTTATCGATTAACATGGTTCGAGAAACGCAGAACAATTTCGCGCGATAATCGTTCGCATACTCTTGCTGTCTACGCAAACAATTATCTTGGACACGTTCGATTATGCTCGTGTTGCGATCGACGCGGAGGGATCGATTTCGTCAACCAGGACACGGTTGACACGTCGCACGATCAAACACAAGCGAAGAAATGTAAATATGTAGCTAACGGATCCTTGAAACCGATGGATTTCACTCACCAAGGTTTAACGCAGCAGACCAATCACGAATAAGCTGTTCATCTGTGTCGTCACACTCCTGTGTTTCGCTTTTGTTTGCTCGTTCGACGAAGTTGCGTATCATTTAAATTTAAACACACTGTGCATTGTTTCACTGACGCGTTTCTTATCCCTCCGTTTATTCGAGACCGATTAGGAACTGTGCGAACACGTTTCGCGAAAAAGAAATGGGCAAGAATTTGAGTCGTGCAGTTTAGCCAGATTGAGATTCATCAACAACACGACGCACTCACGGTTGCTCACGGTCCGACACGAACTGAAACTGAAACTCTGAAACTGATGGCATGGCGGCTGCCGCGTGCCGCGCTCGGTCCTTTACCAACCCTCTCTCCGCACTTTCCAAGTGAGCACGTGACCATCGGACCAATCAGCAAACGCAGCGCCTTTACTACCGGCCCAAGTCAAACGCACGCGCTTGGCTTTCCCCGGCGCGGCACGTCGGGGGAATCCTGCTCGTATTTCATTGATATTTCACTGATTCGATCTATGGAACCTTTTGTCGAGTAACATTCCTGCTCCTTTAACCCTTTGCATTCCTTTGTCGAGTGTGACTCGACATCAGAGATAGAAAAATGTAAATAAAACGGGTTCTTATAACTATTTGGTTCTTCTTTTATTAATATATTTACTTATTTTTTCGTTGAAACAAATACAAATTACAACACAAAGTTTGAGAGCTATATTTAATATAATTAGTAAATAAAATTGTTTAAAATTACTAAACAGTCAAGCATTGTATGAAGTGTTATATGAATTTTCATATCCGTCAAAACCAAAAATTCATACAGAATGGAATTATTCTATAGCTCGGAATCGCTAATCTTCAACAAAAAGTTAATTTTTCGGTGCAGCATAAAACACATTTGAAAGGCTAACTGAGTCGAGTAGTGTCTTCTATAAAAAAAGCGAGATTTACTTTTCTGGTTTCGCCGTTAGAAATAACCGTAACAAGATAGCTCAGATAGCATAATCTACTGAAGAGGCAGGACGGCAGGTTCATGTTCAACAGACAACCAGAAGCCCAAATCTCTCGAAAGGGCCCGGCACACACACATGTCCCTTTCTAGTACCATAAAAAGAGTTTTTTCCCCGTAAATATTTATTTAACCTAAGGTTTTTTCCTACATCCTAAGGAAGAGGACTTATGAATCCTTATAATCCTTATAATTTCGTGATCACTATCGAATGTCGTTCCTGTCTCCATTTCTTCCCATTTCCCTTCCGGTGAAAAAGCGATTCGGAGGCGGAGGTACACACGTTCAAGTACCCAGATGTGACAAGACAGTCTCCATCTTGAAAAGTTCTGGTCGCCACATGGCCTAGAATAATATACTTCCGTGCAGTCGGTTTTTTTTCCCATGGCAGTGCTTTGTCGTGGAAAGTATCCTCATTTAGAATGCCGCGACCCTTGACAAATCTTGTAAGATGATTTCATAAGGGTAAGCAGATGTGTGTACGACGCGACGCGCGACGGTGTTGCATTTCTATTTCCGTTTCCGTTCTTTTCACCGGCGAGGCGCGCGGCCCTTGCCACGTGCCTCGGCACAAAAGTTTAATTTTCTTTGCTTCTTCGCGAACACAAAGAACAACTTTCAACTGCGACATTATTCACACTTGATCGCGCGCAAGCTTTATTTCGCTCTTACAACGAAACCCCCCCGAATAATTTATTGTTCTCGGATACGTGTTTTATTATAGAGAACCGCCGTTCTTAATGAATTAATTAATGTTAACAACTCGAATGCTGCACGAATTCTGCGCATTTCTTTAGCGAATGTATATTGCTTTCTAAATATGTAAAGATTTATTAAAAATTGTACAAGCATTAAAAAATCAACATTTTCTGAATACCATTCTGTATTATTGTTTATTTTAAAACTGAACATGATTTTTCAGGCAGTTCCGATTATGAAACAAAAATGCGTTTTAAACAAAAGTTAATCGATATTTAGCGGTCTACAGATTTCAATACATACATTTTTTTTCACTGTTATATTTTTAAACTACGAAATATGTAGTGCTAAAATCGCTAGATCGGCCGCTCGGACCCGGACCATTGTGTCATGGGCTGTGCCATAAGCCATAAGCTCTATGAAATTTCCGGAGCAACGGTAATCGTAGCGTAATGACCTTCATTCCCTGGAAATTTCTCTAATGGGAAAATTTAAGCACTTCTTCCCCGCATGTGTGAATGTTGGGCAATATATTATTAGTTCCACAACTTAACACTGTCATAAATTTCAAAGCAATGTATAATTTCTCTAATTGCGTGTCCATAGTTCTCTCGCTATTATGATACTTTCCGCAACGAAAATGTAGCCGGCAACTATGTGTATACCTTTCCAACGGTATATACATATGTACTTTTAGCGTTATTCTCATTCTATGAACTTTTATAGCTGAGAAACAAAAAACGTGTCCCAACTTTTACGACACTCCCTTATATGTATAATACATTTTAGATTTTAGTAATGTATCTGTCTTATTGTTAACGAATCGATGCCACTTTTTCCAATACGTCTTAATTATTGATAAAAAAAAACTTATCATCTCGTATGCAGTGTATCCATCGTGACGTTCATGTTGTACATCGTATATTATGTAATTACAAATGATCGGAATGTAGATTAGCGCCGGAAGATAACCGTAAACAAGCGAGGCATTCGTTAAAGTTTGCATTACCGATGTTATTCATATTTGTCTGATGATTGTTTCCGTTATCATAATGGAAAATCACCGAAAAACGTTTTAATGAACGTAATACGGTCATTTGCGCATAGGTTTAATCTGCTGAGTATGGCATAATTACTGTACCATTACGCACTCTCCCTGAACGTCCTAAAAGAAAAGTTTGCGGTGTTTAACGGACTCGGATAAGATAAGGGCGGCTAGTTAACGTCGAATTCGTGTGGCTTCTTGTAGCATTTAATTTGAATGAGATTTCATCAGACTCGCGATAAAAATTAATTTCGCAGCTAACGTCACTTAATTTGTACATTTTCATTGAACGTGTGTAGTTGCATTCGCTAAGTTGATAAGATAGTTTTACGATGCACGCGATGTAGTCGTGTTGTTGTAGTGATCGATATTTAGGTTGTACGCAAATATGTTTACAGAATTATAGATTACCAGAAACCGTGCATCACGCAGAAAATTTTCCACGTTTGTTGCGCGAATTTAATCCGAGAATTTGTCGCAAATGATTAGCAAGTTGTCGTGCATCTACAAGGAAAGAAGACGAAATCTTTTGGGTTAACAAGTTCACTGTGGTGATACTAGTTTTTAAAAAATATCAGAGTATTTGTACGTCGTCTAAATATCGTTCATTTATAAGAAAAATGTGTGTAACACAACTCAAAATATATTTCTAGAAAACAAGTATAACGATAAATATATACATATAATATATAATATCTAACTAAACGAAATATATATACATATATTAACAGTTTGTAATGTAAATAGTGTTCTGACACCGTGCAAGCTTGTTAATTAATTACTTTTAATTTTCTATTACAGGAATCACAGTGCAATGCCGAGTTCGAATGGTACACGAACGTTACTTGCGCTTGCAAATCGAGCATGCAAAATCTTCCTGCTTCGTTGGATGCACACGAAGACAGTAAAATGTTCTCCCCTGGTCATGGTGAGTGTTAAAAATTAAAATCCATAATAACGTGATGTTCAACTTGCACAATGTTCGGTAAACTGACACCTTGTATGTTTTCAAGGCCCATCATATCTTTGTTGCACTTCCGGAATGTTGCAATGGTACACTATAAATCTGTAAAATGTCATGTTACTTTTCTGTTTAGCTGGTACGGTGGCTGGCATCGTGGTGACTGTTATCGCTCTGGTAGCAGTGCTGTTCTATTTGCGACATCCGGATAAGAGAACGTGCCTACGATCTTGTTGGCATCCATTTTCTTCAAGAAGAAGCAGTGGACGTGTCCAATACTGCAGAGTACGATAATGATGCATTTTACGTACACAGTACACACTCGTACACCTTGAATAAACACTAAACCTACCGAGCACTAAAAGCGATTCAAATGTTTTGGCTTACAAAAAAGATGAAACTTTTTGTCATTTTTTTTGAAAATTTTGATTTATTTTTATCGTAAACGCATAAAATTTGCAGAAAATAAATTGACTGATATAGTGTCTCAAATAAAAGAGTAGCTTTATAATTGTCATAGTTAACAGATACCACCGGTGAACTTCTTTCTATTGATTAAGGCTAAGTGATATTACAAAATATCTTTAACTTTGTGTAACTATTCTGATTTTTAGCTGTATATTAAACATTCGCTAATTGATGTATTCTACATTTTAGGTCGACACCACGGAGGAAGCTCGACTATTACTGGATGTTGATCCTACGCATTGTCAAACGGATAGTGACGATGATCTGTTGGTTGCATAGTCACGTCCACTTGTCCTTTTTAGTCAAGTTTTTACACTCTATCTCTATCTCATTTATCTAGGTATTGAATTGCATAAAAAGATGACAATTGTAATCGAACCCAAACGTTTTCTATGTAACAAGTGTGGTTCCTTGACATCAAACTGATGAAATCGATCGTACTGTCTATCCCTCAAGAGTGTAATGGTGATTATAAAAATTGGCGCAATTTGAAAAAAAATTCAATGTGGATCGAAAATGTATTTAAAGTACCAATATGTTTTGACACTGGATTAATAAAACTGGAAACAAATGTATTTTTTTAAAGAATGAAAGCATATGGTAAAATTGAGAATTTCAATTGAACACATTCGAAAAATATCACTACTTGTTTTGTACGAAAAAAACGTGGTAAAATTGGAAACATCGCCAGAACATCATTAAACTGTGATTGTATTTTTAATCGCGCTTTTATATTTTATATTTTCTAGACATACCACCGCGCTTTTGTGGGACAGACCGTAGTTGTCCATTCCATTTATGAGAAAAGCAAAATCTGCGCGAACAACGCGATTGTTATACCATTAAAACATGATATGCAGCATGCTCTCCTCGCAAAAGAAATGATAAAAATTTTAATTTTATTGTGTCGTTGTTCCGTGCCATGAAATATTGTAAAATACTTATATACAGTATATGTAGTAATAATGTTACATTCCCTGACACTTGTCAGTTTTTGTTTCGTTTCATATGATTTAAAGCGTTCCTGCATACGCGGGTATCAATAATTTATTTTAAACAGAAATAATTGTATAAATATAAATATCAACGTACACACGCGCTCAGCGAGCGGGCCATGTATAGCACTACCATTAAGAAATTAATGACATTTTTGGTCGTTTATCACTTGTATCTAGTATATTCTTTTTTTACAATCAACTGCAAAGTGTCACTAATTTTTTCAAATGTTATCGTTAGTTATGGCCTACCTTCTATAATAGAATACCTCTATTTCAATTTAAAAATTGGACCATTGTTTACAGCATTGTAGATTATGTCGATGCATATATGTAATATGTCTTCCGATTTTGGAAATGTCAAATTCTGGATAATTTGAATAGTATTGCTTTCAAATGTGGTTATAAGTATGATTTTTTGAATTTGATGTGGTACGGAAAACTTTTCGAGATTGATCGAAGAAAATTTCAATATTAAAAAATTTCTTAATAATTGTAATCCATTGTAACACATGAAATGAATCATTTTTTTATTTCATATTCTTCTGTGGAAATAATAAAGATATTTTTGTGTTCTAATATATTATATTATATAAATAACAGCTGACCATCACAAGTTTACATATATGTATATGTATGTATACATCCTACCGTTTACTTTTCTTTGTGTCAAATAGTAGAAAAAATTAAAGTATGTCGTTCAACTCGTTCGTCGCCCAGCGTGAATTGGTCGAGTTTTTGTTTTTTTTACCATGCACGTGCCTACACCAGGGCTCGGAATTATTAACTCGCGACGGCCGATTTTCTATGACTACCCTCGACCCGACCGCGGTTCCGCCGTGAGAAGCGAGACGCGTGGCCGGGTCGAGGGGGGTAGCCTTCGAGAATCGGCCGTCGCGACTCGCGAGTAAATACTTCCGAGCCCAGGTGTAGAGGCACATGTGTGGTAAAAAAAAAGAAAAAACTAAAACAAAAACGTAACTCATATCTGGGTGAAGGGACCCTCACGGCTCACGGAAACATACCAGTCACCCAAATATGGGTGGCGTGGCGACGACCGCGCGCGTTTTAGGAAGTTAAAATAAAAATAATGCCGAACAGAATTGTGAATTCAACTGAAACTCACGGACTGTGAAAGATAATTATTTCACATTTGTAAAGTGAATATTTCTATAAAGTAATATGCGCAACCCCTTATTTGCAAGAATAAAGAAGAAAACTTCAAACATTTATGAAAGATCATATTAATATAATAATAATAAAAAATGAGGAGTCTCTATTATACATATACATATAGTCATAGTTATATTAAAGTAAGAAAACTTGTGCTTTTTCTATAAGGCTTCAAATCTCTTTGTATGTATGTATGTGAACACAAGATATGCAAACGTAACATTAGAGAGAAGTTTGTGATTATATTTCTGTATGTATAATAATTTAGTGTGTAACTCTTTATAAGAAAACGCGGGTGTCTCACTATACCTCAGTGATATAAATATGTAATTATAACGAAATACACTTACCTTGTAAATGAATCAGAAAATTTTTAAATGTTGTGTCTATAAATAATATGTACTATTATTATCTATCTCTGTGTGAACTTTACTCTGCGGCGTTCTGGGGTGAGTGCCGTGGGGTCTGACACAGACACAGTCCTCTCACCAAAAGGCACCCTGCCTTTCCCACTCCGTGGCCAGATCCTTCTCGAACAAAAAAAGTCCCACTCATTCCAACCTCATAAACGTGACCTTCCCGAACAATAGCTGGATGGCCCAAAGTGCCCACCCGCCTCGCCCAACGACGCGACGGTCTCGTTTATTTTCATGCATCCCTATTCAGGACGTCACGTGCGCCCAGGTACTATCATAAATCCTTACAAATCTTAGGGGTCGCCTCTACATCAGCCCTTGACTCTCGGCTTCGAAAACGTGGACGCTACATATAGATATTTATATATTCATTATCAAACCTCACCTTTAGAAATAGTGACAGCAATAAGCAGATACTTAAGATACGATTGTTAACTGACTAAATAGTTTTCCAATCAAAGACAAAATCTATTAAAACTCTGGTTGTCTTTGGTTTGAAAGTTTGCTGTCAGTATTTAGTATTTATAAACACATTTGAATAACCCGACAGAAAGCATTGGCACACGAGTGGTGACTGTGTGGCCCCACTAAAAATTGCTGTAACATTATTAAAAATATTGTTCACATTATTAAATATGTTGGTATCTAACCAATTACTAAATATTTAAGTATTGTATGAGGTGTATCATATCACACAATTGAATATCCATCAAATGAAAAAAATCGTATAGACTGGAGTTATTTTTGTCGGAAGAAGTACTGAATTTTCGGGTTCAAATAGCTCCGACTGCAAAGGGGATCGAGAAACGGAAGTATGTGAAAACCCGGAAATGTCGGGTGGGGAAAATTTCTGAATTACCGAGAATTTTAGGGGGATTCCCGAGGATATTAGGGATTCCCGAAAATATTTGAGAACCGATGCCTTCCTCCCGACCATCGGGTGTACCTGACATTTTCGGGTTCTCGCGCAGCTTCATTTCTCGATTATTAAATGCTTTCCGTCGGTTTACTCGTACTGGAAGTTTCTCGATGATAGAAAGTAGAGCTAGTACCTTTACCCGGGTATTCGAGTACCCATGAGATACCCGGATAGAGCAAAACTATACCCGGGTATCTCACGAGTAGACTGCGGATCTTTATGCAACATAAAAATGGTGAGCATCGATTGCAAGGGATAGAAACTAAATTGAATGTTGTTTCTTCTTCTGAATAGAGGAGAAATCATATACATATTGACATCTTCAATTTGGAACATTTTCCAACAGATCCGCAGTCTACTCATATGTAAGTAACAGCTCCAATAGAAAGGCGAGTTCAGGAGAGGGGATAATACTTACGCACTGGTGTCACGTATCAAAAAGCATGACAACTGCAGGGGTAATGTGTACATTAATTTATGTAATATTTCAATCGTTTCCATAATACACGCCAAGACATGATTCCAACGGAAAATCTCGCTGTCCGCGGTACAGTAACGTGCTGCGCGTCGAAACTAGAAGAGGAGAATCCGGAACGAAAGTCCATTACGCTAAGCAGTTCATTTGTACGACGTGTTACCACTGTGTATCAACATAATACAACAAATTTATTCTCGTACAATCGTTATAATACGTATATATATAATCTGGACATTAAAATTAAGATACTCGAAGAAAAAACAAAATCATTTCAGAACGTGTCACACCCGGTTCCATAATTACAGTACCTTCGCTCTCCCCTCTCTCTCTCTCCCTCTCTCTCTCTCTCTCCCCTCTCTCTCTCTCTCTCTCTCTCTCTCTCTCTCTCTCTCTCTCTCTCTCGCCCTCTCTCTCTCGTTTTCTCGTGTGCGCGGCCCCTTTGAATCGATAGAAAACAATACGAAACGGTGTATTTGATTGTTTTTGTCTGGGGAGAATCTATGTATATCTACAAAGGTACGATGCGAACGCGCAAAACCACGGTATCGTCTCTGGTACATGCCGGAACATGTGATGCGACAACATCGCATACAGACAGAACATCGATCCGATCAAACTACTGCATACGCGAAGTAGCATATATGTAGAGACGGTCGTGATTAGGGATGGCGTGAACTGCTACTTTTCGATCATTCGTGACTCGACCACGTACGTTCCCAATCACGGTGATTTTTCACAGCGATTCGTAATTTTCGTGATCGCTTCTGATTGGCGGAGAGCATAGTTGTTCTTCGCACACGTCACAGAGCCGTAATCTGTATGTTTTACATTAACATAAAAAAAAATTGCGAGTTACATCGAATTTTGATCAAATTTATCAGATTGGTTACGACGTTTCTCAAACTATCATTTGCGTTTCATATAATTGTTAAGTAATACAGTAATAGACATAAAAGAAATGATCTGCACTTTTATACTATTTAAATGTAGATATTACGATTTTTCTAAATCGAGTGAAAGAATCATTTTATTTCTAGAATACGGAAATAAGGTGCGGAAAAGGAAATTGAATATTTTTGATTTTTGTCATTAAATGAACTAAATGTACGTTACATACAGAAAACGTAACGTAATTTTCAATTTACGTTTAATGCAAGTTAATTGATGTATTTCAAGAAAGAACTAATTCAATCGAGATGAAGAATTAGCAGGATGACAGTGAGCAAATTCGCTCCAGATTAAAGAATCACAATCAATCACTGTGATAAATTACGGTTAGTGATATGTACAGCGTTTCCGAATTGACCGTGTTCCGGCCTGTAAATACCAGAGCCAGAGACGGCCGTGGCGAAACCCGATGAGAAACGGTGTTCGTCGAGTGTTGCCCGTTGCCCGTCGTGGAAAAACAAAGCAGATCGAACTCGCGGTTCTATCTCCGTGTTCCAGAGTGTGTATGTGTGTGTACTGTGGTGAGAGCTGACAAGAAGGTTCCCGTTCCCGGAACAAAACTTGTGTGTCCTCACGCTACCTTCCCCTTCTACGATGCTATTCCCCACGTTTACGCCGCGCCGCGCCGTGCTCCCTGCTTCGTTTCCCCTCAACTTGTGCGGTACTGCTGCCAGGTACCTTCTTGTCATCTCACCACAATATGTGTGTATCGTCGTGGACAGGTCAGGTCAGGAAACGAATTCAGTCGTGTAACAGATCGATTTGTTGTTCCTTTACAGCACATTGATTCACGATACGTGAACTGTTCCGTTAGCTTGTCGCGATGTCTCGATCCCCGCTATTGTTTCGTTTCGGAGCAGCAGCGCGAATTAAACGCCGCGCCGTGCAACAAGCATTCCCAATTCCCGGCCGGATTCAACGGAACGGAATTGTAACGGAAACGGAAGAGACAAACTCGACGAAAAGAAGTGAACGTAAAACAACCGAACAAGTTGTGGATCTCGCCAATCTGCCGCCGATGCGTCATTCGTACCCGCGGGTCGCCGGATGTCGAGGACGAACGACTGAGCCCATACATCATTGGCAGGTTGTGATCAGAAAATCGGGGAGGCCTGGTCGATCATCCGGGAACCGACGGCCTCCCTTCGAACTCGAAACAGTTCTCTCTCACCGACGGATTCGTGCTGTTGCGCCTGAGTCCGCGTTTCCCGTGAAAAGACGCTACCGTTATCGACATCTACGAATGTTATCTAAAGGGTGCACAGGAGAGGAGGTTTTATATATACTCTACAAGCGTACCCTGCAACGAAAAACAAAACCGAAAGAAGACGCGTACCATAATCCCGCTCCCGTTTGACACGTTCTCCCGCTGTTTCGTTCGTTCCCGTAATTTTCTTCCCACGCGTTCGAAGGCATCGATTCCTCTCTCTCTCTCTCTTTCTTTCTCTCTCTCTCTCTCTCTCTCTCTCTCTCTCTCTCTCTCTCTCTCCCTCTCTCACACACAACGTGTATACACGCTCTCCTTACCCGATCGCCTAAACCCGCGCATCGTTTCGCTATACGTCGGGGTCGGGGACGATCGTTCAATGTCCGGCATGTAACACCGTCTGTCGTTCACTTCTCGTCGCTCAAATAACATTTGCTCACTCTCTCTTTCTCTCTCGCTCACTCTCTCATTCTCTCGCGCGCGCGATATTTTTTTTTATCTCCCACATTTACAGTATTATGTACAACTGTTTGGCACCGAAATTGTCTCTTAATCGAATGATGCCAACGAAGGGTCCATGGTATGAACACGATCCACGAGGCTCGAAAGCCGTGACAGTGCGTTTAATCACTCTCTGTTAAGCCGATCGAACAACCATCTCTCTCCGTCTCTCTCCCGTTTCTCTCATCTACTCCCTCTGTTTTAGCATACACGTTCATCATGCTCGATCGTAACTGACCCGCCCCACCGAGAGGTGTCCAAACAGCGTGAAAGTGACAGCACGTTAGAAGTTCTTTTGGCATGGTTTAGAAATCTACATGTCCCATTTGTGCTCGACCACGTTTCCAGTGGAATGTGTTTGCCTACCGTTGGCTCTCGCAAGCTTCCCTTCGACCGGAAGTACGTCGCCAGAATCGGCCGGACGGTAAAAAGAACATTGCCAAGTCGCCTCAGATTCTACCATTTCGTCGAGAACGGAATTCATCGTATTCTCTCTCTGTCTCTCCCTCCCTCCCTCCCTCCCCCCCGAGATTTCGTCGAGACGAGTTGACAAAGCGCTTCGCCGTCGATTTACCCTCGCTGGAGGCGATTACATCTGCTTGCTCTCCTATATATATATATATATATATATATATATATATGTGTGTGTATATGTATATATATAATATATATATTATATATATGTATACTATATATATATATACATATATTTATACATATAAATATAATATATAAGTATATATTTATATACTTTTTTTTGCTTTTCTCGTATCCTATGAAATGACTGACTGCCACTGGTATTTGTTCTTCTTTTTTTTGCTTCTTATAAATTCCAGACTGCCCAGCAGTCAGACGCACAACAGTTATCACAACTTAAAACCGTATAATACTAATACACATTACTCTCTTGTAAATATATTAATCATAAATATTATGTATTATATTTTTTAATAACAACTGATCTTTATCGTGCCACGATACTTACGGTGGATTAGTAAAATACCATACGAAACGTCATGTACAACGGTTCACTTCCTGTTCATCCAAAGTGTTCGTAGGGTAGAACGTAAGGGGCGCATGGGTTTCCAGAGGGGGACGTTGGATGGGCAAGTGAAACGGACTAGAAAAACAAGAAACGATAAATGCGAAGTAGTTTTGCGGCGGCGGCGGCGGCGGCGGCGGCTGTCAAAGCGAATAAACAGGAGGACAAAAGTGCTCGCTCGAATACTGCTCTTATTCCCTGGTAATGTGACGTGTGCGGGCGGGTCGACGAATGCTCGTCGTTCGCCGCGATTGTTCGTTTCTCAACCCCTCCATTGTTTGTCTTTGTTATCGTTCGCTTCGTCGTTCTTCACTAAAAAAATATCGATCGAGGCTACGGTACGGGGCTACATAATGGTTATTAACATTTAAAAATGAGATCTACATTTTTCATCCGGCAACTCGGAAGGAGGACATTTAAAGTTTTTCTCGCGAGCTCGTTAACGAAGTGTCCTTTGTACGAGAGCGTGTGTTTGTCCCCTGGTGGCATCTCGTTCGGTGTCGTTTCATCTCGTTTGAAACGTGATTTGTCGTCGTGTTCGTGGTTCATTGTCCTGGCATTCCTGGAGCAGCTGTTACGTGTTGTTCTGGTGGCGTTAGTTCTTTGTTGTTGTTGTTATTGTTGTTGTCGTCGTCGTCGTTGTCGGTGAGATACTTGAGTCGTCGAGTTTTCTTGTTTTGTCCGCGGGATCGAATTGCGAGCGACGGCAGTCGCCGTCGCGTCGTCGTCGTTGTCTTCGATGCGTTTCAGACCGACGATTTCCGTGGCTGATCCCGTTTCTTGCGTGTGACAGAGTCGCGGCGCGGCCGGTTTTCCGCGTGCTTTCCCCGCGCGGCGTTTTCGTTCCGCCTGCACGGGGAACGTTCGGACACTCAGAAGACTTCCGGTTCCGGTTCGCTCGAGGGCGCGGCCTGAAGGGCCAGCTGCATGCTGGACTCTGTGTTACGCCGTTTCATTTTACCCTTGGTCTTCTTCAGCATCGTCGCCTAGGAAGGGGCAGGGTCACAGGGGGCGCATAAACCAGCAATTGAGAAAGAGTCAAATGCCATTTAGACCAAGTAAACAACAATATCTCGCAACTGCTTAACAGCCAGGATTTTTACAGACCAACAAGAAGATATCTATATATATATATATATGTACATATATGTGTATATACATGTACATATATATTCGTAGATGAAAAGAAGTAATATAAGACTTGCGGATTCTTATGCACAGTGTTCCATCTAAATTCTAACGCAGACACGAGCTAACTAAACAGGGTGTCTAGCAGGATAAGCATGGGCAATCGGCCCCATGTTATTTTTCATTTGATTTTTGCTGATCAACTTCCTTTCTTTCTTTTTTTGACTAAACCACTATTCTGTCCAGATTCTCCATCGAAAATGTGAACTCGGTTTGTGTTGTTTTCTTTCATCCCAATGTTACATTAACCGTAAGCCTTTTTGCAATTTGTAAACCGTGTGATTGTTCTAATGATCAGAATGTATGGATTATTTAAAACCTTTAGTATTTCACATATTCGCCCGGAGGCTATATAAACTATAAAGAAATAATGATAATAACTATTCTGTGTAAGATTATATAGATGTGAATTATCTTTCAGGTCTTAATAATTGACTAAAAATTCCGATAGAATGTCCCAAATAAGCCTAGTTTGCAGCGTCATTTTCGCTTTTATTTCTTTAAAATATCTCCGGTAATAACTGAGAAAATGAAAGGTAAAGTTGAGGCTTTTCACCCTCGTATTACCCTTAAACGAGGGAGGAAAGATCAGAAATTTTACGCAATAGTGGTTTTCAGGCAAAGAAGATTGTTTAGCAGCCAAAATAAAATACAAAATGGCGTGGGCGCGATTGCTCATGGTTACTCTGCTTCGCTTACCCTTTGTGTGTGTGTGTGTGTGTGTGTTTCCATTCTTAATATTTTTAAAAGATTGGAAATTTTTAATGCATAAAATTCGCAGTCTGGTAATAACACAAGATCGATCACCACTTGTAGGACATATTTCTCTTCTTCGTGACCACGTGGGATGAACGTGAATTGGAAATCATTTTGGAACATGATCATCGAGTGATTATGATCGTGTATTTTTCAATTTCGCGGAATCGTTGTATATTGAAATATTTACAATGTCCTGCAAGTGGCACTGGATTAAGCTGAAAAATACTGTTTGAAATAATATGCATAACAACTAGATCATATACATACAGTGTTGTGAAAAACAACAGTATTTCATGTAATTTGAAAAAAAAAAATTAATTAATATTGTTCCATATTGGAATAAGAAGCAATGATCCATCATGTTCGATAAAGTTGTAGTAGTCGAAAAATATTACACACGAACGATTATTATAAATATTATATCAGTCATCGATATATCCAAAGAAATAAACCCTACGCTCGAAATGATTACGTTGAAACATAATTTTCGTTGGATCTGCAATTTTTCACAACGCTATTACGACAAGCTTAAATTGCGATGAGCATTCAAATTATAGAGTAATCAATGAATTTCTGGACAAATTCCGGTATGTTGAATTTATTTACCCTAACCCAGACAAAAGGATTCCCCTTTTCTAGTTATGTATTAGGTCGTTGCATATGAAAAATGTCCTAATTTTCTCTAGAGGTGAAACTTATCTTGAAGATTAAAGTAAGAATTATCGCAATCGTGATACATATTCTGTGGAAAAATGACGAGTTTCTCGATTATACTCGTTCATTGGCAAGCTACGTTAAATAAACTGTTATTTTGGACCTTTGGTGCGAAGACGTTGACCGATCGGTATGTGGAACCTGCTCGAAAGCAAAGGTCACCGGAAGTTGTCCAGCTAGTTCGCCGATCGCTCGGATACATCAAGAATAGATGGCACAGAGGGCTACATGCGACGGGAACATCGAATGGAGTTTCAACTACACAGGAAGAATACATGTACGTGTTCTATATTTCGCATGGCGTTGGCCACGCCGAAACTCCCCTCTATTGTTGCAGAATCTGGGAGAACAACAGTCGGGGAGTCTAGGCGGAGCACTGGTCGGAAACTTGAATCACGAATTATGTAAATCATCGACTAGTTGCAAGCTGCGGTTAGGTTTTGTTGGTACACTCGTCCGTGCTCTTGCCCTCCTCCCCGTTAGCGGGTGGAATCGACGGTTCGGTATTCCGACGCTTGATCTTATTTTTCTTCAACATGGTTGCCTGGAGCGAACAAAGGAACAAGGAGATAATTAGTCAGAGAGTGCGATTAGGGGAGGATTGCATGCGCTGCCGGACACCAGCAGTTACGGGTGAGAATAGCACTTTCATATGGAGCACTGCGTCAAAGAGCGTCATGATAAGTAAGATTTAGGCGGCTAGTACATACAGATGCTCCGGCAGAGAGTCAACGTGCGACAAATATGTAGATAGCCCCATCATTCTACATGAAATCGAACAGCATGAGTGAATATCGACAACAAGGTCCCACGGTGTCGGGTATAGCAATTTCATTATACGACTGTTAACCCTTTGCACTTGAAGTCTGCCCTCTTGGCGTCAACTGTGTTCGAGTTGTTTCGCGTTTCGCGAGCAAACTAAACATAATCTTTCACCGACATACGTGAATTTCTACAATTCTTTAATACGATTAAATTTCCTTTTCTCGCGCGCGCGTTTCATCAAAAGAAAAATTCTTTATTTTAACCCATCGTTTTAAACTTACATGATGATATACCGGGGGTACATTAATTTAAGGGGTAAAGGATGTTTGGACAATTACGCGCGAGTCACCTAAAATAGGGAGATCTTCGTAATCGGTTGTTCGAGCGTCAAGTGTTTTCAGTAGCTAAATGCACTAATCGAAACGTTGTCGAATACCAACACAAGTGAGGACGAAAATGGAATACTATACAGTATACAGTATACAGTATACAGGGAAGTTGCAGTGCAAAGGGTTAATTGGAGAACACAAAGTAGATGCTATAATAGAAAGGAGACAGGTGAGAGAACTTCAGTGCCAAAAATAGGAAAGTTTAATCTTACGGTGCATCACACCCACTCTGTTCTCTATTTCAATGGAATTATGGGGTTGTTACGGATGTCTGTACCAAGATTACCGTCAACGCTGATTTTAAAACTACGATATGCCCGGCGCTCTGGACCCATGGCTCTCCATCAACTTGTACCGGAATATCGGACTGCAAGTGAATCTTTATGTGTCCTCCCTGCGAGAGGTACAAAATCCACATTCAGTATCTCGGAGTTCGTTGCTGAAGTATGTATTACAATTTTCTTTCGATACAAGACGACGATACCGCTTACTGCCAGGACGAGAGGGTATGTCATATTCAATATTCTATCCTTCTCCAACGAAGGATATCGCTGCTCGACCGCTCGATCGACCACTTTATGGTCTGCTAGACAACTCTATGAGACCCATAAACTCTCGGCACACTCAACAAGCCGAATAGCTGTCCCGAGCCGTCGTCTTATATTGGAAGGAAACTGTACAGATGAACTCATGTCTGAGCTTTACCGTGACTATTGCTGATAACCAGTCAAATGACCATTTCTTATCCTAATAGTATTTATTTTGTTACAGTATATTATAAATAATATACATATACACAATGTATTTCACGGTAAAAATTCGGGATTCTGTCGGGAAAGCTCGTTCTCGGTATAAATGTCAATATAGACTGCTCTTTCATTCCGTTGGTCAACCGTAAATGCTACTAGGGTATTTTAGAGAGACACATGAAACGTACTATTTTTCGTAACACACGTCGAATTATTCTTGTCAATTATCTGTCTGCTTATAATATATTAAACAATTTAGAGCACTTTTATCAGTAACTTAATTTAGATAAAAATAGAAATCCGTACAAACACACGCAGACAAACTGGTAGAAGTCGAACACGATCTTTACTTTACTTACATGTCTAAAGTCAATAGTAAAGCACAAATATCAGAGGAATTAAAATTACAACGAAGACGGATCTTACCTGGGCTATCCTCATTCCTCCTCGCAGACCAGACTGAATTTGTCCGAGATGCATCACCCCTGTGACCCCAACCACCTCCAACATGCCGTCCCAATGGTTCGGTGTATGAAACTGATCTACCTTGGTGTCTGGTCCCCAGGGATTCGCCCCAGAGCCCCAACTATAGAATTTTAAAAAATGGGTATGACACACGCAAACTATCAGTATTTTCTTCTGATTGTGAGCGACACGTTCGCTTAGAAATGTTAAAAATATTGAGTTTTGGTTTTCTGCTCTTTCTTGGAATGTTTGTTTCGGAAAAGAGTGTTTTCGGGTACTATTTCAAAATTTGCTTAATAATATAATTTATAATTATCTCGTTAAAACTATAGTCAAGTGCAGTGTGAAGATATAAAATACCTTAAAATATTCAGGATAATTATCCCCTCGACTTGGGGTAGCTCGACGAGCTTTCCATCCACCTCCAACCGAATTTTTGTATGCAAATCTTTACAAGCTGTTTTTTTCATTATCTGTCGAATTGCCATCGCTACATACATCTGTTTATTACGAAATCTGCTTTTGAACTTGTCCGGATTTTCTTCTCTGGCCTTGTGGAAGGCCAGGCACAGCTCCGCGTCAACACCAATACCGAAATAATTGTTCATCACGTATATTTGCGTATTGTCCTCGCTGGTTGCACCGGCTGTAACATTCGAATGTGCACATTGTACATATAATGTAAGCACACTTCGTGAGAAGTAATCTCTAATAAAATTTCTTATGATGATTATGTACATTCTTATTTTTGTAAAACCTCCCAGTTCGCAATCTGCTCTTGATTTAGTATGAATTCGCTACCAAAACCTGCCTACAAATTCCGACCCATCTGTTTCCGCATTAGGCTCGGTATCTGCCGACAAGTTTCGGTCGGCAGATTCAGAGCAAATAAGGACCCAATGCCGCTCCAAGTGGTTCTCGCAGACATTTGGTCATAAGCTGCTCGAGCAGATTTTGCTGATTTCCGGTATTTATGCGTAATTTGACAAACCTCCTGGGTTGTTGAGTAACTGTTTCTCTTCTTTTTCTTCCGTGTGAAAAACTACAGTCCACCTATCCAGCTGAGATTCCTCTGCGTCGATAACATCTCGAAGCAGATTTAAAGGATCTTCGTCACCGGTATAACCGGAACCCCAGCAAAGGACACGCGCAAGATCGTTTCCGGTTCCCAAAGGAACAATGGCGCAGGCAGGCGAGGAACACTCGCTGTCCTGGCCCACATTATCCAAACACTGCAGCACCCATCCTATTGTTCCGTCCCCACCACAAACTAAGATTTTGTAGTCCCTTATATGGCGGAAAACGTAGAGCCTGAAATTAAGAGTGCAGGATAAGTATTTTTTCATTATTTTTTCATTATTTTACAAAAAAAAAATGTGTCATCCACATTCGATATGTGCCCCTTGAATTCTTCGCTTGGTTCTCAATACTTTAATGCTAACTTCTCGATCAAATTAATAATAAAACAAAACAAAGTTGCATAGCCATTGGAAGTTACAGAAATGATTACTATTACGTACCCAGGAAGTGGTCCTCCATTGTCCAGATCGAACACTTGATACGGATTTAAAAGTTTACGAAAGCTGGAGATCAATTGGAGCCCCTGGCAACCGCCAGATTTTACGTTCACGAAAACTAGCAACGGCTGCACCCCTGACGGGACCATGGTTGGCTCGATACTCGGCAGTGGCATTACTGTAATCATCAAATTGATTAATCGTATTTCTATGGAAAAGGGTATTCGCATAAATATTCAGATAATCAACACAAAATTAATTTTTGTCACAACTAGGCTGCTGTTTTTATGCATTTATGACAACAATGAGGAGATCAAATGCAAAGCGATGAAAACATTTAAAGAATCTTTTTATATTAATCACTGTTGTATTATTTTGGACTAACTTTTCCTGAATTCTAACATTTGTAACTCGATACAATATTTGATACAGAAAATTGCCTTGATTTTATGCAATTTTTCAAGATAGTGATTGATATTCAACGTGTCGGATCATGAAGAATGGATCGATTAAACGTGTGGATGAAGTTATCGCGAAGATATAATGCATGATAAATATAAAATATTACCTAAAAGGTGTCTATCTTCGTATTTTGAATCTTCCAGTGTGTACAATGCCCTGACTGCCTTATTTGCATCCTCGTAGATAATCACCATCGAGCCATATTCGTAGTATATGGTACCAATCGAGGAAAATTTGTTTTCTAACGCAATTACATGAAAAAAGAACATTATTGCTGTAAGCGATTTCTTCCCAAAATGATTTGTTTTCCCTTTTTAATATTAGTTACCTCTGCCTACAAGTTCAGTCAGTATATTTTCATAAATCCTTTCGGGCTGGTTCACTGGCAGGTTTCCTACGAATAAAGCCAGATTGGGTCCATGGGGATCTTCCTTCAGTTGCAGATAGAACCGCATCAACTCCATCTGTCTGATCGAATCTTTGCCCAGTTGCTTCACAATCTCCCATGGCTTCTCCTCCCGAGACAATACTCTCTCAGTGACTGGACAAATGCATATGTTTATTACTAGGAGTAATCAAGACAACAGGGCGCTGAATATGTGGCAGTGAACGCGTTAATAATTAAGTAGCAGAAGAGAATTGAGTCAGTGTGCAATTGAACGACTTCGACGAGAAAAACTGAGTGAGGCTTACCACCGCGATCTAGAAGAATCTCGCTACATCTGTAATCTTCGGAATTGAAATTTTCCAGACCGAACTTCTGGAGCGCTTCTTCGATTAGGTTCGCAACCGTTGTGTTTTCATTGACAGGTACTATGCAGAATGAATCTGACACCTGCAGCTTGCCTGGATAGACGCGTACTTCGCCAGCATCGCTATCTCTGCAATCGCAAGATCAAAGTTTGTCCCGTGCAAGGAATAATCGAGAGGCACGGTACAGTGGTGCGCGGTTAAAATTCCATTAGTTCATGAGTCAGCAGTTATATTCTCGCGGACAAGACATCTTTTTTTTCTCCAAATGTTCTCGAAATGCAGAACTACACAATCTAAGAAACAGCATAGACTCGAGAGTTTTTCTTACAATTTGTACTAAGAATGAGCATGAGTGGAGCTGACTCGAGCAAATATCATCGTGTAGATTTCATGAAATTTTAACCGTGCACTATATTAACCCTTTGCACTCGGTGCTATTTTAATGCATGTAGACAATTTTTATTTTGCGTAAATATCCGCTGTCTATTGATTAGACATCAACATATCTAATAATGTAAACAATATTTTGAACAATGGTACAGCAATTCACCGCTCGAGTGCTAATTAGGGTTAAACTATCACAGAGATTTGTGTGATTGGCACCTACTTAAATCGTAAGAAGACAGCCGGACGTTTGCCCTCTTTGCGATTCAAGTTTAGGACTGGCGTGGGATCGCATAATTCAGTTTCCTCCGAAGCGTACAGGTCGGTGAGGTAAAAGTTGTCTGTATCGAATAAAAACATCATAAGAATGCGCAATTTGAATCAGTACAATTCAGCAGACTTGAAAAAGACGCGTTTTCGATTGGATTTAATGACTCAGCAGCTTTTGCTTGTTGCTGAAACATTTTATGTCTTACTATTAAGTCAACTGTAACGATAATAGGGAGTCAGGCTCGCGATAGTCATCCAGGCACGTCCCAACTCATGATCTACATATAATCTATGTATATGTATGTATGCAGTATGCAGCCTTGGTCATTATCGAAATAAATTATTTGAAAAACAATCATTAATCGTATGTGTAGTACTATAATTTTCGTTTCGCTTCTCTATGATCATACATTGTTTATGATACGGAATAATGGCAGAATGTCATTGAAAGAGATTAAAGTTGGAAATCTGACCGATGATTGCCGAGCTAAAACCAGTCTCCAGATTCCTCAGTGCCGTGCAGCGCATCAGAAATTTCCGAGGACCGTCTATTGATTATCGGATTATGGGTACGTGGAAAAAAAAGTTCAAAGTTGAACGGTGTAACTGGTGAAACGTTGACCTGGACATTGAAACGGGCGGCAGAATGAGAGATTTTGTACGCACTGGGATCTTTAGTAATGTGAAATGCACGTAGCGCCGCCGTCAGGACCTGTTCCGTGTTGGATTGCCGGGGCACCGACATCACGCGAAATATCCGTCGGCTGAGGGAATTGTTGCCGTCGTAGACCTTGATCATCTCTGTAGAAATCGATGGGATCTCGGTAAAAGGTCGACCATAAAGGGTTGGCCGCATAAAACGTATTGAAATACCTTCGTCACCTCTATCTTTGTCTTCTTTCTCCTTTGGTGAACGAGGATCGCGGCTGTGCGCGCCGCTCGGCCCCGGTTCTCCATTGTCCCGACACCTCGCGTCCCCGCTGCTGAACTCTTCTGATATGCTTCGCGCTGGAAAAAGAGACCGAACATCGGATTTTGTAACGAGCGTCGCTGTTCCTGATCGCGGTTCACCCTCGGCTCGGAACAACACACCAGAAAACAAACAACTTGGGTACCAATGAATCGTCGTCGATTCCTCAACTACCGTTATCAAACAATAACGAGAAAAAAAAAATAAAGAAACGATGCAATTATATTAATACGCTTGGCAATCATTACTCAGATAACATTAATGGTGTACGATATGAAAGCATCTATGTAATAGCTAAGAGACACTTCTCCAGTCAAGTTCTTTACGGGATCACTGGACACTATTATTATTGTATACTGGCTGAACCTATAACCGATGGTACGCTATGATACTGTACAGTAGTGCTCGCTTAAATTTGCGAAATCTTCTGCACTCTCATTTACACGACCCAGAAAGAGAATAAAACTCGTAGTGGAAAAGAAACAGACTTCAAACGGGTGTCGCCAGCGTAAAAGGAAATTATGTAATAACGAAAACTTCGAATTCAGTGATCTTTGTCTTATCTTTTTAAATATGGTGCCAGAGTAGAGTGTTTGAGCTCTTCTGATTAAAATAAGTTCAAACGCGACGTACATCGGACTAGTTTTATAGACTTAATGTAGTGGGTGTATGTAGTAAGTTACATACTGTAGTAAGTATGTAGTAAGTTACTCATTTTAATCGGAAGAACCTCAACAAATCTACTGGTACATACCACGTCTGAAAAGGCAAGACGAACATTACTGAATTCGATATTTTCTCTATTACTCGTCCATTTTTTTCATACAGCGACAGCGATTATTAATATTCATTGACACTCTCGAAAAAGACAATAACTGCGGCCTAGATTGATCATTTATCTAGCGCTTTTGGATACTGAAAACACCCGTCTTTGCATTACCGAGAAACGAGAAGGCGCAGTCCGCACCCTTGCAAAGTTATCGTCTTTGTAAGAGTGTCCGAACATTAATGGTAATTCCTGGATCAGAAGCACTATCTTGTAACGCAAGAATTTGGTTCCGGCCTCGAAACTTTGCTAATTTAAACGAGTACTACTGTATTGTTAAAGCGCTAATATATTGAACGGAGGGAGCTCGTGGTGATTGAATTGAGCACGGTGTTGGTGGAAGTTACGTGTGAGATGTTCTGAAAGATTAATGCATAATTGGGCTGATGGTGCTAGATAGCTGAAAAATAATATGTCGACATTTTACGAAACTTTATGGGCTAGTTTGTAAGATCCTGATCCAGAATATCCAAAGATGATTCAGCTAAATCTTCTCGGTGAACGGATGTAATATGGTCTTTATTGTTTCTGATCCTACGGGCTATTCTTATATAATTCTACATATGTATGAATCCTTGGACATTGCAACCAGAAGATTTCAACTTGATTCGCCAAATATACATAGTATGTTCCATGGGTCGCGAACCATGTAATTTCACATAATTCGGTAATATGCTTATCCATTATAAAACATCATTTGAACACTGACACAACGTATGCATGCATTACTTCAATTGATAACCAGCAACTTCGTCTTATGCACCAAACATTTCAGACATTTCATAAAGTGCGACATCTGTGCGATATAATTCGTAATACAGCATTGCTTCGAAAATCTTGATCAAATTCGTTCCACTTTCAGGAATAATTCCCACGCTCGGCAATCAGATATCCACAATGTAGTTGCACGATTACATATACATATGTACATAAATCACAGATAAAATTATATTTTTTTAGAAAATTTTTTTAGAGAGGTACAGAATGGCCTAATGTGAAATTGGGCGGTCTATTGTCTATTGTAGATCCAAGAGTCGCGGAATTCAGTAATTATTTAAATGTATTGAACATGAACTATTATTTTTTTATAATAATAAATAAAAAATCTGGCACCGGTTGTGTGACTAGTGGTGGTAGGTTTAGTGATAATCGTAGAAAATCCTAAGATATAAAATAGGACAGAATTTAGTACAATTTTAATTTATTTCAGATCTAAAAAGCCTACCACTACCACGGAAAATAAGATTTTATTTAATTCGAGTTCGTTAAACATCCGCAGTCTAGTGATAGATTTGTCTCCAACACTCCAGTTCGACGTTATTTCGACGATTTTATCGTTATCAGAAACCCTCGACCGACCCAGACGAAGTTTTCCAAGTTTTTCGAGGCAACGCTGCACGATGCTTGGGAAAGTATAGGAGAGGAGCACAAATGTTACATGTACCGGCGCTACAACGCAATCCTTTTTAAAAAATCGTTTTTTCGCATCGAATACTTTGGCAAATAAATGGCACCTCTTACCATCGGGCACGATGGGTTTGCAGAACACACATGATAGGGAGAGATTTAGTCAGTAGTATTCTTGCGCTTCGTTCGCACTGCATAGTTGTGTGATAAGCGTCACGGAACTCGGATAGCATCCAGCGGGCTGAGTGTGACAGTACATGCACCGAAGCAACACATATAAATGCATGCTAGAACGTAAATATTAACAAAGTGACAAACATTCATAGAGACAGTCAAGAACCGTGGCGCGCGAGGTGCGGTTTCGATTTTCGTGATATGTAGTATTTTGTTTATTCCTACGCTTGCTGAAATGAAAATCCATCATTATTACGTTCCACAAGCACACCACGAAACAAAAATAAGTGACCAGGCCGGTGCGGTGTTGCACCAACGATCTCAACACGTCACCCAACAGGAGTTTTTTGAAAATCTGTGATTCACTTTTAAGACGTTCTCAAGTTTTCCAACTCTACGGGATGTCCCACAAAGAGCGCGGGGAAAGGAAAGGGGTAGTGCCCGAGGTTATTTGAAGTAACTTTTTCCTTATAATTTTTTCAAATCGCGATCTGATTGTTCCGTGTTTTTCGTTAATGACTCGAAAATAAAGAGTTTCAGCGCGAAGTTGCAAAGGAAAAAGGTGCTTACGATTACCTCAGGAATCACTCGTTTCTTTTCCCTACACTCTTCCTGGGACACCCTGTATACCAACAAATCATCCCCGGTAATCTGGCAATTTATTTTTTCACACGATTCTTTAAAAATAGAGTTTTGATCTCATTTTTGCTATAACAGTAGACAAAGTGTTGAACAAGCAAACACGTTTACACTTACTTAAGCCGAACAAATGATGAATAATATTTACACCAGTTCATGGTAAACGTTGCTTGTACATAGTCGAATTTATGACGGGCAAAGTAAACTTAAAGTTTAGGCGGCCGTTTGTTTACTTATTCTTGTTACGTACTGTGTTCTCGTTGTGTTTTTGTGATACATGGTCCTGTCAGTTAAGACGGTTGTGTACTGACTACCACGAAACATGATACGCAAAGATACAAAATTGAGACATTAGATGTATATGTAGTAATGAGTGTTCCATTTTTCTTGACGGGATCATAACCATTTTCAAGAAAATAAAATATTTATGGTATCTTAATACCTGTTTCACGAATGACAAACTTATAAGAGTATTAATGGAATTTTTAATACGACCATTATGATTTAAGCAATCATTATTGGTTTATGTAAATGATAATTGAAAGAGAAACGTTTTCCATTGTATTGCTCAGGTTGTTTAATACTTATACATTCGTAATTCGTAGCTGGAAATAATGTCTACTCCATAATTGGCTCCTAGTTCGTATGTAATTGTTTGCGTCGGATTGTGCCATAATATAATGATATTATTAATAGGAACATTTAAATTGAACAACAATTGTTAATATTGATAATGACTGGGGACACAATACGTAAGCAACGATTTCAATTTACGGTCAATCACAAAACATTGCTGCAGCTATGTACGTATGTATTGATATTGTGCAAAATTAAACAATCCTTATACGTTTGTTTATTTCGAAATTTTCAGAAGATGATCAAACTCGAGTTTTATACGTAGCATATGGTATTAACGCGAATAAAATGCATTATGGATGTACAAAGTTTTGTAACTGATTGCAAACATTGCCCAAAGCTTTGACAACATATACATATGTATTTCATACTCTTCATAAACGAAAGCATTAACTTAAACACCGTTCTCGTGAAATTCAGTTATACAACCACCTGAATAAAAACATGATTATTCATTAATACATTTAGTGTTATATTAAATTTCACTTGGTTCACCATATTCATTGAAATTATATCATTTCGATCAGAAGGTATCACAACGCCTTTTAAATAAAAGCGGAAGAAAGGATAAGGAAAAGCTTGTTTCCTAGTATGAACATTTTCTCGTAGAAATTGAAATTATTTTTTATTGTAACAATTTGCTATTGAAACTAAAGTATTAAAATCTATTCTGCAGAAATATTGACATATACGAAACTAAGGTGCAAGGGTACATATTGTAAAATTAGTATTATAACAATATAAAATATTAAAGAAGGTACTATCGTTTTTAGTAGATATATATTAGGATGTCCGAAGCATTCTCGGAATTTCGAAATATGGTGTGACAATTCGAAGCATGCACGAAAAATTTAAAATTTTAAAATTTCATGCAATTAATAATGTTCAAGTAAATATATTGTTAGCGTTAGCCAACAATTTATTTGAAGTATGGTAAAGGTAAACGAAAAATCTAAGATTCCGTTGTTGAACAATTTCTTTCGGAAACAAACATGTCTTTCCTTTGCAGAGAAATAATATCCTATTTCCAATCAACTCTCGTTTCAATGAATTGCGCGTTGTACGATTCGTCGAATAGCGAGTGTATAAATTTAATATTTTATGAAACTTTTTAATTTTTCTACTTTTGGCCAATTGCGGAAGACCTGTAGCGCGGAGTGGCGATATTAGTGGTCCCTGCAAGTTTCTCACTGCCATCTCCTGATGGACGCGATCGGTACAAAGTCCCATAAAATATTAATCTTCAACAGGCATCAGTTGCGTGAACTTGAATTTCACTGACAATTCAGTGTTGGCACTGTACAATTTATAAACCTTAATATGACTCTATATAAGAAATAAAGTTTCAGCATTCAACTTTCTTCTTCTTTCATGGAACAACGATCGTCCATACTTAAAGTAAAACGTAATATGTATAGAAGATGTTCTGACAGCCCCGTCGCGGCGAGGAGGAATATTTCTTTGTCAACGATACGTTGAACGACATATGGTACATACATACATGTGAGATCTCCTTGATACCACGAAGACAGTGAAGTGGAAGTTCCTTCAATCGGCAGAAAAGTGAGAAAAACAGAGGTTGAAGCGGAAATCAGCGAGGCAAACAAAGAAAGCTGGACAGCGGAAAGTAACACTTCTAAAGCTAGGATCCTAAAACGTGGTGCTGACATTTTCATGTCTCTAACAGCTAGGAATATTTGCAACGGACAAATTTTTGCTTCGTCGAAAGCAGCTCCACGTATTGTATACGTTTGTTCCCTTAGAATTCTATCGATCGGAGACTAAAAATAGATTGGAAAATTAATTGATATAACTCTTAGACCTGATCAAAAATTGACATGCTTGTACGGTTTCAATAATTTTCTCCCTTGATCTTCGACACGGCTCAATTGGACTTCGGAAGCTTTGGTCAGAGGAATGTTGCCAAATCTGTACTGATCGCTCAAATCGTACCTCGCGAATAGTTAAAATTAATTCGTTATTACCCACGATACAAGGTGTCCCAAAAAGTATAAATGAAAATTGTCTGCTTCGATTGAAAATTTAACGAATCGACATATAGCATGTAACAGTATATTTAAACTTTTTAAACGTGTCTTTATTGGTTTGAATCTGACACTTCTCGATAATTATTAATTGCACTCTTTTGCCACTACCGTCAACGTATCTTACTATGTATACGCTGTAGCAAGAAAAAAGTGTAAAATCAATGCAACCGATAGTACACCATTGCTAATGAATATTACATGGCTAGTGTTGCCGGCCAATGCCATTGTCAGTTTATACAGTCGTCGGCCAAAGCTGTTATCGATGCAAACTATTGTCGGTCGAATCTAGTGTCGATGGTATGCTGTCGGTGAAACCTGTGTCGGCGATTTAAATAGAACCAAATTAAATCTCTCTCTCTCTCTCTCTCTCTCTCTCTTCTGTATTTTATATTACTTATACATTCCTCGCATAGTATACATTAATATTCATTTCGAGGTTAAACGAAACATTCGACAAGGCTCCTTAAACTTTTCTAAATGGTACTAGTATTTAAGGATTTAAGGGTCTAATCAAATTTCAAGGTCTTCTTTCTTTTTTTCACAATATGTTCAAAAGAATTTACGCTTGGTCGAGCTAGCCTAGTTAGAAGCCTATTGTAACATGAACACCGCACAAGATTTCAAACACCACACCCTACATTTAGCCCTTGGACTTTTGACTATTTTCGGCAGTCACGGTTATTAATTTTTCAGTTCAGTTCAGTTCTTTGCGATGAATGTTACTCTTTTTGTTAGGATAATCTAAATAAACAACGATTTAATATGGATCAAAGTGACCCCGATTACGTCATCTGAAAGTTAAAAGACACTTTCCAGTTACCGCTAAAAGACCTTCGTATTGATTAAACAAGATCTAATATTATCTCCAATGTTTTATTATTAAATCAAATTTCACCGCTTCAGGGACAGGTGCAATTTTGTAAACAAATCGGTACGATTTATGACACCAGTGGTGGCCAGAATCGCGCTTTTTGTCAGGCTCGGAGTGTTGGGTAATGTATAAACAAGAAGTCATTGTAAATTGATCACGTTCTTGGAATTTTTAGTAAAAAAAAGCATAATCAAATTTCCTCGACGATGAAAAATTTCTCAAGTGGTACGATTTGGCAAATTTCCTTGATAGCAAGCCTGGGAAACTGATTGAATACGAAGTAGCCTAGTACAGGGAGTTCCAACATGTAGCTCGCGAGCTATTTCAGCTTCTAGAGTTCATCTTTGCCGTAGAACTTCGCCCCTTTTTTCCGTGCCTCTGTACTCTACCCCACTAAATAACTCTGCATCTGTCGGTAGTAGTGGGAGTGGGAAGAGGTTTGACTAATGGTGGGGACCTTGCGCCTTGCGGTTCTCGGAGGGGTACAAGTTGGAACTCTCTCTAGCCTAGCAAGTTACTTGACTCTCGCCCGCCCCCCGTATCAATTTTACACAGTTTCCCCGAAATGTTATGTTATTTATAGGTAAATTTGCCCGAAAATTTGTGCAAATTCGCTGTCTGAAGATTGCGGTAGTGGGCAATGTCGCCAGATAGAGTAAATTAAGGGAATTAACCCCTTACCGGGTTAGTCACGAAATGGACGCAGACGTAACGCGGATTGGGTGGGTACATCACGTGACGTGACTGGTCCGTGGAGGCGTGGAGGCATGGAGGCGTGGAGGAAGCTTGGAGCCGTGCCGGAGAATAGCGGAGTGGCGATGGCGTCATGGAAGGGGTAAGGTAGAGTCGGGGCCAGGTGTTAATCTGGCGACACTGGTAGTGGGAGTAGCGGCTCGAGCGTCAGTAGCTCGTGAACAATTAGTTGCCCAGGCCAGCATCTATCCTTAACATTGTTATTTATTTTACTCGGAAAAATCTGAACAACCCAGTGGTTCGATATATGAGAAGATAAGACGAAGCTCTATAGTGACAGGTTCCACGCGTATCTCTGATTGCCAGCTAAAATGGTTCTATCAAAAATTCTTAGCTGCAAAAAAAGAAGAATACATGAAGAAGACAAATAGAGACAGAAAGGGGGAGAGCGAGAGAGGGGGGTGAGGAGGTGGAGAGAAAAGTAAGAGAAGAAGAAAAAAGCGCAATGTGCAGAGTATAGTATATGTACAATAGTCACTACGGGCAAGATCTGTTCGTACCGTTCGACTCGCGCTAACATCTCAACATCGATTATGCTCACACAGAGACGAATGTCAAATGATGGTAATATTCTAGATACCTTGAACATAAGGAGGGGAAGCATGACAATTTCCACGGCAGCTACGTGGCAAAACTAGTGAAAGGCGCCTCAAAGCTTCGGCTAGGCGGCCTGCAGCCCCAATTTGTTCACTCTCATTGTCAGCGAAATCGAATTGCTCTCCGATGTTATCTTCAAATAGAAGCAAACGGTATACCGAGCTTTTTTATACGGTTTACCATTACAAGTCTGATCTCTACACAATGTCCCTCTCGCTTGCTGTTAACGTTAACTAACACAGAACGTGTCGCGTCGGTGCCCGCGATTTAATCGTAGACAGTAGACACGTGAACGTCGCGTTTCTCGACACATGAAGAGCCTCTTCACGCACGAAGACACAGGAGTCGCGATTCGCGTATCGCACACGCATCGCATACGTGTCGCGATACGCGAGCTACGTTCACGCTATAAGTGCAATGTACGGCCGGGAATTAAACTTACGATAAACAAAAGAGCATTTCATTAGGGACTACTACTGTCTAAACGTGATCTGCGAGTAACGACATATGTAGCTGAGTTTCAACAGTTAACGTGTGGGTAGAGTGTTTCTACACCGACAACGTTCTTGCCTTATCGATTACTTTTTCGTGTATTTCATACGTGAGAATCGCGATTCGGCTGTCTCCGTGCGAAAAGGCTCAAATTGATCTGTTCTATATCTCTAGAACGACCGTCTAGCTGTCTGCAATGCCAGGTCTTTGTCACTGCTCTTTGTCAGAACAGGTTGCTTTAGTGTAGTTCAGTAACACGACACTGTTCTATGTATAGTTATTCAGATCTGCGAGCTACGCGACAAGAGAAACATGGTTTGGTTTATGCAACCGACAAAGCTGCTTTTGACCAAAGATTTTCACTAGACTGCGGATCTTCATGCTAAATAAAATGTGTCCTTATCAATTGTAACAAACCGAGCCGGATAGAAATATATTTCTTCCTTTAATTATTGTAGCGAGTTGAACAAAGCATGTGGAAACATTCTTGAAATCTCACCCAAACGTTTTCATCATAAATGCATCAAATCCGCGGTCTAGTTCCCAGACTCGAGACAGAGAGAAGACGTCTTCTACATAGGCGGACGTGAAACGAAAACTGATACGGAACACTTCAGTGCAGTCTGGAGGCTTCAATCAAGAGGTGTGTGAATACAACAATGGAAAGAAAGCTCTGTCTATTTACAGTTCTAAGGAATAAATCTACCGCGATGTGGCACAGTTCGATGCTCCTCTTTCCTGGTCGGAATTTTCGTATTGTTCAACAATATTGCAGCTTAACCCTTAAGTGGCACGATGTTCACTCAAACTACGAAGTATCTCGCACTGGAAATTTCTTAAAAATACTGTAAAAGTACATATTTGGGGAAAATAGTTTATGGCTACAAAGTGTAAGCTTCGAAAGAAGTTAAAGAAATTCAAATGCAGTAGCAAAAATTGTGTACAGAAAACATTGCTGAGGTCATTTAAGTAACTTTTTCCTTTGCAAAATTGCTCTCCGCGGTTTTGTTAACGAATTATTAACGACAAACACGGACCAATCACAGCGTGGATTACTGCGGACTACTTCCGGCTCGGCCAATGCCAACGCCACTCTCAGCGGGACACCTATGCTCTGATCCGTTCATGTTTTTCGTTAATAACTCCATAACCAAGTTACGAATAACATTTTCGCAAAGCAAAAAGTTAGTACAAATAACTTTCAAGGAAATAGAACATTTTTGGGACACCTTGTATAGATAAACGACAGAGTACACAGAAAGCAACCCCAAGGAATTAACAGAAAACACGAGACTTCATTAACGTGTGATCGACAAACGTGAGATTTGCATGCTAACGATTAAATCGCGAACACTCGTGTGTACTAATTGCTGTTGACTATTTTGTACGCAAAGTAATTGTTGAGACTATTCTGTTTCTAATACTTTCTAATGCAAACGAATAAAGTAAACCGAACGACGCAACGCGACGCGACGCGACGCGACGGTTTGGTGCTTCGCGTTTGTTTCGGCTTCGACAGACCTAATGGATAATTTTTAACCGTACAATTAAAATAATTATAGGTGCAGTTCGAGCAGACGTATTAGCGAATCTTTATTTTCCATTTCGGAAAGATATTTACTGAATGTTCGCGAACACAACGAACGGTTTTCTTTCTTGCTATTTGCGTAGTTGTAACTGTAAAGCAACACGAATCGATATAATAACCATAAATGTAATCACGCTTATTAAATGCACATCAAGGATAGCAATTAATAACAGCGACAGCCACAAAGCTAGAAACTTTAAAAGTGTACGCAAACTATTGTAATCGTTACGATTGCTATTTTGCTAAAATTTATATTACGTGAAGAAATTCGATAACCGTTTCAAGCTCAAAATGTGAAGTAAAACGAGATTGTGCGGATTAACTTTTCTACTTATGCGATGAAGTTGAATCGTTGCGTTTACTTCGAATAATTTCATAATGTATTTACATTTTTCTTCTCAGCAATCAAAATGCGAAACAAAATTTTCTTGATCGAATCAACTAACTGGCATACATACAAATGTTCGACACTGTGGAATCTACGAGCGTTATCTATGGCAAGCTAGTCGATAATAAGACTGTAATTAATAGGCAACGGGTGTATTATAATTTAATATATATGTAATGTAATGTGATGGTGTAATACACATATTATACATATAGTGTGTGTGCACATGATATAGTATAAGATTAGGAAAATTTAAAAGAGAAGCGAATACAGTAAAGTCTTGATACTACTAATTTTGTTAAAGAATGTGTGTTAAATTTTCCGAATTATTAATAATTTTACGTATATTTTGAATAAAGAGAGCGTACAAGGATATCCGAATGAGAAGGCATATCCCGGACCCTTGCAATTCTGGAAACTGGAAAAACGAGTGTACAATCGGAGCGCGGTTACAGCAGAGCGTGGGATAGGGTGGGGAGGGCACTGGCGTTGACCGAGCCGAAATCTGTGCACAGTAGCCACGCTCTGATCGATCCGTGTGTGTTTTCTGTTAATAACTCTTTAACAGAGAACATTTTCGCAAAGGAAACAATTACTTGAACCTCGGGAATCACCTCTTTCAAGGAAGTACAACATTTTTGGGACACCCAGCATGTCGAGACATTATGGTGCAATTATTGTATCCTCGTACAAAGATATTTCGCGTGAACATTAAATTGGCACCTGAGAGCACGCTCAAGCTTCAAGTTACATTTTTCTCTTTCCTGGGTCGCATCTCCTGTTGCATCTCCCACTCATTTTGACATGTACGCGGTTATCACCGGCTAGTAGGTTGCGACACTACTTTTCCAGCACACTGTATATTACAAAGTTGAGTGGCATTATTGTATATACGAAAGGAACGAATATCACAGATCATGCAAACTGTTCGTGTCGGAAAGAATCGTTGATACATACTCGGATCGTTCTGCCGGCGATGCCGGCGCAGATAATGAAAATTATCTTTTATCTGCTTCCGCCCAACCCCCCCCCCCCCCTTATATCTTCGCGATACAAGATAATCGACATTATCGTGCCGGTGCAGCGCGCCCACGGAAAATTTGTCCCTCTTCGGGGAGAGTTTGTGACGTTTGTGTTCTCGTATGCGGGTGCGTGTGTGGGTGCGCGCGGAAATCTATCGATTCGGAAAAAAAAAACGAAGAAGAAGTAGCGAATATTGCATGTGATCGGGGAAGAACTTCTAATTTCGGACACACGAGAAACGTCTAAATCTAAAATATGTCTTGGCATGACGTGTCACTGCTATGATCTAATTATACTATGTATTTATTAGGCGTTTTGTGCATCCAGTCGGAAGGTGATTGCAATATGGATCGGTGTTTATAAATACTTCTTTTCTCCACGGGCAATGGATCAACGAGACAACGACGCTGATGACATCCACCGAGACAGCTTGAGAAACGGTGTAACTCAAAGTATTGTCTGTATATGCATTCGGGGTAAATATGTTATCGACAGATTCGACCGTCTAGTCTGTGAAACACGGAACAGTCTAATGGAGCCATTATTTGTTATCTGAGCGTAATATGCGAATATCATCGATGCCCAATGTTCGCGCGTGTTGAACACGTTCCGCGTCACACTTTCGTGGATATGTTCAGATTTGTTCAAAGAATCGAGCTAACACGGATGTGCAATGTGCGGTGACCGAGTGTAGAAACTAGCGAAAGATCCGTTTGAAATGACTTCCGTTTCCCCGGTTCCACAAGAATCCATCGAGAGGTGATGGTCTCGCTCGAATTCATCGTTAAGATCAATTTCTATCTTTCTTTCTTTGTACACAGAGTTAGACGTTAGAAGTGTTTGTGTCAATGTCTGCCGACATTCAGCTGTACAACAGTAAACCGTAAGGTACGTGTACAGGGTGTATCAGAAAATATGAGCACGGAACGAAGAATTTCAAACGAATTGTACAAACATGAAAGAATTTTCACTGTATGCATTTTGTACGCGTCTGCGTAATCAAAATCATACAACACATGCCCGGTAAGCAATCTGCTCTTGATTTGGTACATATAAATTTCCCACCAAAACTTGCCTACAAATTCCGGCCCACCTGTTTCCGCATTAGGCTCGGTACAATTTGCTTGCAAAGTTTGGAGGCGGAATTCCATGCCAAGTGGAGGGCAAAACGAGGGCAGACTCCGCAATGAATATTGTTTGCCGTTGATTTCCGTCTCGGAACGTCACGAAGAATCATTCGTTGGATACTGTTCCACCTGTTGCCGATCAGCCAGTAGGTATAACGCTCGCGGTTATGCTCTTGTATTTTATTGAACACCCTGCACGTAGAGTGAGTGAGTCGCCTGAGTTCTACCGTAGCCGCGAGATAAATAGGTACTCTCTGTTTCCTCCCCCGTGTTTTCTATTATACTGATTCCGTGTATCGGTGAGCGTGGTACGCGTGTATGCGACTCCGGACTGCGGACTCCAGGTGACCCACCCCTTTCTATTTACAGCGTATGTATGTACACGTACATGAACGTAACTTCATTCCACTACTTCGGATATTCGGTCACGTGTTACGCATTCCCTAATCGATATATTTTAGAGGTTTATTTGTAGAATAGACACTTACGGCAGGAATACTCACGCGCCATGACTTCGTTTCGACGTACTTGCACTCCAATGATCGTCTCCATGCGAATCTCCGTACGTGGAATACTGACTGCGTGCGGTGGTAGGTAGATTCGTTTCAAGTTCCCAAAGGTGCATTCTTGCGGGATATTTTTATAACAGTCTGAGTGTAACTGAAACGAGACCCGTCGTGATAGTAGAAAGGATTACCGATTTCGAGCAGCTAGAAATATGATATACATACATGTAGCACAATAGGGCGTCAATTATCCGAATTAATTGAGACCGAGGTCAACCGCGGAAAATCGAAAACTTTTCTGAATTTAATATTATCAGACAGCGGTTTTTTATGGAAAATACACAAATTTTCTTTCCTAATTGCAAGGTTGAAAATAATAAAACACTGTTTCTAAATTCTTCTAATATTTTCACTGTTTCAAATTACACCTACTTATTTTTGTCATAAATGCATATAATCCGCTGTCTAAATATTATACAAGTAGATAAAAAAAGGATAAAATTGTAAATTCTACCGATTTCCAAACTCTCCTCAATCATGAGGTCCATTCGGAAATGTAAAAAATCGTAACAGAAAGTAATTGTTGCGTTTTGCGTTGAACCATCTTACACATACGACGTGCGAATGTTTTCAGTAATATTCAACCCTTATTGATTTTGTGCATGCATGTACCATGACTGCGCGTTAGTGGGGATGATGATGTGATAATAAGGAGGTCGATAATGTTATTAGGGGGAGAAAATACTGTAATTGTGATATACGTATATTATAACAGAAACTCAACACATTTCATTGTTTAATGTCACAGTCTCGACGAAGTGACTTCGTTAGCTAAGGCGAGTCTCTGTTGTACTCTGTTAATTGATAAGCTTCGCCAATATAAAATGTTGAAAAATATTCAAGTGTCCATGTTGAAGGGACACAAAATAAGTACTTTAAATAACATTGGGTGATTTCATTGATACCGACACTTAAAAGTGAAAACTTCAATGCTATAATTACTTTTTTATATGTATATCGGTTGGTATTGCTAGATTTCTAGGTTCTGCAAATCTATAGGTATTTTGGGATTCACTGTAAATTGAAACGCGTGAATTTTCAGAGGGATGATTACTTGAAGAGATATATTACCGTCATGCCGCACCACTCGCAACGGAACCCGGAAAGGCATTCGGCAGAGAAACAGTTTTTCTTGCAGACAGCACATTTTGAACTGCTGGGAAGATTGCCTTCTCGCCAGAGATGAGTGTGTTTTACCTGCGACAAGTCCTTCCCAGGTAAGAACGTGGCGTTTTCTTTGCAGTCCGCCACGGCAAAATCCTGGCACTCCGTGTGCACGAAGTACTCGCATACTGAAACCAAGAACAGGAACAATACGTTGATATGAAATTTTCATGAATCCGTAAGCCGTGGAACGATTTCAAACGAAATTTTCATTGATTACTGCGGTATCATGCTTCGATATTTTAATACTACATATTCCTAGTTCATCATGAAATATATGTATATGTATAAGCACTTTATGGAAGAATGATGTGTTATGAATACAACGTACACGCGCAGTAATAGATACATTTACCCTATATCGAGAAAACATACTTACTTTCACAGTGTATGGATAAAGTATCATCGAGCCGTTTACGACAGACGTTGCAGAATTTTCTTCTACGGACCTGTTCCTGTTCGGACCAACAGTGTGCAACCGGGTTCTGCAACGAGAAAATCACTATTCTTTACCATAAAGGACGCACTCACCTAACGGCGTTTACGGAAACAGCTTGTCACTTTGAAGAATGTCTCTTTCAAGGAAGTAGGAATTTTTGCTGTCAATGTTTGGACTATGATAACTAAGATTATTGTTACAGTATTTTCGACTTTTTAAAATGATTAAAAAATAAAGCTAACCCAGACTCTGGGTTTTCAAAAATTCGAATTCAGATGGAACGCCTGTTACTGTGAGGGAAAATGGACTTCTCGCCACCCGAGGATTAACATTGAAGGTATCCGCGTAACACCGTGCCGTAAATGTTTACGCCATCTAACGTTATCTCGCATCCAGCTGCTGAACAACAGGAAAGGGCCGAGGAAAAAAAATTTATGGAAATATTATAATTGCCGTCGCATACGCTCCGCAACGAAGTTAGCTGCATTGTAAGGAGAATTTTCAACGGAGCCGCGACACTATGCAGCAGAGTATTCTTCACCGGTGCGTAAATATAGGTCGCTGGGAAGAATTCGCTCATCTCCGGTCGCACAAAAGGGGCAGGAACAGAAACGGAGGGTATTCTTACCTTAATGAGGCTTGCCGCGATGCTGGAGCAGGGAGAGACGACGGCCTTGAGACAGCGGTCGTGCACCACGAAGTTGCAAACTGTAAGAAAAAAATAGGAATTTCACTAGGACCTCTGTGATTCAGTGAATCGTTCTAGATCCAGGTCAATATACCAATTATTATCATACAAATTACCAGAAGCTAACTTCATCCTTTGGCTGGAGAAGATTTTAAGAAGAAATTCGCTTTCAACAGCGTTTTTAACAATGTATTTGTTGACGTTGAAAAAAGATTATTGGAGGCTAACAAATAAGATTGATGGTTCAAGAAGAATTCAGCGGTAGTGTCTATCTTTTTAACCCGTTGCCGTATTTTAACGAGTCAGAATTTTACGATACGAATTTTATAGTATAGTAATTCGAGCGAACGCTAATTTGGGTATGCTTAAACAAAGTTTTATTCATTTATTTTAAGCCCCTTTAATCAGAGCGTGAAACCCTGCGCAGCTTTTACACTACACTACAGCTAATTGCATAATCATGACAAATATTTTATTAACACTTGATAGAATGTAATTAGATGCAACTATTATGCGAACGAAATATGATCTATATGTAATTATCCGGGTTAATAGAGTTTTAATAGGAATAGAGAGAAAGAGAGAGAGAGAAATGAAGCGGTGAATTACTAAAAATTCTGTATTAGAAATTATAACGATTGCGTTGAGTGCGCGTCTATGAACGTTATATGTTCTTTCGGAGAAAAATTCTTCGTGTAATTACTCTTATCATTAGCTTGTCTTTATTGTTATTCCCGACCTAATTATCGATTTATTGACACTTAACGTGTTATTTACGAACCCTTTAGTTTCCACTAACATTAATAGCAGATATGAGTTGCAAAATCTGTTAGAACATATATTGGTTCGTATCGATATTCCATTAAACGTACTATTACACGGGGTTGATCGGAAAATGTAACGTTATAATAAGAACGCTTCGCGTCGCGTCGCGTCGTGTGAAGTAGTGTTGTTGCATCGCCGTTCGAGTCTGTAAATTACAGTGATATTATGTAGGCAGCGAAATTCATACACGTCGTCGATGCTATTAGTAGCATAAAGTCAGTACAATCTTCTAAAGAACAATATACAGTGTCCCAAAAATGTTGTACTTCCTTAAAAGAGTTAAAAAGTAATTAACGAAAAACAAGGACCAATCAGAACGCGGCTTCAGCGAACGAATTCCGGCTCGGCCAATGCCAAAGCCACGCTCACCGAGAACTATCGCCAAACGTCCGCCAATCCGTTGGCTGTACCCGGCTCTGATTGGTCCGTGTTTTTTGTTAACAACTCCTTAACAGAGCCGCGGGGAATCACCTCTTTCAAGGGAGTACAACATCTTTGGGGCACCCTGTATCTATTATACTGTTTTCTTGCGATCAATTAATAATTCTTACAGCTCAATCCTGAAAATGATCGATCGTTCCATGTATTTATAGAAAACGTAAAAATACACGATACCATAAAGCTGAAAAACTCGCACAGGAACAAACGAAGCTCTTGCTTTACGTCGCGTCGCGCGTCGCGTCGTTACGCTTTTAAAAAATAAAGTAACATTTTCTTCAGTGATCCACGTTTATGAAACAAATTGTCTTTATAGTTTATGAAACAAAGCAAACTGCTTTATTTATCAATGATATTTTTGAAGGTACAGTAAAGCCTTGATCTAAGAAAAATCTGGGGTCCATGCTGTTTCTTAGATTCATCAACATATCAACATATTTACTCTTAGAGCAAGGTTATGTCCGTTCATAGTGCGACCGAGCTGCCCTCTACACGAGGACAGGGTCTGCCTTCGTTCTGCCCTCCATTTGGCATGGAATTCCGCCTCCAAACTTTGCAGGCAAATACCGAGCCTAATGCGGAAACAGATGGGTCCGAATTTGTAGGCAAGTATTGGTACGAAATTCATAGCAAATCAAGAGCCGATTGCTTACCGGGTTGCTATAACTGCATAAAACCCGGAGTCTATGAATAAGACAGGACGATAAAAGAGAATATCGCTGTGTGTGCAAGTAAGTAGGTCCAAACGAATGTGTTTTTCCATTGTTCCTGTAGAAATGATTGTAACATGGTTCACTTTCCACGAATGGGATTTTCTACTTACTTGTGGTAGGTGTATTTATTCAGTGCATCGAGAAGGGAGATCTATTGTAGTTTGACAGTCAGTCGCAAAGTTTTCAACGGAAGTCCAGCATCAGTTCGCACTGCGATTCCTGGCTTTCAGAGTTCGCACTCAATTGTAAAGTTTACGATCTGTTTGTTATCTTCCGCCGACAATAACGACCCGTCGAATGCACGCGGCAAATGTACCACACGTACACTTTTCATAATACATACGTTAGCATTTTAGAGGTGACACAGTTAGAAGAGAGTTCCGGGAAGAACGACCGAACTGATGTTTGGTTCCTTGAGGTATTTATGGCAGGTATTTAGAGGTGTGACCCGTGAAATAAATAAACAATTGAGCTATTGCGTGTCGAACCATTAACTGCTTATTGAAAGCGAGACCTTTAGAATACCTTTTGCTAAACAATATATGTATACATATATAAGAACATGTGGTTCTGAAGGATCTGGCCACGGAGTGGGGAAGGCGACGCCTTTTGGTAAGAGCACTGTGAGGAACATAACACTTGGTACAAAATTGAGAGAACGAAAATAATTGACAACACACTGTGGAACTTTGACGTTTTTTTAACGGCGCGAGCCACTACATGGATAACTTCAGGAAAAAAACCCCGGGGTCGAGTAGCGGACTCATTCACGTCGTCCGCGGTCGCCAGTCAACTAAAACTGATATGTAATTTCATTTGGTCGGTGTTTCGCGAAATTTTCAGTTTATTGCGTCCTTTATTCTCGACGCGATTTAAATGCGTGAAATCCAGTTCACCGACGCGACGAGCAGACTGAATCTCCATATAAATCCAGATTTTTATGCACTAATTCACAAGGTCAAATCGATATTTGCACTTTGTGTTAAGTGTTTCAGTCAGTTAAAAATAATACAAAAGCTTTAATGAACTTTCTCGACTATGAAAGCTTCAACCAAGTTACCATTTTAGTATGTTTAATACACTGGAAGACATTGTAAACGCATAAGACGCGACGCGACGCGACGCGACGAGGCGGTGGCGGCTGCCGATACTTTTCTCTGCAAGTAAATGGTCAGCTAAATAAAACGAGCGAAAGATTTCAGTATCGTTGCTTCTTCTGGAATAATATTGCAATATAATGCAGAGGCATTCCATACAAAATAAACAATAAAAACTCTAATTGTGTAAGACATGGAGTATTTTATATTTATCATCTTTAAGCACCTTCCACCAACGTTGACATGTCTTAAAGATCGATTACTTGTGTCAAACTTGCAAAGAAAGCACTTCATATCAGTAATAAAGATACAAGAAATATCTCGTCCATAGCATTATACGGTACGGAAAGGTTAAAAAGTGTCACGTTAACGATGCAAAATGTGACATTATGTCTACAGCACCTCGCTTTACCAGAGCACCTTTATCATTGAATTTACTCGATCGTTACGTTCGATAATGATTAACATTTAACGCACAGCTTTCGCCGACGTAATGAAACTCCATTGATTTTTTAGTGTCACCGATTTCAGCAATTATCGAAACAGGTAGAGAAACACAAGTCTCCGCTCCGTATCCTATATTTCCGGGTTACTAAAAATACAGTTAGCCTTGAAAGCTGGTTCTGTTATTCTACAGTTTTCATCATAAGCTTTTTTCATAAATTTCTTTTTGGCTGTGCGAGGAGAAGGACTATTAATAAGTTGAACGACCTTGCTCCAAGTTCCCGAAATTCGACTTTGAATAGATGTATGTATACTCAAACATATATTCGCAGGAAGAATACAAATAGGAAGAGAAAAAAGTCCACCAGCGAAAACAAAATTCCAATGACAACAATTTTGGACGATAGATGTAGAAAATGGATTTGGAAAATAGTATATTCAGAAGATAAATGTTGAAAATGTGTTGCAATGTAATTTGTGTTCCGGTAGGTAAAGTGGTAGATAAATATGGTGAATAGGTTGAAAAATAGTATAACGGTATTTTCGAATTCTTCTGATGTTATCACTGTTCTAAATTACACCTGCTTATTTTTGTCATAAATGCATAAAATCCGCTGTTTAACTATCACAATCTTTCACTGCAGAGTAATGAAAATGTTTTTTGCTGTACGCGGTGGAAAAATTGCAGCTTCTATAACGTTATTTTTAATTAACACTGTAAGTTTATACGTCACGTCAAGCTTAGAGTATTTTTACTTTTCGGCGGTAGACGGCACCGCTCAAAATGTCAGATCCCAATAGGGCTACAGGAGCTACCACTGGCAAAAACAACGGATTAACAACAGTACCTCATGGGTGATGTGGAAATCTATTGATACGAATGTCGCCCTAATGCGCCACGAATAGCTCCTTTGGTACGCGCCTGAGTCAAGGGGGCGTAGTCTTCGAAAATCGGCCGTCGCGAGCCATTAATTCCGAGGCCTGATCTATTGGGATTGTGATCCGTGGAATCGTCGCTTCGTATCGATCGCGCCTCGATATCCCGCGAATGCTAAAATTAAAATATCGAAGATATTCCGAATATTCGTGCAAACCCGTCGTAACGGAACGGCCAATGGGTTCGTCCGCGTCTATTTGCGAATTTACTTGAAGCACATGGTCAATCAACTTTTTGTCGCCTGCACCGCGCCACGCCACGCCACGTCGCGCCGCGCTGTGCTGTTCCGCGGCGAAACCGGGAGGATCTAAAATCTAAGAAAACAGCATCAACGCGCAGAATGGCTCGTTTCATCGCGTAACAGCACCGCCTTTTAGATGCACACGTGTATATTCTAGAAAACCGGGAACTACAATGGCATTTGTTTGCCCGTATCGGAAGTGTAACGTTTCAATATGGTCTCGCACGCCCTAAATGTTCCGGAATCATAGTGTGGGCCGGTTCTATAAAGTATAATAAATGAAGCTCATTCAAAAATGTTCAAGCCACGCAATACAATCAGTGTAAGGTAGATGTCTTCCCTCTATACTCTATAGTCTATAGTATAAACTATTATTTAGTGGTGCAGTTTTTTTAAAAATATCAATTAATAGAAATTAATTTAATTTTTTCGGTTTATATTATTTCATGTTAATTAATGAATATATAAAAATACACAGAGCCACAAGCGTTGTCCGTTTTCGCGATTCTGGCCCACTGTGAGGCGCTCAAGGTTTCCGAACACCTCAGAGAATCGTTCGATCCGATTTTATGCGTTTACAATGTATCCGAATGCATCGAAAATCGAACACAGCGAATATTGTAACCTCGAGAAAACTCAATGAACCGTTCATTTTATTCTCGGCCATTGAAATCCGTCACAAGCTAATTGCCAGGCGAACGCATTCGGTCCTGGCAATGGTTTAAACCATCATGGCGGCCGCGTTTCGGAATTCAAAGCGGCCGTAACCCGTAACATCGGTCGAGCGCAGAGGTGTGCTCCCGAGCTGAAATTGTAAATCAGAAATCGGGGTGCCGGTCCCAAAAATTTTGTTCATTTGATCGAATCGAGATGCAAGTCCAAGACCGAATTATCATCTCACGTCGCTCCAAGTAGGGGGGATAAAAATACCAATGATTAAACAATAATATTTACTTAAATTCTACGGGTGTTAGGTTCAGTTGACTCATTGTGTGCAGCTTTGAATGATTGTTATTAACCGAGATGCACTGCATCCGCGCAAACGTGCACTTCGAATATAGGAAAGGTGAAATAGAAAAATATGTATAGTCACAAAACGGTTGGATCATAGAATAACAAAATTACTTTCTATATTGTCATTATGTGGTATTAAGCTTAATTATTTAGGAAATTTATTGGAAATGGGAAAAGTTAACCATCAAGTTAATAAAACGTAAAAATGTCCAAATATAGGGAAGGCGATAGATGATTAACCGACTTGGGGTCTGTGAACGGCTAAATTGTCTCTTCTACATAGTACGGTATATCAATCCATGAGCTGTCGCACAATAAAACAAAATATATAGAATATTTTTCTATTTCACCTTCTTTTTCACAAAAAACGCGAAATTTACATTATTCATGGGAACTTGGTAGAATTCAGTATACAGCTGAGAGTACATATTGAACAATTGGAAAACCCACCAACGCTATTCAGAAATGTCACGCTGGAAAAATTTTCCGGTTTAGAAGTGTCAAAAAATTAATTTTCTGTTTCCCGCGGTTTCGAATGTTTGTGACCTCTAAAAATTGTATCTAAACCTAAACTCAAACTCCGAACGCTCTTTTGTCAGAATCACGTTTTTCGAAATGATTGCCATGATACACTTCATAACTAGAATGTGTATTTGATGGATTATGTCAAAAGTGAATAAAAATGAAAATACATTGGAAGATTTCACGTATGTATGTTAATTTCGACTTTTCAACCCTTTGCACTCGAAGCTATTTTAACTCGAAAATTAAACAACATCTCTTCCGACCTAGAATATTTCCATTCGCCATGATAACACCTCATGCAATACCTAAATATTTAGTAATTGATTAGATACCAATACATTTAATATAACGTAAACAATATTTTGAATAATGGTACAGAAGTTTTTAGTGACGCCTCTCTCAGAATCGCCATTCGAGTGCTAAGGGTTAAGATGACTAAAAGAGAAAATAAGTTTTTATTTCGTTCTCTACCGAATTCAGTATCTTATCAATCCATACGAGGATTCGTTGGTCGCAAAGATCGATCCCGTCGTTCTCTGAATCGAACGATCCGAGATCTACGCGTAAATCCGCAAGAGCGACCTAGATAGAAGTTCGTATTATTATCACCCGGACGCTCACATAACAACCGAGCTCATGAATCGAGCGGATTGTTCGATTAAACGATACGAAGTTCCGAAGTGTCCACGGATGCTTATCCTTTACACTTTACGGCTACGGGGTCCGCTCGTCAACGAGCTCCTTGTCCCGTGCACAGTGCACACCCCCACCTAGCGCCCCATGCCAACCCTCTCGCCGTGTACTCGTTCCTCTTGCTCTCTCCGGAATCTACTATAATACATATACATACATATAGCTGGTAGCTACTACCCTACACCATCCAGCCCTCCCTTCTACACCCCCTCCTCCACCCCCGCCACGATCAATGCTTGTGAAAAGAGCCGATGCGCGCGCCCTCGCCTCGAACCGCCTAATATCTGTTCGATTTCTCTCAACTGTTGAGTCTAGCGGAATTTCCTAGCTGGCGCTCCCTCCCCCGATTGAAACCCTTTTGGACACCGTTCAACCCCCGATGCCTTAAGAACGACCAACAGGTAAGAGAGCTGACAACGGGGACACGATTTCCCCGGTATTGTTTTCTTCGTATTCGCTTCGCTCCGTGCTGCAAGGGGTAAACACTTGAGCAGGAGTGTGCGCAAATCGCGGCGGGGTGGGAAATGTGGCGCCCTGTTATCGGATTCCAAAGATGGTGGGTTTGGACCAAGCGAGAGTCTTCACGGACCGAGGTGGAATAATTAGGAAAGCTCCGCGGGCGCCGAACGTCGCTCATCGTGTCTATCACAGACTGGATCGAAGCATCGTTCGATCGACGATTACAGATTGGTACGATGTTATATCGGGAGATAACGATCGATGTTAGCTCCGAAGAGCGATAATCAATAACGCCGCGTCGAGAGAATGATTCGAATTCGGATAGGAGGACGCGGAGGTGGACAGGATTCGGTCAAACTCGTGCCCTCCAGCCCCTCCCCCTTTACCCCGATGGCGCGCGAAAGATAAACGGAGAAGAAGGAAATTTCGATTGACCCAATTTTGTAATAGCAACCCCGTGAAGGAAGCAACATATGCGAGTAACAGTCGCGTGTACGCAAACTGCAGCTGCACGCAACGCGACGCGCGACGTTGCTCTGAGTGAGACGAGTTGGCGCCAAGTCACGCAACACGGACCGCCCTTTTTCCTTTTTCTCGGAATGTTAGCGAGGCTCTTCGATTCACAGCGAGCATATCTAGGCTGGCTTCGTGGACGTTTGGGTCTGTCGGGGGCCGTTTCAGAATGGGAACTCCGACGGCCGTTCTATCGGGGTCAGAAGGAATTAGCACTTAGCGGCTTCTGCATGAACGTGCCACCCCCTACACACACGGTGAATGGGCACTTGCCATTCATCATTCCTGGAGGTCAGCCAGTTTCAACTTTGCACGCCGACCAAGGTTTTGGAATTCGTGAAAAGGCGGGACGAGCGTACTCTGATGGCAACGCGTCGCGTATTCGATTTCGTTACCGAACGCGCTCATATCGATCGGCTCTCTCTCTCTCTCACTCACTCACTCACTCACTCACTCTCTCTCTCTCTCTCTCTCTCTCTCTCTCTCTCTCTCTCTCAGCCTTGTGGTTTTTCCATAGAAAATCTAGCCTGGCGTTCGAAGGAGACTTCGAGAAAGAGGACTCTCGTAATACGATCGCTAAGACACCACCTCCCGATCCCTCGACATCTATCAAATTCAATCTGATCCTTCCCGAAGCCCCGATTCGACAACTATCGGAAAACCCGAGAGCTCGATCGTTGGTTGAATTCGAAGAATGAATGCGCAGGATTTGGGTGAACCCGAGATGTTGGCGCCCCGCGACTACATATATCGCGATTCGAAGTCGTCGTGGTTTATCCAATGGAATGGATGATCCATAGCGACACCCTTTCCCATACCTAGGAAGAGTGTGCACTGTACACTGTACACGGGGTCTATAGCATCAGGGCTAGGAATGAGGGTGGGGTGGTGGCAGCAGACCTACCTTCGCAGATGTACCCCTGCTGTATGAGGCCCCACAGCATGTCGGTGCAGCTATGGCAGTACGTCGGCTTGTGAAACGTCTTCTTGCTGAAGCTGTGCCCATGGCTGGCTGGAGTCTCAGCTGAGACCGACGCCATGTTCCCCGTTCCACCGCGGCACCGCTCACGCCAGAATTTCACCGTGAAGCTACACAGGGCGCGCCGCGCATCGATGACAACATAATTACACGGCAGCCACTACGTGATCTCGAAACCGTACGCGTACATAGTTGCGTAGCTGCAGCTGCACCCGTGGCTGGCTGCTCGGGTCCCTCGCGTCGTACCGTCGTCCTCGTCGCCGTGTGACGTGCCTAACACGCATTATTCCCAAAACTGCGCCCCCAGGACCGACGACCGACGACCGACGACCGACCGACCGACCGGCACGGCACCGTCTAGCGTAACACCGTGGTCGCGTTTGATCGTACGCCAGTCACCAGTCACCACTGTGTCGTCGCGGCTGACCATCACCGTGATCGGCCGCTGCTACTGCTGCCGCCTCCGCCTCCTTCGGGAGCTTTACTCGCGGTACGACGGCGATGCGGGTATCGCGTTCGCGCATCCGAGCCACGGAGCGGGCGCCGAGTGGCCGCACTGACATCAGCCCCTTCGTCACCACCGACGTCCAGTGCCGGAATCAACCGTGGCCCACGCTGGGGTTTTACACGAGGGAGCCCCCGTACTCTCCGGGGAACCCTCTTCGCCCCCTCTTTCCCCGTTGTCTTCTAACTTCTATACCCCACCTCCCCGTTTATCAGCCGCCTTCCCCCTCGAGTAGTCTCTTCTTTCTTCCGGGATGATCCTCCCTACCCGGAAAATCGTTCGATTTTTCTCACAGAGTGACACGCACGCGAAACGATACTTGTCTCTCGCTCCAGGTCAAGTTACTCGAAACTTCGTGGTCGACTGCGTGAACGATTGTCCCAGTTTGCTCGTCGCACCGGATAACATGGTTCCGAACGTCCCTGATCGGGGCGCGCGACGACTCGATCACGGAGATGATCCCAGATCACATCGTTCCGAGTTCCGCGTTTCACGTCAACGTCAGAGAGAAGACCGGGGCACCGCGGCGTCGTAGTTCGGTGTCGTTGCTGACGGAGGCAACGTCGGGATGGTGCGCGTCGCGAGGCGACGCGACGTCCCGTAGTCTCGGTGCTCGGAGCGCCCAGTTCGAGCGTAACGACGGCGCGGCGCCGCGCCGCTCCACCCCACTGAAGCTTCTGCTCTGCTCTGCTCTGCTCTGCTCTGCTCTGCTCAGCTTTGCTCCGCTCAGCTCCGATTCACACCGCACTCTGCTTCCTCCGTTTCCGCTTTCGTACACGCTCCAAAATATCGAATACCCGGTCCGCGATACCAGCTACCCCGCGGCCCAGCGGAGATTCGTCGGCCCAAAACCGACGACGGTGCAAGCCACTCGCACTCGGGAACACACACCAGCGACCAGCAACCGCTTCGAGGTCGCTCTCGACTCGACTCGCCTCGACGACGTCAAAGCGACGACCAGCCGTCGACGCCGTCTACTCGCGCGCATCGACGCGGCTCCGCAACGCTCTTCTCCGCGCAACGCGCTCCCGTCTCCCGTCACATGCGTGCACCAGCACCAGCCATTTCGCGACGAACGCTCGACAGGCAACCCAGCCTTCCCGTAGCCCTCCGCATGCTCGATCTTTCGCGAAATTTCACCAGCGACCTCGAACTGAAATCACGAAGGGCCTAGTCGGTTAACGGATTGCATAATATATTTTAACGGTTTAAAAAATTAGCCATAATATATTTTACTACAACTACGAGAAAATTATCTCCATTTTCTTCAACTACGACGCAAATAATGCTGGTAATAATACCTTATTACTGAATTCATTTCCAGCAGGTTCACTAGCTCTTCTTCAACGTGGGATCTGTGTATGTTCTTCATTTTTCATTTTTCACAACCAGAGCTTGCAACTGAAAAATCGGGAGAAATTCTTGAATATGTGGTTCGATATGTTAAATGTGTCAGATCTTTTTTGATTAACAAAGACTAGTTTTTTTGTTTTTCTCTGTGTCTACCCTTACAGACGCGATATAGGGCTGAAACTTTGCAGGAAGGGTTTTTGCTTGGCAAACTATCGACGAGCCATTTCTGGCCAAAATTGGCGGAAAGGCATTTTTTCCACCCGTAACCGACCAGGCCAAATGTCTAATCTAGGTGGAAAAAGTTAGGGTTACAAAACAGATATATTTTCCATTAATTCTTCTAAGTTAAGCATAATAGTTAATTGTATAACCATGCATACAAGCATAGAAATCAATACATGAAAACTCTGCTCCGTAACATGACGAAATTTTACACTTATAAGCGTTGGAAGGAAATTGTCACAGCAATTAGAAACTATAACATAGAATTATATATATATATATATATATATATATATATAAATTATAAATTAGAGATTATAACATTTCTACAACTTATTTTACAAATCGTGAAAATTTTCATTTGTCTGAATGCATCAATTACATTATTTGAAGAGAATTCAAATTAGGCTAATAATTGCTATTCTATTTGACACTTCTCATTATTACTCTGCCAGTTCATACTCACTCAATAATTTTTAAGTGCCTGCGCTGGAAGTTATTTGTGACCCGAGCCAACAATAGCTTTATTGTGTTGCGCACGATTAAAAAGCTATTCGAGTTTTCCCGGTACCGATTTTTAGAAATTCTAATGTACTTGTGAAGTTGCTGCAGAAATTAACAATCGTTATGATAACGCGTAATGACAGTACTAACTAGACAGCGTAAAATAAAAATGTTCTACCTAAATTGCAACAAACTGCAGTGAAATAGAAATTTATTTCCTTCTTATGGGTAGTATGTTTAATAGGTCGAAAATAATATAACAGTATTTTTAAATTCTTCTAATATTTTCACTGTTTCGAATTACACCTACTAATTTTTGTCATAAATGCATAAAATCCGCTGTCTAGTAATAACAAAGGAATGAGAAAATGGAAAAGTATAGATAAATCTTTCCATTATTTATATTTCAGAGTATGATGCTCAAACCCGCGAAAATAGCTACCGTTCATTCATCCTTATTACGGTGCTTATCAAATATAAAAGCTTTGTTCACCCCTTGACTAAAAAGGGTGGCAACGACGACTTCTGATAACTTCGTCGTCGGCCGTACTTTGCTAAATAACGTAACATTGTTATACGTGACGCCATTGTTACTCATCCACTATTGCGGCAAACCTTGAAATACGTAATTCACAATACGTCCTGCAGACATTTATGACGAGGATCTCGACAGCAGCGGGGTGTATGTATAATCTTCTTCAACGCCGGATGTGTGTTGTGTTCGTGTTGTCTTTATTCTCTTCATTCAAGAGTTTAATGCATGCCCAGACAGGAACTTGATTTATAAAATTAAATATATAGGACGCTCATATCGATTTACTGAACTTGTAGTTTGCTGCTGACAAAAGGGTAAATTTTTAAAACAGATATTCACACAATACGAGGAGACTCGACATGTCTTTCAGAGACAATATAAATATGGAAAAACACAAATTCTCGAGTACAACATTCGAATTAACTTTTCTCATTAATTTTATGTTGAATGAATGCGAAAGTTTGTACCAGATTTTCAGTGAAATCCACTAATTTACAAAACGTTGGAAAACAATTATAAAAAATAATTGTCACTATATAACTGGTTAATAAAACAGTTATCTTAAAATGTAATCGCTTGTGTTTTAGTTCGAATCGAACATAAAGGAGATGAAAGCGCATAGATAGCTATAATAAAAAGAAGCAGGAGGGGGGGGGTGTATAAATAAAATTGTACTTACATCGATTCCGCAACAAGACATTAAAATTCTATTCGCACCAAGAAAATTCAATATAAGCGCCGATATACTTTTGCATTACAGGGTTTATTATGGACGGAGCACAAAGCATCGTCTTTTCAATACAACATTCATATACTTATCGTATTACACGTTCATACGCTTAACATTGGTAGTGTTCATAATTCTGTTTAATAACCAGCTATACCGCAAGTTCTAACAAATTCGCGCACTTAATCGCTACTTTTGATTGCATGAAAGAACTGCGTGTAACATCGCCCGAGAGAAACTTCGACGGTACTACATTGTATGTGTGCAATTGCACGCTGAACAAACAGGAATATAATTATAATAACTAACGTGTGTATCGAAAACTGTGCCGTATATAAAAGTATTTAAAAAGTACAGAAGGTATGTAATGCGATAGTTCTGTATCACGCACGCCATAGGTGACGTGTATAAATGCAAATTACCTGATACACATTAACTAACATAGCCATCGTTTTCTTCGACTAAAACTACACAATCAAATCACGTGTGAACGTTCGTGCGTTATAATTAAAGTTAAAAATGAAGTACATAACGTGTCCTGACAATATACTGTATATCGTAAATTCCAAGATATTCTTATAAAATTGATTACACGTTTTCGTTAGTTTAGTATATCTCTAAATACATTGGAATGTTCAGAAATATTTGTATACTCGAATTTCGAAGGAATTCTCGTGTCGCCCGGATATTTCACGTAATACTGAAAATTTTTTCTCAGACTCGAAAAACTGTAACTCTCTAGAAATTCATTGAACATTCTAATCGTCGATCGTAGAGCTCGACGATGCACGCTCGAGTCTCGTAATCTTTTTTTAAAAAGAGCGATCTTATGTATAAAGTACCTTTGTCGCACTGAAAGGCCAGAGTAAGGTTGTTCAGTGGTATGGAAACGCAAGTTTTATCGATTGAGAAAAGTGAATACTTTTCAGAACAGTCTAACACTAACTGGCGACGCATATACATATATATATATATATATACATATATATACAGGGTGGTTCACCAGATATTGTCACCTCGATTTTCATCATTATTATTATTATTCTTGCATAATGTGCAGGACAACCATCCTGTTGGAGCCACATTGTAAAATGTGAATAGTTGCCACATTGAATTCGTAGCATTATCAAGGGAGTTGTGATTTCGTATCTCAATATTAAAAATAAAATATCTCCCTATATAATAGGGTAATACTTTTTTGTAGAGAATATGTAGTTTAAGAAATGCTGATGACCTTCCTATCTCTTCAACGCATCCACCTACAAAAAAACTCTCAACATCAAAATATGCATCGATAAACATTCTTCGCTACGAATAATAATAACGACGAAAATCGAGGTGGTAATATCTGGTGAACCACCCTGTATACATATGTATCTCAGATGTGTATAACACATAATCTCATGTCAGCTTGCAACGATGCTACGAATAAACAGTCAACGAACAATATTCTTTATAAACATATTTTCCATGGGAGAATTTCTTTCAATAATTATCTTGTTATTTCTGCTATTTACGTAGAGGAAGGATCAACGCGATCAAAACTTGCAAAAATACCTCGCTATGATAGTGACTAGACTGCGGATGTTTATGCATTTATGGCTTTTGAAAATTTTTTAAAATAATGCTAGAATATAAAATTCCACAGAAGTTAGTACGATTTTTATTTATTTGAAATCTATAAAAAAAAAAATGCCACTACTACGAGAAATAAGATTTTATTTATTTCCACTTTCTCAGAATTTGCATAAAAATATAAAAAATTGCATAAACATCCGCAGTCTGGTAATGACAATCTAACAGGAACATGGACATTTCCACAAACAACGCGGAGATAATATTTCAGCAAAACTCATATCCTTGGTAATCTCTAATACAGAAAACGATGAATATTTACAGAAAATTAAGAATCTCGATTATTTTTTAATATATTGTCGAGGTCAACCAACTGAGCAATGCAATGAAAGTTCTATGTAACAATCGTTGTTCGTGAAAAAATTGTTAACAGAAACAATTCATTCAATTCTGCTTGTTCATTTGCAGTTTCGTCAAAATCAAAAATGCACTTTTCATAAATAAATTCAACTAAATAATTATTGAAATCAACATCTCTCAGTTCAACATGAACATATTTCAAATTTAAGAAATATCTCTTGGAAATTAAGGTGAATCTCAAAAAGTCCAAAAATTATTGAAATTGATGAAATAGATCCTGATCCACAGACTATGCAAAATAAACATTTTCTACCTGAATTGCAACAAACTGGAGTGAAATGAAAATTTATTTTCTTTCTTAATATGTTTAGTGGGTTGAAAATATAATGTAACTGTATTCTTAAATTCTTCTAATGTGTATACATATTATTTGAAATTACAACTACTCATTTTTGTCATAAATGGATAAAATCCGCTGTCTACTTATCTGTCTAATTATCGATTTAGTACTAGAGTAACGTTTTAACAAACAACGACCGCCAAATAAAATCTTTATAACACTGCTCAGTGGTTATATCGTTTTTTTAAACAATTACCGAGAAAACGATTGAACAAAGCGTTTGTATAGTCGTTTAACAAATGCTTTTATTACTGATACTTTGGGAATGAGAATGCCTCAAGTTTAAACAATAAGAATAATACTTGTTTATGAAAATAAAATGACGTTGCACCAGTCTCTTTATCAAACTATAGTTATGGTGTATATTCAAAGTTTGAATATCGTTTTCATATTCTGTACAGTTTAAATGTACGTTGTAAATAAATCTATAATTTAAGAAATCAAGTTAATAATTTCAGTGCTTTTGCGACTAAAATATTTTTACGAGACTACTTTAACATCCTTTAATAGGTATTGTTGCCGTGATCTCTTCGAGATGTCAATCACTCTGTAGTGCTTGCAATTATAAAAAATAACTGTTACTTACAAATTAATTGTTAACGGATACATTCTGATCAAACTAGTGTAATTGAATTCTTAAAATTATCCTGACAATTCAATTAACAAAATCGATATGGGTTGGTTGAATTAAAATAGTTTCTTGCCTCTTTCAAGTTGAACAACTATAGTACCAAGTCAAAGAATAAGCAGTAATGCATGTAACCATAACTATGTGGTTTTAATATAACATTAAAATCGTGCACATAAAAATAAAACAGTATAATCAATCGTTAAAAATTGGAACATTCAGTTGCAGTAATGTTTTACAAGATTTTGGAAACCTGTTAGGAATATGTGTATAATTAATACGTCGATGACAGCCTGTTAATATCGATATAATTATACTGTATGTGTATAGAAAACATTATAAGAAAATACAAGTATTAACCTAATTGAAAGTTGGTATTACTATGATATTAAGACAATTATGTGAATATTTTTGTTAACTATATGAACTCATAACTGTAGTCCTGCAAATGTCAATCCTTTTGCTTGTCATATATATTTAATTCAGCAATAATAAAATCAAACGAGAAACTATATCTTTTAACAACTAATTCCTTTTCTAGTAAACATTCTTTTCGCAGCATTTCTATAGTTTGACGATTTAATATACATAATTACTTGTACGAGAAATTGTGTATCTAATGCCCTAATTGATTCTGTAATAGTTTAATTGCTTTTATTGATAATTGCTGTTGTTTTTTAGCACTTAACAATGTTTAATTTGAAGTTATTCGTTACCTTTGCTACATAACGCAAAAATTAATAAGGCGCAACAAATTTTATAATACTTATGTATAGTTTGGTTTCACAAAGTAATTACATGTAAGTGAATATCCTATGAGCACCTCATAAAAAATATGTGCACGTAGATACAGAATGTTCGAAATTCATTATTTAACCCTCTATGTAAGAAATTATTGATGCTTCCTATTTTGCTACTCCGTACTGAAGTATGCACACACACACAACATCAAGTTTTGAATATAAGAAATAAAAGATTAGAATAAAAATGAGAAATAAATATTAAACTTAATGACAATCTCCCAATTCATTGGTATGATGAACTGTAGAGGATTAAATAATATAATCTTTACGTAAATGTATGCAATGAAAAACTGCTATTGCTTTTACGAGAAGAGTTAATAGTATTGTAGAATCAGTTATAATTACCAGACAGCGGATCTTCATGCAAAATAAAAATTTTCTACCTAAATAGCAACAAACTGCAGTGAAATAGAAATTTATTTTCTTTCATAATATGTTCAATAAATTGAGAATAACATAAAAGTATTTTCAAGTTCTTCTAATATTTTTACTGTATTAAATTGCACCTGTTCATTGTTGTCATAAATGCATAAAATCCGCTGTCTAATAATTACCTATAATAAAATTGTACTCTTTTATTATCGGCATTAATTCAATTTGAAAAAAGGACTTCTCATTAATTAGGATTCATTTAGTGCTATACTCTTAAATGTAATAAACATAGTATATGGTAAATACAATTTTGGAATGTTCGGAGCATCATTATAAATCCACTTACATTAAATTCGACAAATTGTCTAGGAAATATTATCCCAAACCATGGTCCTCGAAGAATCCCTGAGGAGTTTCATCCTGAAACAGATGATCAGAATCGTTAAATTAAAATTGATTTCGGTAAGATACATATCTAGGTATATATGAAGAGGGATCAATTTCTTTGATGCTGCAGTTTATCGTATAACGCACAAATACAGTAATGAAAATATGTATATAAGTATGCACATACCTACTTTGCAATTAAGTAATCTCCTTGATGCAGCTTCAAATGGTGAACTGAACCCTTTTCATATAACAGTATATACTTGTATGGATACACAAAGCTGCACAAAGCACATATTCATTTATCGCCTTATTTGAAATGCTTAAGCATCAATCAAAGAAATGTCTGTGTTGCATGCTACGCACAGAATGTTTTTTGCACTTATATAGTTAAATGGGTGTGCATACCATAAACTTGACCAATTTTATAATGAAATACCTTCCTAACAAACAATAAATAAATAAATAAAGAATCCTAGGAGCACTTTTATTCGAAGTAAAAAACAGTTGAACAAAAATACCTTAGTAAAAAAACCTGAAAGTACAGATTATTATACAATTATACTGGATTAATTACATGGAAAGGTAATACATAATTCCGTGTACAGTTATGTGAAAATTCCATTGTATACATTTATTACGGGTATTAGTTTATTCTGTGTTAGAATCGTAACATTAAAAATTGACACTGCTTATGTATATACACGTACACACATACAGAAATGATACCTTCAAGTATTCCTCTAATGACATACTAGAATAAATATTTTCCACGTACAGAAGTATAAAGGGGACTATACAAAATGTGAGAAAATAACTTGTTAAACAATTAAAAAACTATGTAAGCACTATTTAAATATTCTTTTTTCTCGTGTGTGTTGTAGTCACATGTGAATTATGGTCATCTAAATACAATTAACTTTATTGCCATAGTACGGGACTAAACTATACTAGAACTATTATCCGTCCGCTAAGTAATCAAATGAGAAGCAATTTTGTCACTAACAGGACTTTCTATGAGCTACTATACATATATATTATATTATATATATATATATACATATATATTATATATATATATATGTATATATATTACTCTTCTTTGTCGTCTATATAAAAATATATAGGTTTATATGCTAGGTTCGTAGGGGTTCTGAATGTTAAGTAAAAAACTGATGCTCAATAACTATAGAAAAAGTAGAGATGTATGATGGCATCATGCAGCGGGTGAGCCTGCTCCAAGTCTTGATTCATATGGGTTGTCACATTGGCCATGAAGGGCATGCAAGAACGCAGCACCTACAAAAGCCCTATCTCCCGCAGGGCACCTTCCACAGCTTCGTCCTTCCACAAACAAACAAATATTCTAGCTAATCTTTAGTGTATTTCTGGTTGCGTCCTTAGTTATGGAACAATAATGTTGAGCTAAAGATTATAATCATTAATTTTACAAAATTGTAATACAATTGCAAAACAAAAAACAACAAAATGTTACACTTCGGCGAATTAAAAATTCCATGAAAAATTTATTATACAAAATACCTTGTCATTCTGCATCAACTCATGTTAAAAACAAAATTAAACCAATAAAAGCAGTTACAGTAATACCGTGCTTACACGTATAAAACAAAACATATTTTTCTCCTTGAGGAATAGAAATTAGAATCGTTTCTTTACACATATACTTCTATAAGAAAAGAACAGGTAATTAAACAGTGTTTCATTGAATGCCAAGCAGTTAGCTAAACCTGTATGTTTACAATAAGTCTAACTTATGATAAAAAAAGAAAGTTAAAAATCGCCATTCAAAAATAAACAAAGTCGGCAATTTTATAACTTCGATATTAAATGTAGCCTTACGAATGTATAATTAACAATAACCAGAACATTTGTATTAATTAATGAAATTGAATAAATTACCTATATATTTAATTAGGAATTTATTATGTACTATAATTAATACAAATCCATTGATATGACTAGTCATTCTAACGAACTTTAAACTGTATACATATATGTATCCATAAATGTATACATATAATATGATACATTCACAAAATATGGTATAATTAAAAGATTAATCCCCTATAAAAATACTTATGACTAAATCTATTCTTTTTGCTTTTTTAGGCTCTTATATAATATATTTCTTAGAGGTAAAACCAGTAATTTCTGATTGATTGTTTACGAAATGATGACTTCCATGCTATGAAATTATGCAAGAAAAAGAAAACTTAAAAGCGATCTTCTGAATCGTAACAACTTATAAATATTATTCCAGATTATTGTACGGATCATGATTAATAAGATTATATGAAATTATATCATCAAAATATAATTGGTAATGATTAATATTTATTATAACTTGAGAATATATATATATACATACATTTCAACAACTAGCTATGAACAACAGCATTTCCATAGCATAATGAAGTTTTAATATAAATTTCAATAGTGTGCGATAATATCACTGCAAGTGAATATGTATTTAATCTACACTTTCCTGTTTAACTACTTTCATTAGAAAACAGATATTCAGATATTTCTTCAGCAACAGAAAGTAATAAAAATCTTCAGAGACTAGATATAGTTAATTGTAAACATTACAGGAATACTGCTATCAATCTATCCAACTATGTTATATAGAAAGTAAATATAGTGAACATACTTAAGAATTACACTTAGACAAGCTGTAAATATATAAATAGAGTACCTAATTATATGTTTCAGTTTCAAAAAAATAAATCTTTAAATCCAATAATGCATTAATAATTCAGTAAATAAAAATGTAAGTACAAATACCGTAATACAAAATCTCTATTGTGAGTAATTATTTGAAATTGGTGATTGTCTTTAAGAATATTATTACAAATACTTCATTATGATCCTGATATGTGCAAATGTAGATAGTAGATACATATAACATTTCTCTAATAATATTTGACTTTGACAAATAATTGTATTTCATACAGATCTCTTCCTTATGGGAACACAATAATAAAAATGATAGTAAATATAATGGCAAGTGTAGATGCAAAAGTAGACTACTAGAAAAGTTTTAAATGTTCACAGGATTATCAAAGGAACTGATAATGTGACAGTTTGTACTTTATATATGTACTAAAAATGTTTTAATGTGCCCACAAAGTATAGTATAAAAACTTTCAAACTTCTCCTATTTATTGTAGTAAAAATAGTACATTGTATAATTCTTAAAAAACTTTATTTAACCAGCAATATTATGTTGGTCTTGTAAATAAATTTTGAAAAGATTATTACCTCTTAAATGGGTATAGAATGTTAGAAGTTAACTTGGCAAAAACTGGATCCTTAGAAAAATAAGTGGTCACAATGAATTACTTTATCAAAAAATACCTAAGTTATAAAGGAACTTTAAAGTGAAAATAGTTTCATGTTCTCATTGCATTTGTGTACTAAAACACGATATTGAACATGGTATTACATAACAGTATTCAATGTCAATGTAATATGGCAACAGATTTACATAGATAAAAATTTTTTTACTACAGATATGCTGTTGCGTACATTATGAATAAAAATTTTTACAACACATATAAGCCCACTTACATCGATAAAAGATTAAGCATGTAAGCATTCTATGCACACAGCAGTAGCTATTCAAAATTACAATATACAGTATCTTGAAGATAAATTATATCTACATTTTACTGTTTGCGTAGACATTACATTTAATATCACTGGAAAGAATGAGCAGTCACTTTTCATGCTTTCCTGACCACACAATATTTTATCTAATTGTAAGTATATATTAATAATGCTTTCAAAATCTAATTGTTTTCAGAAAAAATTCTAAACCATATTTGTAATTAGTAATAATAAAAAGGTGTTACCAATCACACTATATACATATTATTCATAACAAGGTTTTTTCTAATATGTATAAGATTTTTATATCAAGCATTATGACAGTAATATCATTGTGCGTAACAATGTTAAATATGTACTGAGAAAAATTTCGGACAAGTTAAAGCAAAACTAAATAATAAACCACAAAAGGTTTCAAAATATAGTAATGTACATATAATACACAAAACTGAAAAGGACAATAACACATTCCTCTTACAAAATTTCAACTTAAAAGGGTTACATTCCATCATGCAATTTAGATAATTACACTGTTAATAAACAAAGTGTCATGACAACCCATTTTTGCTAGGCATCGAAATAATGTAGTGGCTGCTATATTATACGAAATAATATTTATAATACACACTATTATGTCTCTTTAAATACTATTTTTCTTTTTTTAATATCCTGGTAATTGCTGTTGTAAGTGTTACACTTACATTCCTCCTTTACATATAAAAATATGTATCTACATAACTTTTCTTATGTAATAACATGTACAATGTACAAGTATCATTATGCATAAAATCAAACAAAATACTTCAATACACGTATAAGAGACATTTTGTTATACCTTTGACACCACATTATTTTACCCAGAATAAAAACAGGCTTTAAAAACATGCTACATATATAAATCATACAAGAGGTTTTGGTATTTCTTGTGTATGTATACCTCTTACTCAGTGTTGATTCAATTACTTTGAAAAGGACGTAACACACCAACTAATGAAAGTAAAACATAGTTTGCGAACCGTTTTAACAATTTTGCAAAAACAGATAAGAACTACGAGAATGTTATCGGAATAATAAAAATAGTATCAACTCTTGTATAACTGAAAGTTGAAGAAGTAATCGTGTTAAAAGTTAAAACGATTCAAGTATATCACTATAAAATAACAAATAAAAGTTATAAATGCGATTAATAAAGAAAACAAGTCACAACTCAATGGGTACATCCCCATAACTAACCTCCTGTAGTAAATCCTGAGATGCAATGGCTTTTAACACATTTTTTTTGCTAGTCTCTTGAATTTCACCGCCAAGCAATAGTTCATCTAAGATAAAGTATGCTTTCTCAAAGTTGAAAATTATATCTAACTCGCATACCTAGTGAAACAGAAAATCATATTACTATACGGAATAATTGTTATGTAAGTATCAAGGCTATAATCTAACTGATAATCTTAAAGAAGATTAGCAAGATTGTAAAGCTTGAATTAATTATGCATTTCATCCCAAATGGGTTACCCTGACCTTCTTCACCGGCAATCATTTTACATTTAAATGATACATTGAAATCGTCAACAATCATTTCAGAGACAAGGCAGGCAGGTTTTGGTTTGGATTAGATTTGGGAATCGAATCTAACTGAGCATTTACAAGTAAAGTTCTTTTACCATATACATGGTAGCCCATATACAGTCAAACCTAGATAACTCAAAAACCTCTATAAGACAAAAATTTTGTTCATTCCCTCCCGCGACAATCTAAAAACCTCTACAGATCGGAATAAAATCTCCTTTAACTTAAATTATCTTCTACAAGTGTAGAAGATAAACAAGCTAAAACAGCAGTAAATGTTTTACGAAGTTCCATAGAAAAATGCGATGATATTGAAGAAAATGTATTCTCTGCTTTGGTTACCGTCGAAAATACTATTGATCAACAATTTGTGCATTCATTAATGCAGAGTAAAGTCAGGGATTTCTTTAATACGTAATATATTTATTACGTATTTCTTTATTTATGTTATTTATTTATTATGTAGTCTTAGCTGTAACATTGTCTAGGATCTCTGATATCAACGAGTAGATGCAGTTGGTAAAATCAGATTTCAATGAAATCGTGTCGGTGATATGCTTGTCAATGAAATTGATCGCGTTGATAAGGTCAAGCTAACCTACCCGGAATATGTCTTGTAACGTAAGTAGAGTTATACTTACACTTCCAAAATATTTATCCAATAATTCAACGTAACGATGTATAATTTCTAAAGTGAGCAATTCATTTTCATTTTGTTCAATTGCACAACAAAAATATAAACTTGCGTATCTACAACAAATTCACTAATGGTTTGTATTATGGTAAAACATTTAATGAAAAATTCGGTTACAAAAAGAATTGCAAATCAATGTATAAAATGATATATGTACATAATTAGTGTGTACCTTTTATAGACAACTTTAACATCTTTCCATTCTAGGAAACTGGACATTTTCGGCTTTCGCGCTAATATTGTCGTAATCAATTCCCTTGTAATTTTTTTCTTTTTCTTATCAGGATATGCCACATACCATTTTTGTAGACGCAACTTTCCTTGGCGACTGAACAATAACATAAATCGCATCTAAAAGAATTTAATCGCTTACATAAAAGTCGATTTACATATTTTTAAAGTATCGTTAAGGTTAAAGTTACCATATCAATCTAATCATATGGAGAATAAACAATGAATATTTACCATTTTTAAGTAAACTTCTTTGATAAAATAACCACAAAATTAAACACAACACCTTTCACTAAATAGATCACAATAAGTGAAGTAGACTCGACCATCGACTTTGGCCACCGATGAGATACTATTTATTAAAGACTGCCAGCTGTCAGGCCAGCCTCTGTTCTGTTCTGTGACATTGTTCGCCATTCAGCATTCAGCGACATAGGCTGACATAGATAGGCACAGCCTGCTGTCGCCGTGCCGCACAGGTGGGCGCGGGGATAACGTGGAACTTACAGTGATCTGAAATACCACATCGCTAAAAGTTCTAAATATTTTTTTAAAGATTTTTCGCGACGAGAATCTCCTCAGTGGTCTTCTTCACCGACGAAATGCCGTCCGTGGCCTTCTGTTTCTCTGGCTGGAGCCAAAATATGTCCTAGAGGGCGTAAGAGAACAGCGAAAATTTGCGTCTCACCAACTCCCGTAAGGCTGGCAGTCTTTTCGTCGGTGCCTATGAACATAGAGATACATCTCGTCGGTGTCGCAATTCTTGTCGCAATAACATTATCTTCATATGTACATCAGAAATCTACATTATCTACATCCGCCACATGCCCGTGCTTGTGGTGCCACCTAGCGGCATCGCTCGGTAAGCGGCGTGCGACCTTAGACCATATATACCTATATGGTCATATAACATACAAACATGGCGGGCTCTCTTACCCGGCAAAAATATTTGAAATTGGTCAACTCTAAACACTGATCTCCTAGGACTGAAACTTGGATTTTTGGCATAAGAAAGAGGCCAAAATTTCTGGTTCCCGGAGATGCACAGCAGCTGTAAATAATTCGCTTGAACACAGCATTAACTTCAATAAAAATTCAAATAAATAGTCTTGATTTCTATTGAATGAAGCAACACAGAAACGGTACGCACCACGTAAAGGTCCTTGTTGTGCGTTGTATGCTTTCTACGTGTCGGCAACAAATGACACAAGGTAAGGGGGAAGCTCGTAGTTAAGCTCTTTATTATTCGGAATAGTATGTCAAAAATAAACGTTACTCCGTCTTTCAACTGTTCCCACAGATCGATTCTTGGAACATTTATGTATAAAAAATGTGTAAGGATATAATGCTCGAAGTAGAAAGAAAAGTACCTTCAAAAAATGACTACTTATTCAATTACAATTTACTAAGTTTTTACAGATACTATAAATAGAAAATAAAATAAACAAAGTAAAAATACAATTACATGGTGTTAATTATTTATTTATTACGCATTACATAATACTAAAACATTCATGATAGATTCTGAATACGCTGTTTTAAAAGCTTCTCACGTTTAGTCAGTTTATCGTCTATACCAAACTGTTTATAAGAAATTGGTACCACTTTATATCCACTATTCTCTAATAATCGCTCATGTAATTTAATTATTCCGTGAATATCATGATTTCCATGGCAATAGGAGTGATAGTCGTGTACCAATATGCCTAATCTGAAATTTGCGGTAACAATTATTCGATGTGTCATGTTTTGCATGATATAAAATTAATCCGAGATGGGAATATTATGCAATAGAGTAAAGGTACCAGTTATCGTGCCTCGCCCGGTTATCGGATACAAAACAAACTATTTAGAAATTAATAAAAATAACATGAAGTACCTAGTATGACTTCATCTTTAAAAATAAAATTGATGTTTCCCCTTCGTATATAAATCGAAAGTTTGATAATACAAATAATGCAAAATAAATAACAGACCGCCTCCAAATTAATTAAAAAACTTCCGAGTCGTCACTGAATATCTGGTAAATGGTACCTTTACCCTAGTATGTAGTTGGTAACTATCGTGTAACGCTCACTTCGTTGGGTTTGATTCTTGGTTTGCTTTGTCATTTGGATCAGTAAGATTACATTTAGAATCTACATAACATTCGGCATCTGAAATATCATCTAACCATAGTTATATTCCTTTTTAATAATTTACACAATTAACTGTTTTTTACATACCAACAAAGAAGCCCATTTTCGTATTTACATTAATATTAAAACACTCTTGTGATGGTGATATGGACTGTAATGTCTCTTTTAATGCTTCAATATATAATATTTTGTCTGCATTCTGTGGTTTTGCCTCATAGCTTATAATATCCGTCGTTAGCAGTGGTCCTGAGAGTATAATATTTTGTATAAATATATGAAAAACTATTTTCATTTTGTTTGATGACGTATGTATCGCAGTATGAATCAATTATAATATACCATGATAATCTTTCAAGATGTATTTTGCTGCACCATTGATGTTTAACAATTTTGTTTCTTGCAAGGAATTTATCTGTGTTCCTACAATAAAAATGAAATATTAGTCTGTTACTAGCATGCGAATAATAGCATATTACATATAACCAAGGAATCTCACCTGTAGAAAATATTGTTGTGATAAATTCTTCGTTCAATACAGATTCAACATGTGAATTTTGTACATAATTTAGTAAAACTAAGTACCAAACATAGTTTAACCAATTATCAACTCCTAACGTATCTATTGTTAATTGTGATTTGTATTTCTATTCATAATAAAATAAAAAGTCCTTTGTAGTAAGTTCTATAAATATATATTAAACTAATTGAATTATTTCTACAGTTTAAAAAGTTAACGAAATTGTGTTTCTACATGTACACAATGTTCAAGTTAAGAATATTTGCCCTGGTTAACGCAGTCAATGTATACATAATTTGAACTATGAAAAGTTAAAAACAAATGAACTTTTATTTTTATCTATTTTCCTTAAGTTTTAAGGAGGTACATATGTGTATCTTTAAAATCTTAGGAAAATAATGAAAAAAATATAATTAAAATACTTGATTAACACTATCTGGATTAAAATTTTTTTTTCATCTCTCATAGATATCTAAGATGTCATTTCTCAACTACTAATTCATAGATTTATCTGAAATTTGCATAGAACATGTTTAAATTTAATAACCAGACTGCGGATCTTTATGCAAAATAAAAATGGTCTGCATTGATTGTGGGCAACAGGATTAAAATAAAAATTTATTTCATCCCTGTTGCATTGAAAATTCTAATCTGTTATTGTTTTATATTTCACCCAACCAATTTCTTCATAAATGCATAAAAATCGCAGTCTATATAGTAATAACGTTTTCCAACTACATTCCTCGTATTTTAACTTTTTAAATCTTGGAAATAATTGAATCATGTATTGCACGTGAGTGAACGTTATATACACAATTATAAATTGAACCGTGTGGGAGTCCCGATATTTTCGAGTTCTTGATCACCTTTAATAATTACATCCATGGTTTTGATTATCTTAAACTATGTTTCTGCTAACTTGCTAGTTTTCGTGATAAAAATTCATGTTTCATAAAAGTCTTTCTTGATTTCCAAAAAGAGTATAATATTAACTGACAATACCATAGCTATATTTGTCTAATAAAATTCCCATTAATGTGCATAAATAACAGTTTGTTTCATAACTAAATCAATTAAGGCCCTGCCATACTTGCTGTTTTTCTTATAAATTATCTTTTGTTTTTACATACCTCTATGACCATGTTTGCTTCTTCTGTGACGAAGCCCAATAATGATAATGATTGTATGTAATTTAATAAAAGATTATTTGGTATGTCTTCACTTTTCACAAGTAGCTGACATACATGACTTAAAAATTCTGCATTTTTGTACTTAAGTATTGACATAGATTTTATCATAGAGTTCACTGCATTCGATTTTATACTACTGATAGTTGTTTTAAGGTTGGAACTCATACTATCGAGGAACGCCTACAATATACTTTATTTTGAATATGTATCCTTTAATAGCATTAATTAGTTTCGCATAAGTATATTGTTAACTTACCTCATCAAGATAAGACAAAGCAGCCATACTGAACATTAGGGTTGAACATTGTCCTACAGATAATTTTTCATTGTACTTATTGATATTATCAAATAAAAATTTTATTTCCTTTGGGTTTCTCCTTTTTGACTGTGCTAACTTTAATACTTCCTGTAATAAATGAAATGCGTATATATGTTACTGGCAATGTGTCTAACAATAAGGCGGGCATTCCATAGAATTCCCCTAATCTTTCGAGCAGTGTGTATATTTTGTGACATTTTATATAGTATCCACACGGTGCATTGTGCATTATATACAATATAATTTTGAATTAAATAAAGGAAGTATATTATTGGTTTACTTACTTGGATCATCGAAGATGTAGAAAGGTCAGAATATTTAGCTATAATATCATCTTGCTTCATGCTTGGTTTGTTCTTTATTTCTACTGATTTAATTTCCTTCTTAAAATTTGAACTATCAGTCTGAATATCGATATTTTTTACATTGTTCTCATTTACCCACTTTATAATGGAGTCCATTACTTTTATAATTTCATTTTGGGACAAATGTGGTAACTTTATCAGATCCAACAAATCATTTATATTGTTGGATTTTTGAATTTTAGAAGCGATCAGCGTGTTGTCCTTCAACGAATTGTGTACTGACAGTTTCAGTTTAGCAAAGTTTTCTTTTTGTTGTGCATTGAATGCGTTTGGTGCTGGCTCACGATTTTGCTTTAACAAATAAACTTTCATTCAATAATGAAACAAAGTAGTGTTTTCTATGTATCACTAGCTCAGAAGTAATAATCATAAACAGCATTTACCTTGAAAACATTGCCAGGTTCTTGTGCAACCGATGTTGAGCTTGATGCAAACAATGCCGTAATTCGCCAACATAATCGTGGCGCAAATCTTGAACTTATAGTACAAAAGGTTGTATTAAATTGTAACATCTTTGTTGAACTAGAACATTATTTATACAATCATTAGTGGTTATGACGACAATGTCTATAACTTCAATTCACATTTACGGGGTCAAATGGCATTGTCATTTTCTTATTTATGATATACATATTATTCAACTTACTCGCACTATACAACTAATAATAATCAGATAGAAATATTATTTTATCTAATGTTCTTAAATAATAAAAAATAGATCCATAATAATGTTAGGTTATGTATGTACCGTGGTTATAGTCATAGATAGAAGAAGTTAATGTAGATCGACTTCCGTTCCTATTGGTTCCTATCACATCCAAAGTGGTCCAAAGCGAAACGTTACTTCTTTTTCAATTTCGAAATCGCTAAATTCTCAATTATATATTTTTCAATGACAATTCCAATCGTAGACATTACAACAACGCCGTTCTGTTTACTTTCAAACATTTACATATGAAATTTTTACGAAATTTAATTCAACAGTGTTCTAAATATTGAAGGTGCATAAAGGTCGTGGCACACTAGACCGCGCCACGCCGCGCTGACCCAGCATTTCCGGTGGCGCTCACCACTAGAGCGATCTGGGTTAGGTCGTTCGACGGGTTACGGCGCGGCGAACGGCCACGCCAGTGATGAGCGCCACTGGAAATGCTGGGTCGGTATGGGGCGGCGCGGCGCGGCGCGGTCTAGTGTGCCACGACCTTAACTGTACTGCTTTGTGACATAAAGAGCAACGCTACCGAATATTTCGAGACTACATTGAAAACGTCCTTTTAGGTTACATAAAACAACAAATTTAAAATGTTTTTATTGACTCTCTTGCAACATTTACATGTAATTCTAATTCTTATTCACGGAACATTTTGTACTTAGGAAAGAGAAAAATATAAAAAGAGGAAAGATGTAAAATATATATATTATAATAATGTTTATATATTATAATCTCTACGTATTACTTCATTTAAACAAAGCTTGTTTCATTAATCAACAAAGTCAAAAGTAGCAACTACAAGAAGTACACAGAAATAGAATTTATGCAATAATAATAAGTGAAAAAGCAACTTCTATTCTCGTATTATAAATTTCAGAATTTTACCATTCATACTAGCGCATGTTTGACGAAAATGAGAGTATCGATAATAGTATTTGTCGTAGGCGCGGTCCTTTGTAATTGTAGGCTCGTTGACCTGAAGAATTAGGAATGGTATCGATGCTCTGTTCACCTGTCACACCTTCTATTATGCTAGTAGCAATAAGAGCCGAATGAATGTCAACTTCTCATCGTTTTTTGTAATCGTGTCAATACGTATGATTCACGTGCTATAATGCAATCAGAATTGTTTGTGTGAGTGACTTTCGCATAAATAAAAGAAAACGTAAAACACAATAAGCTCTTTTTGTGTAGAAGCTAATGAAATATATAATTTTTTTCGTTACATAAGGTTGATTGTAATGACTTAATTGCAAGGTACAGGAGCTACAACCACACATTTATTTTTTTCCCGATAATAGAGTTTGGATAAAACATTTATAGAGTTGGAAACAATAGAACAGTATTTTTTCAATAATTTTACTGTTTTGTATTTGGCCTACTCATTTTTGTCAGTGATAATTCAGTGATAATTGTGATTATATGTAATGTGTTTTATTGTATCTAATAAATTTTTAAGCGAATCCTATCAGAGTTTTAGCACGAAGTCTTCGACTCTTGCGGAAAAGCTGATTTGCTTTTGAAATTAGTACAACGGCGCGGTGACGCTAAAATAGACTTCTATCACTGCCTGCAAGTTCGCCACCGTCGTACTATATACTATTTATACTTGTAAAAGATATAAGAATATGCATATTCGGCCTACAAAGAAAGCTATGTCTACCACTCACAGACGTAAAATTGTTCCTTCATTCTTCAAATTGTTTTCTCTTTCTTCAAAGTTAGTTCGCGTTTACTAAAGTTACACTGAGCGACATCGAAAAGATAAGAAAGGAAAAACACATTACCCTCTTGGCTTGAACGGTCGGATAAAAAATAGAAAGATAAACGGAATTTAAGAGTATCGATATATTATTATCTACTCATTAAAATTATTAGAGGGAGGAATAAACTTTTATTTGGTTCCGCAGAACCTTGTAAATAATGCATAAAAATTGTAATAATTAAAATTGACCATTGTATATGATTAAACAAAAGAGTGCATATATAAAATCTGTTTAATTTGCAATTCAGTGCGTTGACTGTTATAGTTCTCGAAAATGACTGTTATAGTTCTCCTAAAATGTGCTTAGGGAGATATCTGTTGCTGCAGAATTTTTATGAAACCCTCAGAGTTGTCTTTGAATCTGGTGGAACAGATATTTTTTTAAAGTCTGCGAAGTAAAGTGTATAATAAAACATTTTATTTAGAACGTTTATTTGAAAAGCTTCTATAAGAGAAACATAAACAATCTTTGAGTAATGCATTATTTAACACGTGGATTTCAAAGGAAGAAATTGGTAGAGAGGGTTTTCGGCCCCGCGAATCGTGTTCCCACCCGTAGTTGGCTGATCGTGCAAGCGCGTGACAATATTTAAAGCGACGCAGCCGTGGATCGCGTAGACGTTTTTCATCTTGATCGCGACACGTGAAGGAAACGGTGGATTCTGCCCGCTTTCCAACAGTCTTCACTCAGGCTTCGACAGACAGAACACATCGGTGAATGCTCGTACTACAATGGTGAACCGAATCGCCTCTCTTTCGTTCTCGGTCGGTTAGTACCTTCATTTACTTATTCAAATCGCTTTGGAATGTGCTACACAGTACACAGTTTTTCGAAACCCTCGGATACTTTCATTTCCGTGTTTTCGTGCTCTCCTCCATCGCGTTGAAATGAAGTTTTCTTCCAAAACGATGTGATAGAATATCCTCAGGATATTTCATTGAAGTTTCACGGTTTCGTTTTCATTTATCGATATCTTTATAAGGTACCTACTTACAATGTTCAATGATTCTTTATACTAATATAACGGGAATAGTTTTGCGCTAACTTACAGCTGATTGAATTCAATGAAATACTTAAAAGTGCATTGAAATGACCGTCGATCAAAAGTGGCGATAAATTATAATGTTGAATGCGCAAATGGTGCGGCAGCGTTGCACAATTTTGGTTGTTTGCAAACAAATTTAGAAAATCTTTCACAATACCAAGCAGAAGTACAATCGTATAAATGTTATGGTAAAATATACTCTCTGCTTAATCAGTGAATTAAATTTTACAGACTTGCTTTTTTAAGTAAATGTTAAAATTATAAATGATTTTTTAGATGCTATAATTTTCATAAAATATTTAATTCATTTAATTTACTAATTTTTAAATGCTGAACACGAGCATCCTTTGTTAATGACATTAAATTGACTTGTCACTGAATGATAAACTTATGTGGTTATATTATTGTCGTGTAAATGGTTTTTTGAACTTAATACAAGCCAAATGAAATTTTTAAAATATCAAAAAGACGACTTTTAATTTAAAATTTTAAGTATAGGAACACATGAACAGGTGGTTCTCTAATTATTGCGGCATTAATTAGCGAATGCCTCATTTCTGTGTCTCGATTGGATTTTTCAAATATTTCATATTATTGGGATTATAAATCTACTTGATGTTACATCTGATACTATGTTTAATTCATTTTGTTACTACAAATAGAATTTTAGAATAAATTTCAATATTAATAATGAGTATCTCTAATTATAATTTGATTTTTCGGTTGCTACTGTGGGGAGTAGCTTCAAAGAGTATTGTATACAGGTGTGCTGTATAATTTACAGCTTTACACAGGTGTAAGATGTCCACTATAGGATTAAGATATTAAAAGCTACTTTTATTCGGTACCATAATCACGAATAATTAACATTTTTGTTATCAATTAGTATACTAGAGTTCGATATACACTCGAAGTTTTATAGATTAACGGTAAAAAATTCATGAAATAGATAAATAAAATGTTATTTACACACATTTCAATGACCACAATGTTATAAAAATACACATGTTATTGGTAAAATTTTCTACTTGAATTGCAAAATATATTGCAATATCATAAAACTGCAAAATGACCAATTTTTCAGAGTGGCCTCGAGCGTGACAAATATTGTACGAAGGGAAATGGGAAATGGGAAATGTTATGCTAAGGTATTTAGTAACAATACGGAAAGATAAACGAAAACGTGCTTTGCCAAACGTGTTATTGTGTCATTGACGGCAATTGCGTACGTTACTCAAACAAACACGTATTAATCGTATTTGGATTTGTTGCATTATCGGTGTGCAGAAATGTGCGATACCAGATACTGTACGTCAACGGTGAACACCAAACGTGTTCATTTGCGTTTCAATTTCGGCTGATTGAAACATACTGGCTTCTTTACTGGTATCTTTCTACGTTATTAGCTGTAGTTCGATGAAATTCGAATGTGCTTACTGGATTTCGTACCGTCTGATATAATTAGACTGCGGATTTTATGCATTTATGACAAAAATGGGTGGGGATGTAATTTAAAACAGTAAAAACATTAAAACGATTTAAGGACATCCATATGTTGTTTTCAATGTATTACAATTGTTAAAGATAGGAAGCAATTGTTCTATGGTTCTTGCATTTCGTAAGTGAAATGATAATATTCACCGATATTCACATGCGTTGTTCACGTTCAGTTAGATATTAAACTCCAGCGGATTCGAGTAATTACTAGACTGCAGATCTTTATGCAAAATAAAAATTTATTGCAATAATTGTAGGCAGCAGGGGTTAAATCAAAATTCATTTCGGCGCTTAATAGATTTTTTACAATTTCTTGATGCAAAGCTTATAAAAATTTTCAAAAAATGCTGGAACATTTGGAAATTCAACAGAATTTTGTACGATTTATATTTATTTTACTTTCTTAAAATTGCATAAAAATCCGTGTAGTCTAGTAATTAGATTTGATAAGATTTAACGTGAAGTGAAAGGTTAGCGCGCACGCTGTTCCCGAATCGAAAGAAATTTGTTCTTTTTCAAATTTCACGGAACTCGGCGACAGTTGCTGCACGCCTTTTGTAGATCAAAGATCAAGCGAAACATCATCGAGATAATTATTACCGAACTCGCCATAATTACTTCCTTCTATTATGGTCGTGACAGTTTTCGTTTGCCGTTTCGATCCTTGTTTGCTCGCTGAAAGAAGAATGTGCAAACCGATCTGCAGGTGCGCGCATCTGAATGCATATGCAGATACACAATCGAACTTGTTAAAATGTCGAAATGCAATTGTTCTTCTAATCGCCCCACAATTTGGCCGTTTACGTGCACACGCGACAAATTGTATTCTAATAGTATTTATCCGCTCTCCTGTTCCACAATTTTCAGTACTTCCTGACATCAAGTTATGACTAGATGACATTCTCTATAAAGATCAACAGTTTAGTAATAATTGATTACTAACAAGCACGGCATTCGTATAAATTACATAAATTTGTTCAAGATACGAACAAGCCACGAATTGCGTCTTACAATTTCTGTACAGTACGGTATGTCCGAATATAAGTTTCAGTTAGACACCTCGACAATTCGATTGAAATTATGCGAAGCTATTGAGCTATACCCCTGAGACGTTTGTTTGCTCTACTATAATACCTCACCAAACAGTTTTAAGACGTTTAAACCACACTTTCTCGTAATTTCTGCTGGGGGGACCACAGCGTGCGCGTAGTAATACGCACGAGAATGACATTCGCAACGTGACTGAACGTATGGTTATCAGATTGTATGATTAAGGGATCAACAGAGTTCCGTAATGTGTAAATGTAGTTGCACTATTCATGGTTGCGACCGATTGTTTAGACGGTAAGCTGTTTTCTATTCGGAAGAATGGAAAAGCACGCGATATCGTCGACTGACACACCCACAGCTGGCACAGCTTCGCCTCTAAAAATTCGATCAGCCATTTATACATATATACTGTCTCAAACCTTCCACTTTCCGCGTGTATTTTTATTATCTCTCTTAACTTTTCTCACCAGGACCACTGACCTATTATACCGAACAGATGGAAATTTACGAATATTATTATGCTATAGTGCACAAAATGTTATAGTATATTTCCAAATACTCTCTATAGCAATGGTCAAATATTTATTTCAAATCTTTTTAATGTAGAACTCCCAACATCTTTCACGTTTCTTAATAAAAAATAGTTTTCGAATTGATGCTATCTCGACCTCTCGTAAAGACAAATTTAATCGACTTGAACGCGCATCGTGCATGTACCATCAATTGCTGGTGTCACTATCTTCATTGTGCTATTAGTGATTAAAAACGACTCTAAACTACTTAAAAACGATAACGTTCCACTCGGTGCGCGGAAAATTTCTCAAAAATGTCGGCGGAAATCTTACGATAAATTTATATCATATTATGTATAATTGTAATGCCATAAATAAATGTAATCTACTGTACAATCGATATTTATTTCCAGAAAATAACCGGGGACATAAAGAAGGAACTGCGGACTTTGAAAAAGCTATTAAACTTTGCGGTAAGGAATCCGTATATTTCATTAAAACTATTTTCTTTATTGGAGAGTTGTAAACTGAGAGTTAATGTATGTATATTTTCAAAATGTGTTAGTATACAAATAAAACTACAGTTAGCTAGATTTTACGTGTTACGACAAATAACAATTAATTTTATAATTACTTAAACTAAAACTCGTTGATTTGAAGGTTCAGTTAGCTATTTAAAAGTAAATGTCTGTGGTTTCTTTTCATATGTATTACAACAAATTCGAAACAATTTTACAAACACTGTAGTATATACATATACTCTTGGTTAATTCAACCCTTATTATAAAAAATCATAGGGAATGGAAATATTCTAGCTAAGAAGAAAAATAGATTACAAAGGGTTACACAATTTTCAGGGTATGGAAGGTTTCACTATGGTTTTCTGCTGCTCTGCGGTGCCATGTTTCTCTGCGTTGGATGTCAAAATGGCATCAACGCGTACATTCTTCCTTCCGCGGAGTGCGACTTGAAACTATCATCCGAACAGAAAGGTCTTCTCAACGTGGCGTTTCTCGTGGGTAAGACAACGTTTTCGATCTAATATAAATTCTATGACAGGTGCAAACCGGTAAAATTTAGTTTTCGTTGCGAGCATCATTGACGTCACAAGACTTCCGGGTGCACTGATCTTCTTGATTATTTTTGCCAAGTTGGAATAGCGAAGCTTTATGTAATAATAGGTTGGTGCAAAAATAATTTCGGTTTCTGATATTGAATTCTAAACCTATATACATATATTGCTTCATTTGTCAGGTTCAGTTAAACGTCGAACAACGACTGTTGCATGATCAACATTTAGTCCTTCTGCAACCACTTGTGACATTGTTCGAAGCAGCATCGCCAGATTAAGACTTGTGTTCCCCACTCTACCTTCCCCTTCTACGCCACACTTTTCGTCTCTATCGTTCACGTGTCACAATGTCACGTGACTGATGCGTTACCGGCAGAGAGAGGATAAGGGTCTGCGCATACTAGGCGGGCGAGCCACGGGAAACTTGCCACAAATCTCGACTTTCCCGTGGCTCGCCCGCCTGGTATGCGCAGACCCTAACTCTTTTCCCGAAATTCGAGTAAATTCCCCTGATCTAGCGAGTCTGGTTCGAAGATCTGCTTTGATAGCCCTTGGATCGCTAATAGCGGCTCTATATGCAAAATAAAATTGTTGCACATTAAGTAATTTGCATTATTCGACAGCATAAAGCTGCGACAGTGACAGCTACACGCTTATGAATAGACAACAGAAAAAAGGCTAGAATATAAAATACGATAGAATTTTCATTTGCTTGGGATCTACAAAGGCTATTCCCATTAAAAATAGGATTTTATTTCATTCCACTTTCTTAAAATTTGTCGACGAAACTAATTATAAGAAATAAGAGAGACAAGTAAAAAGTTCTTTATATGTATATATCAGTTTTTTCATAAATGCATAAAATCCGCCGTGGTCAGGTCTGTTTCATTGAATTATAAGAATACGAGTTCTTTCGAGCAGTACGCATTAATTGCAGCTTACTAGGCCCGTTCGATAGCACTTATTTCATTAGCAAAATTAAAGAACAGTTTTTATATAACATCCCACTCGCTCTGCTCGAGCTATTACAGTCGATTAATATTGTGGCTAAGATTGTTGCTCGGAGAGATAGGCGCCATAATTTGTGTGTCTGAAAGAGGGAGAGAGAGAGAGAGAGAGAGAGAGAGAGAGAGAGAGAGAGAGAGCTGCGCTCATCTCACAAATAAAATAAAAGATTCATTTTACCGCGATTGATACTAATCGGTAAGATGTTGAAGGAGTTCTCATTAAAAATTCTTTTCTGTTAGGTGGAGTTTTCAGTGCTCTTTTCTGGGGAGTATTCGCCGACGCTTATGGCAGGAGATACATTCTTCTCTTAACAATGATGTGTGACAGCGTGTTAGCGATCGGAGGAAGTCTGTCTCAAAGCTTCGAAGTACTGTTGATTTTCAGAGCTCTCAGTGGATTTTTGTAAGTGTCCCTAATTGTCACGTTGAAATTTAAAGCTACGTTCTCAATGTTCTTGTTTACACAATTTTTGTCGCCTCTTGTTGTCTTCTTCTTTTATTTGGTAAAAAGCGGCGACATTTTCAAGATACATGCAATGTCAACTGAAAGTTGTTCGTCGTTGTTCACTGCGGACATAGCTTAAAACTATTATTGTCTCTCTCTCTCTGAAACGAGTATAAAACCAAAAAAAATCTACCGAAATATTAGTTCTTTAAGAAAATCAAAGTAGTGCATGCATACGTATTTTTTCAAATGAATAGGCGACACAATAAAGTCAATTGTTGATGGAATTCAGTACAATCAAAATAAAACACGTATTTTTACACATAATTTCGTTGTCTATTTTTCACAGCATCGGAGCTCCTGGTTCATTAGTTTACTCGTATCTCGGCGAATTCCACGCAGAGAAACAGAGGGTGAAAGCCATCTGTTACGTTGGATTCTTTTGGACACTATCGTGGTTAATACTGCCAGGTAACTTGAATAATTTCTTTTTTAAATAAACCTGATATATACGGTAATTAGCTTGCAGACCTAAAAACCTGTGGAATTTGTTTAGATAGAGGAATTTGCCAGAATATAGGCGAGTGTAGAAATAATAGCTTTTGTCTTCTGTGTAGGTTTAGCGTGGCTGATCATACCGTTGCCGATATCTTTTCAATTCCACGGAATTGTGTACAATTCCTGGAGGCTTTTCTTAGCCATTGTTGGCGTGCCAACGTTAATGGTAACTCTGATAGCTACACGATACCCGGAGAGTCCAAAATTCTTGGTCTCTCAAGGCAGAACCGAAGAGGCGTTGATGATTTTGCGAAAGATCTACGCGATAAACACGGGAAATAATGAGGACGATTACCCTGTAAGTATTAGGCTTATAAAATAAGTAAAAGGAAAATTAATTAATTTGTTTATTCATTTGTTACTTAGGTAAAAATTTTATTACCCGATGAGACGGTCAATGTTGATAGCAATATGTCCAATTACTCGAAATCTGGAGTGCTAACAGAGTTACTGAAAACAATTTGGCAACAAATGCGTTGTCTCGCATCACCGCCATTTTTGAACTACGCGCTTCTCAGTTGGACCATTTATTTCACGAATATGTTTGGGTAAGTGTCTTCATTCACAGACGCCCCTGCCCCTCTCTTGCTGTTTAATTTGATTTAAAAAAAAAAAAAACAGTAAATTATAATGTAAATAATAATTAGACTACGGATTTCATGCATTTATGGTAGAAGTGAATAGGTGCAATTTAACGCTAAATCTACCACCACCGGTGAAATGATCGGTTCCAGGTTTTTTATTTCACAATTACTGAAATTATAAAGGCTCAGTGACTGAATAATCGAATTACATTTTAGATACTATGGTTTCGGGCTATGGTTGCCGGAGCTCTTCAATCGTTTCGAGAACTACCAAACTCTTCATCCGAACCAGACAGTGAGCGTGTGCAGATTAATCGACGAAAACGACCCGAATGTAGCCTTAAATAATATTATAGTCGATTTGCCTACTGCCACCAACGAATGCAAGCCTCACATGGACGAAATGGTTTTTATTAATTCGCTGACTATCAATGCGTTCTGCTTGCTTGGCAATGTCGCGTCTGGTTATCTGGCCAATCGTGTTGGTCGACGAACAATTCCAGGTATGCAAACAAATATTCATAAATCGCCAATTACATTAATTGGACGAGGACAGTAAAACAATGTTGTTTGTAATTGATGCTTACCTCGATCAACAAGTTTTATTTAGAAAAAAAATGGTGTTTATTTAACGTTATTTATTTATTTTTCAGTGACAACTATGCTATTGGCAGGCGTATTCGGCTTCGCGATCTACTTCGTTCAATCCTCCCTGCAGATACTTATGGTGACCTGCGTGTTCTCATTGACAATAGTCACCGCGAATTTCGTAATCGGGAGTATCGTGGTCGACATATTTCCGACGCACGTGGGCGCCGTTGCCATCTGTATGATGACCTTCTTTGGCAGAATCGGGGCGATCGCCAGCAATTTGGCTTTCGGAATGTTGCTCGACATTAGCTGCGAAATACCAATTTTCTTGGTCGGCAGTCTAGTGATCCGTGAGTGTGGCTTCAATTATTATCTGCGGTCGCCAGGAAAAACGCCGCGTGTCGCACAATTTCAAAAAATTTGAAATATCTCGAAAGTGAAAGTATGCGACATGTGTGTGTGTGTGTGTGTGTACCGCGTTCTTCCTGACAACCACAGATATTTCACTGGTATTCTACGATTTTTCTGCTATAAAATTACGTTTCATTTAATCAATTCCAGTTGGAGGTCTATTAGCACTGATGTTACCAAGGAAAAATAGCTGAACTACGTGAAAAGGAATAGAAAAAAGTTACTGTGCTAATTGCAATGTGTCATCGCAATTTATTGACCGACCATTCCATGTCATTCTCATACGTATCACCAATATCTTTCACTTTGTCAATCATTAGATAGAACGATAAACTTAACCGCAACGAAAGCTATTTATATCGTTCTTCATACAATTTTATGTAAATATATATATAAAATCTATAGCTATATTTTTTTTTACATATAAAACATCGTTTATCCACATAAAGGTAATTTAAGATGGTTTCCGAATATTCAAGAAACTTTCTCGAATCGCGTTTATTTCAGACACTTCTTTGAAGTGTTGCTTTTGACAAACGGTGGTACATAGTTCTCTATTATTCGTATCACTATAGGAGCGTCTCTATGAAATGAACGAACACAGACAAACTAGCATTTGCCACTAAATTTTATCCTCGTACGAAAACTTGCGTTCACATTATATTTTTCCTTCCTTTATTTCGATTTTGATTGACTATTCAATACGCAATTCCTAGCATTTTAAGATTCCACGAAAATACGAAACCTCGATTTTTTATATAAGCGATAAACCTCGCAAATCGATCTCATTGAACAACGTCAGCATTGCTAGTAAAAGTTCTTAGATCTCGAAAACTAGTATTTGAATTCATGCATTATTAGACAATAGTCTCTTACTACATATTTAAATCTATGTCAGTTTAGCGATTTAACACGTTGACTGCCACGCGTGTTTACAACAAAATCCCCGTCAGGCCACCCGTGCCGCTGTAAGATGCGTGCTCTGCTACCGAATGTCTGTAGTACCCGATGAGAACTTCTGCTGTCACCCGAATACGGGTGACACGGCAGTTAACGTGTTAAGTGTGGGATGTTACTTTTACATGTACGTGAAAACGATATTCTGTATATATAAAAATGGAACATGTTAATGGCACTATTATAGTGCAAGTGTGTGAACGAATAAACGCACGTTGCGCGAATGGTGTAGAAAATAAATTTTTCAAACAAACATTCCAGTCTTATGCCTTTGTTATGAGTTATTTATTTAAGTATGGAACGTTAAAAGAACTTTCGTGTAAATGATGCGTATAAACAGTTTATTCTGCATACATATCCGCAATCTAGTAATAATTTAAGCAATGTTCCGTAAGAAAATCTTTGATTTATAACGTGCAATTCTTCTGTCGTTCCGTCTTTATACCAATATTTATGAAAGTATCAACAGATACCTTTCGAATCTCTTTCACAAAGTTGCTTCGTCAATTTTAAGAGAAATAGAACGATCTTAGCTTTTAATTTAACAATCTTAGGCACTTTGCTGCTATAATGATACTTACGAAGTGAATGAACGCAGCTCGTTCAATAGAACCGGATGGCGGTACAGACCGAATATAACTTGCAAACATTATTGCTACTCGTGAACGAAACATCTCGTGTGCCACTACACGGTTCCGTTTTTCAAGTGGTAATTTAATTGGTAATCATTTTATTCAGCAAGAGGGTACACGGCAGGATAACTTCTTTAACTATAAAACACAACATAGTGAACGAGAAACAACGAGGTAGTGTGTTTAAAAGAAAAATTCTCACTTATGGAGCCACTTTCAAAATGTTATTGCACCTTGAAAGGCCGTTATAGCAATGGCAGGGTATCTTAGGTCACTATCAGACCTACATCGTTCACACTCTTCCCCTGTTAATAATGGCCAAGAATTCGTTGGTTCTTTCCGGATGAATTATCCCTTGCCATGAAGATTTCAAACAAAGTCTAACAGTCAAAGTACACCTTCAACTGTACATCGGGTTCGGCGTAATGCTGAGTAAATACTGCGTGTCGTAAACCGCCTCGATCTGTTGCATCCGACTGCGAATAAGGGTGATATAATTCACAAAATAAGTAAACTTATTTTTAATCGAATCTTTACGAAAGAAAATAAAATATTTTGTACAAATTATATGGGTCGTCGTGTGTTGCGCTCCGCGTTCACTCCAAGAATGATCATTTCTCTCTCTCACACACGCACACGCACGCATACACACACTCTTTCTCTCTTTCTCTCTCTCTCTCTTGCGAGGAAAGTTCGCTTCTTCGGAAACGATCGCACGCGGTTTTGGTTCTATTCCAGCGGTGAGCCAACCTCGACTATAGTAGCAGGTTAGAGCCGTGAAAAAAAGGACTATAAAAAGCAACGTAGCTGTCCACAGACTGGACGACTGTCTCCGACAGAATAATTCTTTCTCGTCGACGGTTCTCGCAGGCCTGTACGCGAGACGATTCGCAAGCCGAAAGCGTCGCTTTATTTTCTCTCCTTTTCCCGCTCGAGACAAACGTTGCTCGTACAGTACTCCGTTGAATTGACCTAACATCGCCGTTAGGCGCGCTCTGAACGACGATGCTCTCGGAAGCCTCGTGTACAGGTCTCGGGACCCACACCGTTGCAGCAGATATAGCTAGCTACCTATGAACATTTCTGTATACGTACGTATACATAATCAATATATAACATTTAAGCGACAATATATGCATCACAATATATCGTTCGGCGTGTCGTAGGCGAAATCGTCCCGCAAACGGACACCGTATGATCCATACGTAATCAGACGTCCGCTTTGATACCGACAAAAGCGGTTGTACGAAAAGTAACTAACCGGCTCAAACGAGAAAAGAAAACTATTCGATCAGTCGATTGCGTTCTATACATGCCTCGTGTGTACGTGTATGTCTCTCTCTCTCTCTCTCTCTCTCTCTCTCTCTCTCTCTCTCTCTCTCTCTCTCTCTCTCTCTCTTTTTCTCTGTGTGTGCATGTAACTGTGTGTTGTTCGCGTATGAATGAATACGTATGACTGGTGGTGGTACATGTTACACCGTATCTACGTGTACTGTTCAACATCATCGTTCCAAACTCCTTTTGTACACTCTCTCGCTTTCCTTGCAGTCATGTGTCGTTTCCGGTGTCCAGAAATCGCTGAACCGTGACGGCGGATTTCGGCGAGCACTCTCTCTCTCTCTCTCGCTCACTCACCCACTCACTCACTCACTCACTCACTCAATCACTCATTCACTCATTCACTCACTCACTCATTCTCTCTCGCGTGCGCGTGCACGATGAAATTTTATAAAACGTATCACTCGCACGCGCCAATCTTCCGCGTCGTTGAAAATTCCTAGCAAAATTACTCCGAGAAAAACAGTAGAATTCTTATAAATGTGAACGTCTACCTATGGACCGTAATCGTTAGAATTTGTTTCTTCTTTTTTTCGCTTTTTGATCTGTTTCGTTGTATTCAAGCGTTATGTTCGTTTCCGTTTTCTTTTGCGTACAATGTTACACGTTTAACAAGTAGATTGCTTTCTTTGTCGGTACATCGTTTAAACGCGTTCCAATAACTGGACGGGGAGAGGGGTGGGCAGGACGAGGAGGAGAAGGAGGAGGAGGAGGAGAAAGAAACCTGGGCTGAATTTTCATCACTACACTGCTGATTTTTATGCAATTTTTCAATTTTTGTAAACAAATTTTAAGAGAGTGGTACCAAATAAAATTCTATTTGCATTGGTAATAGTTAGACTGCGGATCTTTATGCATTATAGCAAAATTGAGTAGATTTCTCCTTTCTTAAAATCATTAAGGGAAGAAACAACATCCAATTTGGTTTCTACTTTTTCGATGCTGGCAGTTTTTATTTTCCATAAAGATCCGCAGTCTAGTAATCGCACATTTGTGTAGATCGAAAATAAATAAAAATCGTACTAAATTCTGTTGAATTTAATACTCCAGCATTGTTTGAAAATTTTGATAAGCCATAAATGCATAAAGATCCGCAGTGTGTTTATCACAGTATCGTATTACTGTAGTTACGAAGCTCTCGGGCGTTTCGATGCAAACCGTTAGCTGGCACACGAACTTCTCGATCACTCACTCTCCCGTTCTCTTGGACACACGCGTACACGCACTACGCACTCGCACGCACATTGCTTTTTCTTTCGCACGCATTGCACCACGAAGGAAGCTGGGAAGGCACAGTGTATGTACACGTTATTGTACGTACAGCACCGAACGACGATCCGGGGACAATCGCAGCACTAGTGGTACACGATAATTTCAAACGTAAACGCAACATACATGGTATACGATAGAGCACGCTGATCTCCGTCGAACCGCGAACGCTACGAGTAGAATTCGTGACGAACACTCATCGACGTCGAATCGGTCTGATTGGATCGTCCGATTAGTTGACGATGACGTCGTTAAGTCTATCAGATTACAATGATCTCGACAATGTTCGAAGGAAATTTCTATTAGAAGTATATATATATATATATACATATATCGTTCGCGTTAACGATCGAATAGTATTTCCGTTAAGGGATCACGTAGAATGCCTAAGTATGTACCTCCCTCGATTCTGTTGGCGATGTTCTCGTTTCTTGATAATTTAAATGAATTCGGAATCCATGCGAGCAACACGAGTCGCGCGGTGCTCTGAAACGCCATTGACTAGACCTCATATCGGAAGCCTAAATTCCTGCTTCCTCGCAGTGCAATGATTAATCGTAAACGAGGACATGGCTAGACAATGTAGACATTCGAACATCCGTGCCTTCGATACCACGAAGAAGAATAATTCCGCGTATCGGCCGTGTGAATCGTATTCTCGCACTTTCCGTGACTTCAGACAGCGTCGATCTCGTTTTCTGTTAGTCTCGACGCGAGACATAGAAAACGAAAAAAACGTGTCACGCTTACAAACGTTAAATACCCCACTGACTAGACCCTGGCGGATGACGTTCCGCTTTGCTCTTTTTCTGTTTCTTTTTCTTTTCATTATTATAGTTTCGTTTTTTCTTTTTTCTCGTGAAATCTCATTTAACATTATCAAGAAAGTGCAACAGTTATTTATCGACCGATCGAGAAGGATAGTAAGTATCGCGACAAGAAGGAAAAGGAAATTGAACGAGTTCCGATGCTACGAATAATAATCGAGTACCACGTGAAACTGTGCGTCCACCGATCGCAGGCACAAGGATATACAATATAAAAACACTCTTAGTCGAGCGATCTCTCGTTTTTCTCTGTTAACAAAACGACGCTGTTCTCGGATGTATGGCGGCGTACTTTGGTAAGACTGCTGGCGGCGATCCACGTCGTTCGAGTATCCGTTGGCAGCCTTTCGGGACGGAGCATCGTCGTTTGCTGCTGCGTCAGTTTTCACAGATTGGTCCTCTCCGAGGACGACGAGAAGGAGGAAGATGCGCAAATGGACGAGACTGAATACCTTCGCGACGAATCGTAGGGATCACCTGCATGGCGCTAGGAGAACTTCGAGCCAACATGGACAAGACGTGACTTCCTGTCTCGCGTACTTCGGTCCCCAGCCTTTGGCGAAGCTGATACGGACGGAGTTGATATCGACAGGACCAGAGGCGAAACCTGCAGCCTGACTGGTCGTTCTTACGGTACCACTGCCATATGGAAGCTGTAGTATTTTGGTTCGGTCGAAGATGTTCAGACAGAACCCTGGAGGCACGCGATAGACGAGCAGCGTTCTAGACTCCGGATCATCCAGAGTAGGCGAGTTCACGAAGATCGGGCTTTCAGATCTGTTGTACGCCCACACACCGTCTGCTTCTTGACTAAGCATTACACCTGCAACACACAATGCAATTATTACTCTCCTCAAACTTTCGATTCGTTTCGTTAACGCTAAACCTACCAAAAGACATATTTTTACGTTTGCGAGGCGCAATTTCCATTATTCGGAAGCATGCAGCTTTATGAAAACAGCTGTATGCTTTTATCTTTTATCTGGCGCTTTTGATTACTGAAAAACCCCATCGCATGAGTTATCGAGAAATGAGAAAACGAATTCTTACCAAGACCAATTTTGCTCCTTGTTTTTTGGACCGCGGGTGGTGCAACATGGTTCTCAGCTAGCTTCGCTAAGCAAAGGCCATCACCATCGTGGAGGGAATCGAACACATTCACCGTCGAAGGCTCCACAGGGTAAAGACGACCCACTCGACCACCTAGTTCCCAATATGCTAATGTACACCATTCCTTCTGTCCAGTCTCACCTGTAATAAAGACAAAAAAGTTACTTCCTCTGACTTCCACGTGGCTGTGTTGTGTAACTTGTATTATTTGTTCGATGATAATGGGTGTCCCAACAAGAGCGGAAAATTTTAATTTAGCGCTATTTCTGCTGCTGTGTTTTGAGAGTCAAACCATTATCGCTAGACTGCGGATCTTTATGCAAACTAAAAATTCTCTGCATCGATTGCAAGAAATAGAAACCGAATTGAATGTTATTTCGTCTAATCTGTCGTTCGGACGACAATTAACCTCGCGAAGATCGCGCGAAATCTAAGTGAATTCAATTCTGATAGTTTCATCAGGTGAAACGTGTCAGTCTCATTCGGTGTATGGTAGGCTTAGCGTCAATTTAGTACGCCAATAGTTTCCGGAGCCACTGTTGTCTTTTATTTCTCCGAAGAAGTTCCTCGAAGCGGCTCGGCGCGGCGCGATACGGGCTATGGCTCGTAATAAAATGAGATATGTCATTAACGAGAGGTCTTTCAATCCTGTCGAAAGCGCTCGGTGAGAAGCTGCGGGCGTACTTGCGGTATCATAAAGGACTCGACTCGTCGCGTCGTCGGGAAGTCCCACGCGTCTCGCCAACTGTCGTGGAGACAATGATGGCGCCAGATTCGAGAGTAGACAAGAGACCAGATGGAGATGGAAAAATTGACCGTCAACTATGCAACGAAAAGAATCTAGTGCCTCGTCGACGATCGAGGTAAATCCGGAAAAGTCATCGGACGAAGAAAACCAGTTCAAATTCCAGGAAAATGTCAATATATTCATGCTATAAAATATCGAATTACTCGATGTAGCCTACTCTATTGTATAGAGTCGCTGCTGTAAACTAATACTTCTAACTCTTTCAAAAAACACCCAAGTCGTTCGGTTCAATTTTGGAGTTGTTCTAACGAATATGTAACACTAAACCTACCTCGACTACTTTATGCGATTTTTACAATAATATATGCTGGAGTCAAAAAATAAATATTGAATAAAAATTGTCAGATAAGAAACTAGCTCGCGCGGCAGTTTCAGTGTTAATTCCAGTCATTGTGTTCACGTAGATTTCGTTTGAACGATGAATTGGATTATTACTATTGTCTTTCACACGTTTGTGCAAGTCTTATAGAGGATCAATTTAGCCGAGGATCGTTTCCGAGCAGGTAATTACCTCTTTTTATCGTTGGCTCAGACCTAGTCATGCGCTCACCATTCGACAAAGCTAGAAAATTAGACGCATCGAGAACAAGCGAGATGGAACAGTAGCGACAGCTTCATTGGATGATTCTCGGAACTTCGAAATAGCGCCAAACAACGTATCGTATTGTTTGTTTATCGTTATACGTCTTCGTGAAGCTATAGCCCCTGAATTATTGAAATTTTCTCGATCCAAAGCCAAACGCTACTGTTCTTCAGTCACATTTATGGCTGCATCGCTATTATTATTTCTATTATTCACGATTTAAAATTACATTGCGAGACCGAGTAATCAGGAGAGCTACCAAAAAAAAAAAAAAAGAAAATGTATAGTAAAAGTACCATTAGGCACGTCTAAATGTTTGTTCATAATATTGGCGAAGGTTAATAACCCGACGACGATTCGTGCAAAATTCAAAACACAAGCTAAAATATAAGGTTCCATTTAAAAATTTAAACGAGACCTTCACAGCACGCACCAACGCTATCACAAGGTCAAACAATCACGATAGGTCCCCTACGATACCAACTACTTTCATCTGAAATATGTTGCTATATCTCTGATACTTATACAAATAATCAAGTGCAGACACTTAAAACGGACATACTGTATGTGCGATATGCGCGTTGTGTGAATGGACGCATATCGTATGATTAATCTGATGATAGGATAACTCAGATATGGACGATACAAATTTGGAACCGAGCAGGAAGCATAAATGATTAGTTTCAAATGTCGCTTATTCAAAGTAGCTTGTGTTGTTCATTGTGTTCAACTTTTGTCAAGTCCGATAATTTTATTTCATTGTGTACCACGAGTTCTGGTGCTAGATAATCCAACTTATGTGATTATTTCAACATAAAAATATGATAATCATTTTATACAAGCACACTGATTGCCCCACCACTGTTTGAAATCGATATAAATTTTGAACAGATCGAGAGAATTAATTCATTTGTGAATTAACAAGTTAGCTAGCTAATGGCACAGTAAGTGGGACTTTGGGATGAGTACTGTATGCGCTGGACGATAAACGCCGCGCGAAAAACTCTGCCCGGTTCGGGAATGGTCATTTCGAGTGGAGGCTGAATTTAGAGGTTAAGAATCAGGAAGAAGACGAGGAAGAAGAAAGAGGAGGTGGAGGGACAGAGATAGAGATAGAGATAGAGATAGAGATAGAGGTAGAAGAAGAAGAAGAAGAAGAAACGGGAGAGACGGTGGAACACAACACGGGTGTGTCGAAGTGTACGATGCCGCCGCGCCGCGCCGCGCCGCGCCGTGGCTTGGCTGTGTGCGAGCAGGGACGGGGCGGGCCGGGGCGGAACCCCTGCTTCCACCAGATAAAAATAGATATTACGAGTTTACCGAGGCGCCAAGATTGCGGGGTATCGCGACGATTACGTCATCGGTAGTAGCGCGAGTGGTTGGAGCAAGGACGCTTGTCGCGTCGGCCGCCGCCGCGCCGTCGCGTCGCGGCGTGACGGACCACGAATTTTCGTGTCTATCTATGACCATTCGCAAGCCGGCCCGAGAACCGTCTTTGACAAATCTCTGCGTCCCGTGTCCCGTCCCGTGTCCCGTCGCGCGTCGCGCGTCGCCACAGCGCGCAGCGCAGCGCAGCGCAGCGGTGCGAAGTCCCCAAAACATGCCAATAATTCGTTCACTGTGGAAACGGCATTTTAACAAATCGATGCAGTAGTATTGAAACTCATCGATCATAAATTATGTACTGATATTAAAAACAACTGCGATATACAGTCAGTCTGATAATTTTTTCGAATTGGACCAAACGACTTCAATTTTTCTGCCAACCTTCGCCACATGTACATTTAGATAATATTTAATGAATTGCGAAAAAAATAGTGAAAATGTATTTTGTAGATTCACATATGTTGTACATACATATACATCTGTGAATCTATCATTCTCGTATGTGATAATTTGCCGAATAATAGAATGAAAATCAATTAATCGATTAATCAATTTCGATGGAATTTGTAGCATGTATACTGTTCTCGAAGTGTTAATGGAACCGGAGAGAAACTGTCGTAAGAATGTGACCATCGTTCAGTGTCGTTGGAAGCTGGGTTGTTGACAGAGTGTCTTTGCGGGCTGGCAGGATTAAGTGTCTTGTCATTACCTAGAGGGATACAGCTTTATAGCGAATGCATCAAAGCAGTTTGAAGGGGTCACAGTGGTTTACTGGCGGGTTATCGTGCAACTGGATCAACACGTAGCCGGAACCATTGTGATTATTACGATCCCGCGGACATTATTTATGGGCAATGGCCCCCGATACAGAGATATCGAATCAATCGACTCTCTCGTTTCACAGGCGTACTTCTGTCTCTACCGGGCTTTTATTTTTGCTGAAACCTACACTTCATCGACGAGCAATAAAACCATGGATAAGCTGATAATTGCGGACTGTTTCGAAAGCTGTATTACCGAGCTATTGTGTCGCTTAAGGGAGTACATAGTTCTCGTTGCTCGATCATGCAAAACTGGGGTATTTCAACGATCAAAAGCTCTAGATAAAAGATCAACCTAGGCCGCGATGTACTCGGAACTACATATTTTAACTCGAAAATTAAACATTTCTTCCGACCTAGAATACATTTTATGGACATGAAATTGGTATAATTCCTCATACAATAATTAAATGTTTAGTAATCGATTGGAAGTCAATATATTTAACAATGTAAACAAGATTTTGAATAATGGTACAGCAATTTTTAGCGGTGACTCTGAGTGAGCCTGGTTAAAGTGTAGTTTTCAGCCAGCGGTAGTAAGAAATGAGGAAAAATGAATAAATGTTCGAGGAACAACGACCTCGCTGTGAATCAACGCACGAGTATCTGCCCCGGCGAGAGCGAGCGACTCTGGAAAATTGAAAGCAAATTGAACCCTGTAATAAAGCAATTCCGTCGGTACTGCCGGCATCATGATAAAGAAGCAATTGTGGAATTCGCCGCAGCTCGTCGGTTAACTGTCCTCGTTTACGTACCCGCGGTGTATTATTTTACGTTTCCACAGCTGATTATATGTCTAGCGATTTTACTCGAAGGACCACATCCTCCTCCACGCAGTGTCAATTTCCACCGAATATTACGAGACGCGCAGCGTTTTATACAGCGGTACGAGGTGCAACATTGAACGAACAAAACCGTTTTCGAGCGTGTCTATCGAAACGGGATCACAAAAAGTAAAACAATCAACCGTCAAAATGGCGCGTTCTAATATTTTTAATTTACGCACACAATTTTTATTTTATTGCTGCTTCCCACAATCTAATTATGACTTTAAGCCCATAAATAACGCCGAGAAAAGATTTTTCCGACTTTTCACTGTGCAACCGTTGAAATCACGTAATTCTGAGGGTTTAACTTCTAGGAGACCATTTCTTCGGATGATCCACGCTCGCAAGATACAATTAGGATGCAAACAGTATCGGAGAAAGGAACGAATGTATTTCACTGGTTGTTCAGATAAGAAGCGTGTGTGCCCGAAACGTATCTATAATATCACGTTTCTGGAAACGGTACAAATATTTACGATACATTATCGTGCGAAACAAACACGTTACCATTAGCGACAGACTTCCACATATCGGGAGGGCTAGTATTTTCTTGGCATTCCCGGAATGGTTTCGATCCTGATAGGAACGCGTGCACACGCCGCGCCGCGCGCCGGAGTCGTTTTGATTACACGCACGGCACAGCGTCCGCGGTGCGTGCCCGTGTACTGTAAGTGCACCTACGTTACGTATTATAGTTAGCCGACTCGGCCGTGCCAAGGTTGGGAATCTTATCTAAGCCTCAGGGTGTTTGACCCAACTGGGAAAAGACATTGGCACTCTCGGCACTTTGCGTCGCGTCGTCACGTTTGCTCGACCGATTCGCACAAAGCTCCGTTCACACGCGGTTTTTTTTTTCTTTCTTAGACCGTGCGGGAACTGTGGGCAGACCAGGTATTTTCAGACGAGAAACAATAGTACGTACTCCCGAAAGTTAACTACGATCGCTCTCCTCCCGCTGATAGAACGCACTGTCTCTAATACAGGCTTGGACAGGGCTTGAAACGGTTCCGAAAATAACCGTTTAAAACTGTTATGTAAAGCTTCCGATTTTCAAACAGTTATGAATAGACAGCGGATCTTTCTGCAAAATAACAATTTTCCACCTGAATTGCAACAAACTGGTTTGCTTAATTGTGTGTGATAGGCTGAAAATAATATTACACTATTTTCAAATTGTTCTAATGTTTTTACCGTATCAAATGATACCTACTCATTGTTGTCATAAATGCACGAAATCCGCTGTCCAAATTTACAATGGTTAGGTATCCGTTCCGGTTACAGGACTTATTCTTCTCGGTTCCCAGTTTTATGTTTGTTCACCGCTCGTCGATTAGGTTGGACATCATTAATGATTAGTCAGCGGATCTTTATGCAAAATTATAAAAATAGAAATGTATTTTCTGTCTAAATATATATGTTTAACAGATTGAAAATAACATATCGGTATTTTTAAATTCTTCGAATATTTTTACTGTTTTAAACGACGCCTAGTCATTTTCTCTCTCGATGGTGTAGATTATAATCTCAAAGTTAAAAAAAGAACTGTAAACTATAACCCAACACCCTGTATTATCTTCGTTCCGAAAATTGTTTCGGATCAATTGGGAAAATCATTCTGTACGGACGTTAACGTGATTAAATCGTGCAATCATCGTCAGGACTGTCCCTGTAGGTCGTGTGAATTTAAAAATATTCCATTGATAACATAGTGATGCACTACTATCTCTGGCAGCGGCGAGTCGGTCTTATCGTCTAAAAGCATCATCTGGAAATCTGTGATCTTACAATCAGAAGGACACCGGCCTATACAAACAGATAACCGTTAATCAATCGCAGAAAACTTGATCGCTAAGATTCGACAAAAGTTCTGCTTGATCCGCCGCGCCGATTGTTTCCTAATGTGCCGCGACCGGGACGTTTCCTAGGAATTCCGTCTATGACGGCTGAAACGTTAACTAACGTCGGGACTCGTTGCTTCTTCCTTATCGAGCTTGCAAATTCGTACATCTAACTATATACAAGGTGTCGCAAAACGAGGATGTTAGTCTAACTAACTAAAGTCGATCTTGTTATTTTTGTAAAGGAACATGTATAATACAAGTTACTTTTATGGGCCGGCAGGTGTTCAGCGTTAATATTAAATATATCGTTATATATGTGTACGTGGGCGACGTCGTACTTGAGACACAACCTAGTAGATTATCTATCTACTAGACAGTAGAAACAGTCACAAATTGATAGTTTCAATTTCGATTGTAAGGTAGTTTCAATCGTTAATTTATACAAGTGGCTGTAATAATTCATCCCCGAGCTGGTTGAGCTTTGTCGTCAAGCTCGAGCTTGAAATATTGGAAGAACTATTACCGGTAATAAGCCGTGATTGGAACGCTGCCCGATGTTAGTCATCGAATTTTCCGCTGAAAATGGAGGAATCGGGGGGTCGACCTCCGCATCGATAAGTAAATGCATTCGATTTATTAGGCGGCTTTCGACGGTCCTGGCAACGATTTCTGGGAGATCGGACTAATTCCGATGCCTCCACATGTTTCTTCTCGGTTCCCCGCTCGCTCTTTTCTTCACCGGCGCAGAATTTATTAGCAGCCGTTATTTACCCCCCAAGAATCGTCCGCTCATACGGGAATGATTTACCGGCGAGGGTTTCTGCGACTCCACGCGCGAACAGTGCTTTTTATAACACTTAAATTTATTCTCGCCGCGAGACAACCTCACTTCCGAAGCGTCTCCGACCGCGGAAACCCATCATTGGCTGGTTCTGCTAGGTCGGATCATCGTGAAACAACTCTGTCGTTTTGACCAAACACTGATAGGGTACCTAGGATTACCGAGGTAGTATCATGCGCCCCTGGTACTTTATTTTCACCCTTTGCACTCCGAATTATTTTTGCAAATTAATTCGTGGTTGCGTCTTCATATGTTTGGTGCTCGTTTACAATCATTTTCCCCAATCATCATCCCCATCATTTTCCATACAGTTGCACCCTTTTTTCAGATGATTAACTCCAAAAGATTTGGATATAAATCAAAGTAATGATTGCGAGGGCCACGAGAATTAATTTTTCACATTATGTATCATCTTTTCTCTTTCGGTGCCACAATGTACATATTTCTTAGTCTGAAAATTATGATAGAATAGAGTGCGCGTGTGTACCATTTCAAGTCACCCTGTATATATCGGCGTCAGGCATGACCCTTGTCCTTCAAACGGCCTTTCTACGACCGTGCGGCTCCGTGTGTAGGTATACCATACGTGTCGCATACCTAACGACATGCGTAGCCCGCACGAGAAAGCCGGCCATCGCCGATAAACTTCTGATTGTTTGCGTTACGGTGTATGTATGTATGCATGTACGTGTCGGCCCGGCAACTCCGTGCTTGTACAGACCACGTTAAAAGCCACTCGATTTCACCGTTTCCACGAGTTGCCGCCGGAAAACTCTCGTTACCGTCGTGTTCCTTTATCTCTTGCATGCCTCGAGTTTGTTGGAACGGGTTAGTCGGTGCAAGCGCCGATTCACATATCGGGTTCGTGCAAAAATAATTGCGGTCTTCATCGGTTTAATGCTTCAGCGATTTTTCTGATGCGACATTTTATCTCATTACTAGACCTAGGATCTTTATGCATTCATGACACAGTTCAACGTTGCATAATATGTATGCATACAGAATTTAGAAAAATCAAGTATAACTTAAGCTGTCGTAGAAAAATATCGAAAAAATTGGAGATAGGGTTGACGACAATACCTGATTATTAAACTAACTTCCACGGTGGTCGCTCGTAAGCTTCAATATGAAATCTGCATTTATTTTTTATTTTCCGGGTTTATCATTACCCTTTGCTCCCCGTAGCTGCAGACTAGATGTAGGGCAGAAACTTGATAGTAGAAAGGGTTCTTCTCCTGCTGAAAATCAGCTGAAGGTGATTTCTGACTACCTTAATACGGCTAGACCCTGGTTTTGGAGATTTTGGGGCACTGTGCGTCGTAGCGACCGGTGGAATTTTCGTGCAAACGCACTGGCCAAAAAAGAAAACGGGAGAGGCCGTGTTGCAAGCCTCGTTCCCTCGCCGATCCGTTTCCACGTCGCAGGCCGTACACGGACGGGTCATTCGCATGTGTAGATACATTTAATTGAACAGCCAAGTCGAGGCCGAGCGATAGGAACCACGAGGAGAGTTTAGCCAAGCGGCGTTCGACCGCGATAACGGAGATGTATGCGGCCAGTGGCGCCTATGTTGCAGCCAATGACGGATCAAAGAGGGCACGCTGCCATGCAACACCATTCCTGGTTTGTTTGGCCGCGGGTTTCTAAAATTAACATTCTCGCGGGACGCTGCTGCTGCTGCTGCTGCTGCTGCTGTTGCTGCGTACAATTACGAGAGCCGAGCGAGCGGAGCGGAGCCGAACCAAGAGTGCACCGCGCACCGCGCACCGCGTTCGTTCGAGCGATCCTGTCTGTCGTTGCCGATGTAAGATAGCCAGGGGAAATAAGAACACTGCGGTGATATACTATCCGGCAGGAATCTTACAGCAGAAACAGCGGCGGATATACATATATGCGGCTTGTTTCCGAGTAGAGTTTCGGGATCGAGCGGAATACGCTTCTGCGAACGGCGCGGCGCGGCGCGTCGGGAGCAATGATTTCGTCGAACATCGAACATCCGAACGAAATCTATCCCGGACCGAGATTCTCGGAATCCTTTCAAAATCGAAAATAATAAAAGACAGGCGGCGACGGGTTCTCGCGAACATAGAACTCTCGGAGAAAGTTTACAGAATAGTCTCTCCGTAACTATAGTATCGTCGCACAGTGTGCGAGAACGCCGAAAATCTGGCCTAGCACTAGAAACACTTGAACAACACTAAAAACCTTTCTACAAATTCTGTGTACCAGTTTTGCAGAGTCGCTGATCACGAATCTAATGTTAGATTAATGTTTTAATTAACCGTTCGTGTGAAGAAAAAATTAAATTTTCATTAAAAAACGATTTTCTATATCTATGAACATTCGTTTGAACATCAAATTGAAACATTAGTGTTTATATGTATTCGTATAACACAGTATAATAAATACTTTTTTAAAAGTTTGATTCGTGGGAAACCAAAAATAAGAAGGTTTAATTTTAGATTTAAAAGTCTCGCGCCAGTCTGTCATGTTTCCCGAACGCTTCGCCTTTCTAAATCAAAATGCTTTAGTAGACGCGCGACATCGAAACTGTGAAAAAATAAAATTGATCACATTTTAGTAAAATTTAGTGTTCTTAAAAATACTGCAATAAAGTGGATGTTCCAAACACAGTCGAATACAAATTGACGACGCGCTAAAGGTCAAGCTCGAGTGGTTTCATTTTGAAAGAGATTCGTGCAACACAATTTGAATGTGACTGTCACAGAAAAATTTTTTTTACTTTTTATCTGCACTCTCCTTTCAAGATATCCCGACATCGGGAAAGAAAATTAGCGTAATTGAAAACGTGAATTTCAATCAGCACGTTCAAAAGTTCTACTGTAAAATATCATTAATTCGGTAGAGCCAATTTCGAACACCAAGTAACATTCTTGTTTTCAATTCGCACATCAATCAATCTCTGCTAGATCGTCCTGCAGGTATACCAAGCATCGTTTTCAACGTGATCTTACGTGTGTAATCGGAAACTTGGAGAAACTAGATGACGGTGTAGAGTAAAATATGAAACTAGTAGCTTACCTTGAGGCTAGTCCTCAAGGGACCAAGATCTCTGACCATGAATGTTTTTACTTAACATTAATGTTATTTTCCAGGACACATTCCTGAAGGTCTGCATTCTGTTATCAAGATCGCCAGACGTAAACTGGGTCAGACTTTCGAATAATTTATCATTCTCGTGTGAAAATACACTTCGATTACCTTATAATCGCGGATATTGTTAATTGGTAATAACGCGAGTTCTCACCAGACGGCGGATTTTATGCATTTACGACAAAAACGAATAGGTGTAATATGGAACAGTAAAAACATTAGAAGAATTTAGCAATTGAATTAAACAATTCAAAAACTACGTTTAAAAATATTGCACGTTGCACCGATCGGAAGAAATCAAAATCGCGTCGACTACTTGATGTTTCGAGTGTTAGATTGCTTCGAAATCGTGTATCTTTTTCAGCAAAATCTATTTAAGATTCGCGTTATCTATTAGACGGTGGTTACATCATCGAAATTTCTGCGTTTGCAACTAGATAAATATCACATATTTTTAATGTCCGCTCGCAATCACTGCAGTTATTTCAGAGATACGAACGAGAAAAATCAGGCGATTTTTCATAATTCACGCCGGTGTGTATGCAACCCGTCTATTCTTAATATCATCTTACACGCGAGACTCTTTTAAGTTTCCACTAAAAGGTCATTTTGGTCATCGCCGCATCTCCCGCCGATTTATCAGTAATGCACAATTTCTTTCTGTCGTTAGAAAGTGCAAATAACTTGTACGCAACGCTTGAAACCATTACGTTTTGCAGGTACATTCACGATCACTTGCTGTCAAATGACATTTGCAAAATGAGAATGCTATACCGCAACATACGGTAAATCCCTTATCTTCGAAAACCCTCCAGTGTTACAATTATTGATGCACCTATACAGAGATTCCAATTTTAACCCTTAGAAAGAAATTAATATAGACTGGAATTAAAATAGTTCCGAGTGCAAAGGGTTAAATTGTCTTTTGTCCGCCACTGTGGTTATTGGTTCGACGTTTCCCAAGAGCCGTGGTCCCGCGATGGATTTCCACGGAGAGCGACCGGGCGACCATGATGGAATTTTTCTCCGAGTTGAATTTAATTATCGATCGACGTGACAAAAACGGTTTCTCACGCGCCGGTTCCGAACCGATACCACGCGAGAGACGGCGCGCAATGATTCACGGTCCGTGAAAATGCCTGCGGTGGCATTGTGTTTCCCAGCCGCTGTCTCGATGGCGCAGAGATCGATAAAAAAGAAGCTGGCATAAACCGATGGGCAGGCACAGCTGTACAGGCGAAAATATTAGTGTAGATCGCGAGGCAATCGCGTGGACACGCGTCACAGGCGACAGGTGACCGCTTCGACGAGTGGCCAAGTCGAGGACGAACGCCTTAAACGCGAATCGCGCGAAAGGATAGCCGTTCGTGCTACGACTTTCACAGGAATTCGATTAGAGGAGCTCAGCTGTCCAACCCTTCAACGCCGAAGCTCCGAAAAATACACTATAGGACCTCATAAAGATTAAGGCCATCTCATCAACGCCAACACAGTCATCAAAAAGCGTTACCGTTTTCTAAGAAAATTGTACAAAATCGTAAAATTAAGCAGAAAAGAAGTTAAAATGAAGTACTCGAGAATACGAATCGGACGTTTTTCTCTGCTGAGGAATCTAAGGATGAGAAAAATAATGATAGCGTGTCGAAGTGGACGACTTTAACAGCGCAGACTATTCAATGATGGTCATTCGCTGCATTCGCGGTGCCATCGTGCTTAATATGATTAGTATTGAAATAAACGCGGAAGGAGGAAGTGGTCTCGTATGCACGTTGCGTAACGCAACCTGCCTTTCGTCAACTGAACGACCAATTTTTTCGCGAGTTTCCGTTCCTTCTGGTCTCCGAGCACTTCCGAAAATATTCATTTTTACGTATTTTAATCTCATTGGGAAAAAATACCGCAGGGAAACGCGCGCGCGTCCATCCACAGTCCACAGTAATAGGTACATTTACCTACGCGATGTTACAAAACTGCTCGAAGCGATGATCCACGTATAGACGGTGTCTGGTGAAATGTACAATCACCGGCCAGAGAGTTTCCTGGGAAATGAGCCTCGCTAAGATGAGATGCACGACGGAAATTGCTGTTGATTCGCTTGGGTTGAATTTAATATGTTCGAGACGAATTCGCAACAGGTGCTTGGAGAGGTTCACTTCGGAGAATGGACTACGCGCGAATCGAGGGTAGAAGGATAATCTTAGATTTGGGAAAGTGAATCGGGATCAGAAGGAACGTTCTCTGTCGCAAGATCGAAAGACAATGAGAAGAATCATACGATAAATCCATACTGAATCCATGGATTTAAATCTGTACATGTTTATCACTGTCCCAGCAAACCCCACCCGTGTTATTAATATTATTGTACGATAATAGCGTAAAATGTTATAGTATTATAGTATACTTATAAATACTCTTTTTAATTATTGATTACTAGACTGCGAATTCTGTGCATTATGATTGTCATACAAACTACAATCTAGAATCCGCGTTTTAATTTTGTTCGGCATTTACAAAGGGTTAATAATATGCGGAAGAAAGTATGCTACTGAACATTTAACATTTAACATTTAACCTCCGGCAACCGGATAGCGCCACAATGGACTAATATAAAATCAGTTGTGACTCATGATCAATTTAATGTTGCACGCGGCTACTTCAGAACTCGCTTCACGAAGTGAATTATCATGAAACGTTTTTATTGCGCAAAAACGCACTGCGACAGATAATTAAGCGATGCCAGCAAGAACGATGTAAAAACAGTAACGAAGTCGTTATATCTATATGTATAGGAAACTCTAATATTTCAATACCATCGCATAATAATGATTACGTAATTGAAATTGCAGGTGAAACTGCAGAACAGCTCTCCCGTTTCCGACATACCCTCCCGTTCTGGCCCTAATTGTAAGCGGTGCCGAGCGGACAGCTTCAAAAGAAGAGGGGACAGAGATTTCCCTGTTACGAGAAAGATATCGTCGTGTTGTATCGCAGGAAAACGGTATCCCGTGCCCAAGCGTGTTAGGCTCGATAAAAACGAATCAAATCATTTCGGCCAGCTAGCGAGGTCGGATACGTCCACGGTGCGCGGTGGGACGTTGGATTCGTACAAACTCGCCTATGGAAACGGGGGTTGGAAAAGGTTCGAACGATCGGGGAACACGCGAATGTGCTTAACTGCAATCAGCCCCGCTGTCAGCATCTTCAGGAAACAAGGACTTGGGGAAAGTGTGCGTGCGCGCTCCACGACGACAATGGGCACACAGGTATGTATTGCGTGTAACGGGTGACACGCACGCTGCGCGCGGGCGCCCGCGCCCGTGGGACGCACAGCGCGGCGCGGCGTGGCGCGGCGAGAGATAGCGCGAGCGATCGCCGGCGCGGCGCACACGAGTGCAGAGGACACGAATGTTTCTGAGGTTCTCCTACCGTGTCTTGCCTATATAAGATACGTGTTGACGCTTTGTAATGGCAGAATAAAAGATGGCCCGACGCCAGTGAAGGCGCCACATACCAGGCGCCGCCTAACCTCTCTTTACCCTCTGTCTCTCTCGCCTCGTCATGATCCGCTCTATCCGTCTCCCTTTCCTTGTTCAGTCGGCTGCCACGCCAGTCTGCATCCTCCTTCTCTTTCTTTCTTTCTTTCTCTCCTCGCTCCGTCTCTATCTATCTATTTCTATATAATCTCTCTCTCTCTCTCTCTCTCTCTCTCTCTCTCTCTCTCTCTCTCTCTATATCAGTCTATCTATTTATCTCTACTATCTCGCTCTAGCTCGCGGTCTGTCTGTTTCTCCTCGCAGCTACACGAACGACTCCCACCTAAAGCTACCTTTCCACTCTTCTCCGGTTTATATCTTCTACATTCTACGACCTCCGTGTGTGTACCCGCTCGGGCTCGGCTTCCCTAACCGGCTTCCAATTCCTCCCTGAACCCCTGTTCGAGAGCACACGCAGTTGCTTGCGCACCCGAAACCCCACGACTGCAAATGTTTACCCTTTGCTACCAGCTAAAACAAGGTCCATTTCCCTGCACAGATCCGATCGTCTGGCGTTTCCGATTAGGGTGGCGCTCGGTGGGTCTTCCTCGTCGCGTCGCTAGCCTACGCTTCTCCGGTACTCGTGCACCTTCGATTTTATTTAAATTCTGCTTCCAACCATTATTCCGCTTCCATTATTTTAAATCTTGTGTTCGGAAATTGAAATTTTCATTCATTATTCATTTTAATTAAATTCATTTATTCAAGTCAACCATGCTAGACTAAAACTGAACGATAGAACGGATAACGAGTTAGCTGCTGGAATTTTAGAAAAATACTTTTCCCTTTCCTCTAAATCGGGTCCAATTTTCGTGTATAAATATACCTGCGAGGTATGTGAGTAATGGCGGCAATCAATAAATGTGTAACGGAACGAGAAAAAGTCGGTAATTAATATTGCCCGGTATTTATCGACGTTCAAGGCACCGCGCACCGGTTTCAAAAATCGTTTCCACGGAAAATGCGTTTCGCTATTTCCGAATGAATTATGGGGTATAAATTTCGCCGGTTTCTGCAACCTACCGCATGGGTATTACGTTAGAATATATAACAAGTTCGTTCTCTCTCGCAAGGTGCACTTTACGATATAGCGTACCATTGGCGCCGGACTGGGCGCAGATTTATCGGAAAAGGAATGTTAACTCATAACGACTTTCGAGGCAGCGACAGTCCGCTTTGGAAGAAGCGAACGTATCTCGGAGTTTCTGGCCCTGGTGATTTAGAACCGGCCGATTAATTCATCGTCACACTTCTTTGCCGATTCAATTTCTCCGAAACTTTCGGCTCGAGCTTTTAGCGGTAATTACCCGTGGCTCTCTTCAGAATTTGCTACACTCCAGCACACGAAGATAGCACACCTTAAGATTTACACGATTTTCATTTACTCTCGCATTGCAACTGAAATTTGTTTCGATACGCTATTCCAGGATATTTTTAAACCTAATTCGAAAACCAAATTTTTCTTCAACATTCAAGTCGAAGGCTGCGCATGATGGCGGCATGTTATAGCAGTGTTGTCAACCAGGGGAATTGAGGGAAATACGGTTACCCTCTCTTTGTCATTACTGGATTAATCACGTGACAGAGTGGCATATGCGCGACAGAGACACGGAACGCGAATTATTATAACTATTTTCAAGTCCACGTGTCTTTTAACTCTTAGCACGCGAATGACGACTCTGTGTGTGTGTGTGTGTGTGGGTGTGAGAGAGAGAGAACAGTATCTAATCGATTAATAAACATTTAAGTATTGTATGAGGTATTCTGAGGTATACAATTTTAAAAACCACAGGGAATAGAATTATTCTAGGTCGGAAGACACGTTTAATTTTCGAGTTAAAATAGCACCGAGTGCAGAGGATTGAGATTGAAATTTCGCTCCGGACATGAACAATCCAGGTTGTCCATGCAGGGTTAAAGATATGGATTAAAAAATGCAATGATCGATTATTATATTTTCCGAGCAAGGACCAGTGTGGCGTCGCCTGCGTAAAGCTTCGTCGAAACGGCGAAATGGCATTTTTGTAACGGAAACGGGCAGGGTGTATTGTTTCGCTCGGAGCATAAACTCGGGCTAACAAGCTGGCTAAAGCCGAAGATTGTCAGCGGGTTGTACAAGTTCTTTGGTCGCAGCACGCGGCCAGCCAGCAGCTTTCAAAACAAAGCTATTGATCCTCGCCTCGGTCTCTCGCGGGAGTGTCATTGCACCGTTGGAATTCCAGCGTACGACCTTCATATTTTTTCTTCTTTTCGCGCATTATTCGCGTGCAACACGCGTATCGCATAGTGCACGGTATGCGCGTTATGATCGTGCATCGCGTATCGCCCGCGACGCCGATAGGAATTCTCTCGTCTATTTTCGTCGAGCGAAAAAAGAACCGTATCACGTCGACGTGATTGCGAATTCTGAACCTTGCTTTCTAACTGCACGTCGTTTATGGTACAATGTACGGAGGCCGGGACACACACCGTTCCAACTTGTCGCATGCACGCCCCACCATCTACTATACATATGGTGGGACACTTCGTATAGGGCCGTCGGATCTGTAAAATGAAAAAGATCATACATTGAAATTATTCTAGGTCGGAAGAAATGTTTTTATTTGAACTCGAAAATTAAACATATATTTCTTCGACCTAGAATATTTCCATTCTCTATGATTTTTTCAAATTCATGGATATGAAATTGGTATCATACCTCATATATAGTACCTAAATGTTTAATAATCGACTAGATACCAACATATTTGATAATCTAAACAATATTGTGTATAATGGTACAACTTTTAGTAGTGACTCAGAGTCTGGAACTTTCGAAATATGTAACTTATTTTCATTGGAAAAGGTTCCATTTTATGTTCATAAAAATTCTTTTAGTTTCTTTTACTATTCAGTTTGTAAAATTCCGCGATATAGCATTCTTTCCATAAAAATGCTACGGGAACAGATGTTTTCCTAAACGAAGCATACAAGTTCTTTGCAGTATTTTTTCTAGAAACAGAAGATAACTGTTTGCTCTGATCTCTGGTTGAAATCACTGTGTGAACGGTAACGTGTAAGTACATACGTTGACTACCACGTGTGTCCGATTATTACCGGGACAACGAGTTCGAGTGAATCTGCGAAGCGCCACGCGAAACGTTCGACGGACCCGCCTGTGTGGGCGGCGTCGTCGATCATCGAACGTGCATGTCAATTGTATAATACATACAATACAGAGAAACAGTACGAGTGTAGGTCAGTCGTTCGGACGGACGGATTAATTCGCGATAGGAATCTAAGTGTGTCCGGCAGTATAATAAAATATAATAAAAGTTCACGGGTCATTAAGAAGCAAGAATAATACTAGCAGATCAAGATAACGATCGAGGCATAATTTACGCGGGCACACTACCGCATGGAACTTTTATGACTTATGATTATCATACCGCGATAATATCGCTACCATCCGACGCGGCGCCTATTTTTATCGCGATAATTAATACGGCTCCCTTTTCTTTCAATGCGGACATGCATCGCGAGTCTCGGTTAACATCGGCGCGCGGTGCAGCGGGGCGATAAGCCATGGGAAACTGGAATAAAAAGTGTAACGTACGCGACGTGTTAAATTGCAAATTGTATTTACATTACGGTAATCGTAACCGATCTTGGGATCTACGTGCTGCCGTTCTCGGTAGATCCTCTTTTTGTACTGCCGTACTTTGAATGCTTCTAACAAGTCTTCAGAGAGCACGTACAGAGTGGGACCTCGATTAGCCGGCTTGATCGAGAGACAAACAAACGGCCCGGATAAGGTCCTGTAATTTGAACTCTAGCATTGTTTACCTAGGTTTTCTAGAATCTCTAAATCTAGAATATTTCCCTTCTCTACAATTTGTTAAATTTGGTGGATATGAAATGGATATATGTATATGTACTACCTCATACAATACTTAAATGTTTAGTAATTGATTAGACACCATCCAGACTGCGGACGTTGAAATTCCTAATGCGGATGGAAATTCCTAAGCATTGATAGAAAGGGAGAAGCCGTTTATGGGTACTTCTCCCCTTAAGGGTTAAAGGGTGCTCGATCAATTGAGTCACTGTAAATGTAAATGGACCGAGGCGCCATCGCATCGTCGCGCGCGATTGCCAGGACCAGAGAGAGCCGGTATCGCGAGGTTGGAGCAGACCGAATGCCGTAATTATGGGTGCGCCATCGGACGTAGGAAACGCACGGGCACCCCGCATGAACACAGTAGGAACGGGATGGCTCGCTTCCTTTAAATAAGATGCCTTTATCGACGGGAATCGCGTGGGAGCCTGCGCCGCGTATTTGGACTCTGGTAGGCAGACATTACGTATCGTGTTTATGCTCGGCCAGTGTGTGGGGCAGAAGCATGCAGAGATAGGGAGAACAAGTGGGAGTATTCGAGAGAGCGACTGTAAAACAGACAACGGTAGTGAACGCGTGTTGTCACGGGTGTGAGTGGGGATACGAGCGGGAGGGGCGGCAAGAGAGCCGAGGGGACGATTAGATAGAGGCTGTAGGTAAAAAGACTTGGAGAATTAAGCCGCGCACACGTAACGACAACCTCATATGCTTATGCGTGCTAATTGCCGCGGCTATTTTACCGTACATTCCACATTTTCCGCGATCGCGCGCTCACACGCCGCGCCGCGTCACTCGTGCCGCATACTCCGGCTGAAAAAGAAAACTAAAGAAAAGGATACTTTGTTCAGGAATTTCTCAACCCTTTGCGATCTTGCGCGAGTCGACACGTAGATCGAGGAAGATGTTTGTCTGGGAAAAGTTTGTGCGCTTTTAACCCTTAGCAGTCGAAGGGTGGCTCAGAGTCACGTAATACAGAGTCATGTAAATCAATTACATACTAGACATTTAAAGTAACGCGGTCATTTGAAGTAACTTTTTCCCTAGCGAAAATTTCCGAATCAGCTTTCATTAGAAATGCAAACGATGTATACCAAGCGAATTCATTTTTCCTGTAAAATTTAAAAGTTTCATTTGTTGCTTCTCTATGTTCTTATCGACAATTTCCAGCTACATACTTGATTAAATATTTCGAAACGATCTCCTACCGAGTTTCCGCGGATCAATTATATCTGTAATCGTCACAATCGGATTTTGTCAACGATTTCGTTGCATTTCCGGCGAACCTACATTGTACTTATCAGATCGATTAATTTCTAGCGAACTGGATTCCATGAGCGTAAACAGCTCTCGCAAACTCGATTACATGCGCTTTACATCAGCACGCATAGATTATTGTTTCAGCTAGTGTCACAATCCTAATCGAAAAATGAGATCCACCGTAGTACACATTCGTCGCGGTTGCGACGCCACCGGTGTTATTTCGTCGGATCTCTCGTCGCGATGCTAGTCGCGACAGCTGAAGCTTCCACAGTATGCAAAATGAGATGGTGAATTATCGAGGCAGCGAAGAATTCGTCGACGAAAGGAGAATCTGATATTGGCGAGTCGGATCGATCGAGCGAGCGAGTAGCGCGCGCACGGGCGGACAATTAAAAAATTTTCCAACGAGTCGCGGCCGTTTACGCGCAACGCCATCGCGGGTTTATCGCGCTGAATCCAAGTGGAACGATCGCCGAGTTTTACGGCATTTATGCAGAGCCGATTGGCGCCGCGTTCTATCGGGCGCCGATTGAAACACTCGAGAGCCGTTCGATACAGAGGAGGCGTGAGTGTGAACTTCTCGGAAGAGCGTACAAACTTTGACAGATGGCCTCGTGTATCTCTCGCTACTGATGCTTCCAGGAACGAACGATTGGTTGCAACTTCGCCAACCTTATCAGATCGCTCATTTCGCCGGATGCAAAAGGATCCAGAGAAATTTGTAAACAAGCGCTGTCTTCACGAAATTTAGGGACACGCCACAAAACATTTTTAATATCAAAATTTCGATTAAACGTTAAACGAAGTGAAATAAAATTTGATTCTCATTAAAATAAATGTAGCCATACAAGAAATACAACATTTTTTAAATATGTAGCTTCAGTCACTGTAACTGTAAAGAAAATGAGAAGGAAGAGTAGATAAAGTATTAACATAATTAATAACAATGACACATATCGCGTTAATAAAATGACGAAAGTGTTTCCATAGAAAGTTAATATATCGTAAGCTAAATCGTGCTGGAAAGGGATTAACTAGAAGACTATTTCTTTTTGCAATAGTTTTAAAAAATTGAATTGGCACGAAAGTTCAACTTCTATTTCGTTTATTTATCGTAGTTACTGTAAACGGAAAGAATCCTCTTCTCGATTAAGTGGAAAGATCAATGTGAAGACTACCCGGAACTAACGAATTATCGACGCATATCCAGCAAAGAGAACGCGAACGGTATTTCGTAAAATGGAAGATTTACGCGAGAGCGATTGCTCTGGATCGCAACGGAGAGGTCGGAAATGCGACGTGGCTCGCAACCGGCTGCAACTTTTTCGCGTTTATCCGGGCGGAGGAGCGAGTACCGATCTCGTGGCGATATACAGTTGACGAAGAGCACTTGTGGATCTATTTTCGCTCGATCGAAAGATTGAGGCCGTCGACCTAAACGGATCTCTCGAAGCGAGGAGAGCAAGAGAGAAAGTCGGTAGCTGTTGGAACAAACTCTAGGCGGGTTTGTTCCACCAGAACGGAAGAGAGAACGAGAGAGGAAGCACTAGAGAGAGAGAGAGAGAGAGAGAGAGAGAGAGAGAGAGAGAGAGAGAGAAGATGAAGAAGCACGAGACGAAAGATTCAGAGAAGGAGAAGAGGATAGAAAGAAGCGTGAAGGGAGAGAAGAAAGGAAGGATGAAAGATGAAAGGGAAGGCATGAAGAAAATCGATGCGGAAGAATGAGAAAAAGAGTAGCGGACACATTCATATCAGATGATAAGAGGAGGTGTCTATCATTTATTTGAATATATTGGGTGTCTCGCTTAACCCTTCGCACCCGAAACTATTTTAACTAGAAAATTAAACATTTCTTACGACCTAGAATAATTCCATTCTATATGATTTAAAAAATTTCATGGATACGAAATACTTAAATGTTTAGAGAAATTGATTCGATCCAAATATATTGAATAATGTCAACAATGTTTTGAATAATGGTGCAGCAATTTTTAGTGGCGCCTCAGAGTCTCACCGTTCGAGTGCTAGGGGTCAAATTTAAGCGAAACACCCTGTATGGAGTCGATTCGAGAAGAAGATGTTTGTAAAATGAGAATCGATTTCAGCCATGTTCGATCAATATTCTTGTCCGTCAGAGTCGAACGGCGCGGCCCGGCGTTACAAGCAGAAGCAACGAGGACACGACGTTCGACGTCGCTACGACCGCAACCGACGACCGGCGACGAGCAATCAATCCTTCATTTTATTAAGAAGCTTATTCGCGCCGCGATTTCATTCCGGCTGAAGTGAGCTGATCCAATTCGATTTCATGGCGCCCTCCCTTTGCGTGTCACCGCTCTTTTCCATTGACGGGCAGCTCGCGCACAGTTGATCGTCGCATTCCCCCGTCTACAAAATAGATGGAACTCATTCCTAAATCTTCATATCTCATGAAACAGATTAACACGTTCACTGCCGTGGTGATCACTACTGTCCGGCCACTGAACTTTCCAACGACGCCGCGCCGCGGTGGTCATAGCTAACCGGTGCACAGTCGAGTATTTGGCCCGAAAAGTTGGAAAAAACTAATTTAGCGTTATTTATAGGCTCAAAAACGTAATATAGTAGGTCATTGAATTCGTCTTAACGTCAGTTATAACGATATAATTTTTCATAAATATCGTGGACTTGCACGTGCACCGAAACATTAACGTAGCGTCTCGTCATGCGATTTCGTCGGGCTTGTGTTCAGCTTGTTAGCACCTTAATTGAGAAGGTTACCGGTGAAAGCGGGAGCAGCTGACAGCCATTAGACGTGGATTTTCATAGGAAATCTATAATTATCGAAATAACGAACGGCCGACTCGACGATTTGCGGAATTAGATGAATCACGGGAACGGCGGACGCCAGAAATGATAGAGCGCGCGAGAGATCCGCGGGGACTAATTGTAGCCGTTTTAACTTACAGTTGTTTCCACGTTTAACGATCTGCTAATTTTTTAGCTGATCAAACTTGATTTCAATTTAAAAAGGAAGCCGTAACATTCGCATTTATTAGGCTTTCTTTAAAATCTCCATGACGAGCGTGGCTCGTTAAAATACGGCGAGGAGTTAAATGTGTCCTGAAATTAAGGTGTCTGTTGCAATGTAAAAACGGAACTCGTGCAAATCCGAATGTTTGCTGTCGTTTTGGTCCGGAGTGTATGAGGGTTAATGAAACCCTCCCTCGAACCGGAACAACATTCCCCTAGTCGGTAGCTGCGACCTAGCGCAACGAAGAACCGCTTGCCACCCCTACAATTATCCACAGCTCGCTAAAGCATCGTTCATTCAACGATTACATTTTCCCCGGCCGGCTGTGGTGAATGAATCACGCCTTATTATCATGGTACCTGACAAAGCAAATTGAACAGAAGCCAGAGGGAAAGGCGGGACAAGGGTGGGACTGAGTGGAGCAATTTGCAGCGGTTGCAAAGAGAGAGAGAGAGAAAACAGGAGAGACAGAAGGAAACCATGTGGAAAAAGGGGGATCGCGGCAGCGAAAGAGGGAGCGAGAGAGGCTGAACGGCTGCGCTGGCTCGTGAGAACGAGGGAGAGGCGATCGGCCGAGTGACGATTTTCCTAACGAAGGGATGAGGGTGTCCCGAATCGGGGATCTCGCGCGGAAGAAAAGAGCGGACACGAGCAACCTGTTGCGCTACAATGTCGAGATATCTGTCTCTATTCAGCGGTTTCACGCTGCGCAACACGTTGCGATCCATCCCCCCGAATAGCAACCGCGATTCTACTTCCGTTTAGAAGAGTTTCTGCGAAATATTATGCCGCGACTTACATCAGATAATCCCTGAGATTTATCATCCTGGCAGGACGCGGGACGCGGGAGTTCCATCGCTTTGTACGCGGTCTCTCTGGACCATTTCACCGTAAAATCATCCGGAGACTGAACCACTGCGGAACGCCATTTATGCGAACCCGTCGCGTCGGTGAACATGCAGTTCATGTAATCGTTCGCGTAATGGCTGTCCATTAGGGCGGTCCTTTCCTTGGCTATAGAGCTTAGAAATTGTTTTCGAGATTTTTCTGGGCTTACAAGGTGAGAGCACAGTGGTGGGATCGATGATTTTAATGAAACTCTTTCTAGTGAATCTGGAGCAAATATAAGCAGACCCATATCCGGGTGTTTTTGACAATATATTCATTATTTTTAAAGATATATTTAACATTTAATTTTATGGTATCCAGAAAATTCATTGATACACTTTATTTGCTAGTGATATCGCAACAGCTACGGCAGTAGCTTCTGAAAATATGGAAAAATAGCATAATTTCTGGAACAACCTGATACTTTACCGAGGGATCAAGGGAATGAAATTCTCTGAATTAATGGCTCCCTGTCATTAAATCTTACAGTTCGGTCAGCAAAAGGCGCCGGCAATTGCCAGTAATAGCGTCTAATTTATAAACGTGCTATATCGTTTCCGAGGGGAATACGTATGTATGTGTAGATGCGCAAAGATCCGAAGAGAAACGATCTCGGCTAGCAAGATATTTGGCGGAGGCCAGAATTCCGCGCGAGCCTTGACGTGAACAGCGTTGTAAATATGCTTAATTGGTGAGCGGGACGTCGCGTCGCGGTCCTTTTAGGAAATGATCCACCGAAAACGAACGGCCGCCGCGCCGGCCGCCGCGCCGGCCGCCAGGAGGCTCGCCGCGCCGTTCCTCGATTTATCGTCGATCGTCTCGCGGTGTCGTTTAACGAGATCCTAGTGGGTCGCTCGGTGGTGAGTGATTCATGACTTCCCAGTTACGCAACGGGGGTTTGGAATCGGACACGAATATGCGTTCTTGTATTTTCGAATCAGTCGGGGGTGCCCTGAGAAAAATTCAATCCACGGTACCCGAGCGTACACTCCGAGACAAAAATATTTTCATTCCACGCAACTGAAATTTCTTTCTATACATCACTCCTGTCGAATTTGATACTCCAACGCAATTCGCGTAGATCCGCAATCTAGTAATTATACATATACAATTAATGTCAGCAAAAGTTATTCGTTCAAGTAGTCTTTAATTCTTTTTTTCTTTTAACCATCGAAGACTGTATTCTCGAGATCTCTCTCATTCACTGGTTCGGATAATCGAGGTTCTGCTGTATTCAAAATGAGTTACGGAAGAAGTAGACACACGATGTTTGTATCTTTCCGCGGTGAAAATGAATAAAAGATGCACTCGTGCTGGAAGAATGGAATCTCCAAGATACATACACCGAAGCTCGCGGCAACTAGAAATAAATCACGATTGTTCTAATAATCGTTTGGAAATGTTAGACATTCGGAGTGAAACGAGCGCAAACGAACGGATGAAAATAATCTGTATGCAACGCTATTCTATTTTTGCCGGTCACTCTATCTTCGCGGAAAAGTATCGAGAAGCATAGTGAGAAGAATATCGACCACAGGCGCCACTCGCAAGAACGTTCGATTCATATCCCACGATCCGGTGAGAAAATAAATGCAGCTATTTTCGTAGACTCCGCGTACGTTAGCCGAGATCGCCAAAAGAGACGAGTACAAGCGAGATTCGCAAACGTGATCGGCCTTTTGATCGGCTTTAATCATGATTTTCAAGGTAACGCCGCGCCGTCACGCCGCTCGGAATCACAAAGAGGACACCTTTGATCGGTTTTATCTCGATAGGAGTAGTTCTCAACAGTGCTTGGCATTTTTTTTCTCTCAATAGAGAAATCGGGGTTAGCGTAGCAACCCTATTGTTCGGTCACGTTCCCAGCGACAACGAAAGAACTTTCGCGAGTCAGGATAATCAAATTTCATCGAAAACAAAAACCGACCGTCGGACGCCTACGAATTCGCGGAAATCTCCGATTACCGTATAAAAAGCGGACAATCTCTCGACCCGGTCTGAGAGCCGGGGTCTCTCGTCGGGCTCCCACGATTTCCGTGAAACCGAAGAATGCTTTCCGTGTGCCGAGAGATCGCCGAGGCTGAATTTCCCATCGGATCGGTTCTACTCTCTCCGGTCCGGAGTCCGGACAGCTCGAGATCGCAATTTTCCCATCGCGAGCCGGTAATCTCGTCGATCGAGCGACGAGCGTCGAGCGTCGAGCGTTTCTTTCACAGTGACGACACGTCCGCGAGCGAGAGCCCATGAATCGACCCTTTTCTTGCGTGGTTGAACCAAGCGCGATTCCTTTGCCTTGTCTGTTGTCAGCGAGACGGTCACGTTTCGATCGATCGAGTCGCCGCACAGTGTTCGCGAGACTCTATGCTAAAAAGTCCAATTTTCGATGTACGAAATCTAACAAAATTTCTCTCCTAACACATTAGTGATACATACCTATAATGTAGTTTGTAACACTGCCTACAATTTTTACTAGATACATATCGACTTACAGTTAAACCTTATTGTTAGCACCCTCAGAGTCACCACTAAAAATTGCTCTGCCATTATTCGTATCTAGGATTATTTAGCGTTTATGAGAAATATTAGTTGGTGCAACGTGGAACAGTAGAAACATTGAAAGCAGTTAACAATGTCAATACATACGTATATCTTCAATCTCTATCCACAAAAATGTCGTAGAAGGCAAAGAAAATTTATATTTTTTTTCATGGCTAAATTTATTTTAATGCTTAAAAATATTTGTAGTTTTGAAAAAGGATTCTGCTGTTTAATTGCGGATTATATAATACTTGAAATGCGATAAATCAATAATTCTACACATTACAATTTCTACATAACGATATTGTTTGTCATTATATCTTATAATTATACTGGGTGCTTCTTTCTTTTGCACAGTAGTGTAATTATCATTCTCATTTATAAATCGGCTATTTTGAATTTTGTCTAGCTAGATTGGCGATTCTTAACACTGTGCGCCGACCGAGAACACGCGTGTGAGCGCGACAAAGGCCTAGCGCCAAAATAAATCAATAAAATAGCGAGTTGAGTCGAGTCGGCGCGTATACATATGTATACAGTATATGTACATACTACATACCATACGTGCATGTGCGCGTATGTATGTACGTATACATACAGTGCGCATCATAAATACATCGATGCCTTACAATTTCAATAATTTCGTCTCTCGAAAATAAGTTACCCCATCATACTACCGTCGGCAGAAAATAATCGATCAAAATCGTGAATATTTTCTTACATTGATTTCTCCTCCCATTCTGAACAAAATAAGTGTTAGGATAATATATTTAAAAAATTAATATTTCGTGAGAAATTTCCAATTTTACTGAAATCCAGAATTCATTAAGAAACCAAATAGGAATGCGACAACAATTCAAATCTGTCCGCCAAAATTGTTGTTTCGAGCTGTACATATAAAACTGAAAAATCTGGATCTATAATAATCTACTCTATCTCATAAATCATCTAAAATCGGAGGCTCCGAGTAGGAATGCCCCCATGACCCTAAAACTCCTGAGCCCCAAGGCCGTTACGCGAAAGATTGGGAGCGAAGAGTGTTCTTCAAACCCATTATTTCTCATCTTTCAAAGAATTTCATAAAATTATTTGTTACCGCTCTCACGTCTTTAAGATTCCTGGTAAATTACCGATTTTGATTTGGCACAAACATATTATTAAAAATATGGATAGAAGTATACATGTTCGGTGTGCCCAGTTTACCTCGAAACGCTCAAATATCTTGAAAAATACAACATATCATAAGCTCATTTATTTCATCTTGTAATGACTTTGAAAGGTATAATGCGCTCTCGTTACGTTTTTAATAACATCGGTCTTAAATCAAAATCTTCATGCAAAATAAAAACGTTCTACCTGAATTACAACACACTCAAGTGAAATAAAACTATATTTTCCTTCTGAATATGTTTAACAGCTTGAAAATGTTATACGTAACAGTGTTTTTAAATTCATCGAATGTTTGTACTGTCCCAAATTACACATACTCATTTTTCTCACAAATGCATAAAATCCGCTGTCTACTTATAATACAATTTATGTAACCAGAGAATTTCATACATTCCGAAGGAAGCTGAAAATTTGGAAAATGTAGTTTGGGTTTTTACGATTCTAGCCAACTGTGCGTGGTCGCGTCGATGAGGACGCAGGTTATGATACGCGCTGTATGCTGGTGTAGCGAAGACTGAAGACACATACATTATACATACATACATATAGCACGGATATGCGGGCTGTGGCGGGCTGTGGCGGGCCAAGAAGACCGAGCAGCGACGAGGAAGGGGCGACGGGTAGCGAAGAGGGCCGAGCATAGATCGGGGGCGAGAGGGGCGGAGACGAGACGAGACGAGACAAGACGAGACAAGACGAAACGAGACGAGAAACGGACGAGCGAGTGAGCGAGCTAGCTAGCGAGCAAGCGAGGTCGAGACACGCGGCAGCTGTCTGGCGCCAGGGTCCCCCTGTTCCCTCAAACAGTCGCGCCGAATGCCACCCACCTTAGCCGACCTATTGTGCCATTCTGAAACCTGCATCCCGGGAGCCGGCTGGCTTTCCCTCCCTTTCCTGCTCGCGCGACCTGTTCGTCCTGATCCAGGACGCCGCGCCGCGCCGCTCCGCGCCGCGCCATGGAGAACCTCTTCTTCTTTTTCCTCTGTTTCGTCCTCCGCCTCTTCTTCTTCTACTTCTTCGTCGTCTCGCTCCTCTTTTTTCCCTTCCGCTTATGACAGAGATTTGACGTCATTATTTATTATTAATGCTCTTTGTTTTGCATCGCGATCCACGCCGGTCTTCCCAGCAGCTTCGTCAGATCGTTTTCTATTTTTCTATTTCATCGACAGATGACTCGTATCCGAGGTTCTAGCCACCGCACCGCTGCGCCGCGCCGCGCCCGCGGCGAACCGGTCTCCTCGGCGTTTCCTCGGCGTTTCCTCGGGAAAACGGATTTTCGGGCGGACGGGGACGTTATGCGCGAGCGGTCGGGCTTCTTCGGTATGTTAGTCATGTGGTCTTTTGTTTATGGAATGTTGTTTGAAAGATTGCCAAAGGCCTGAACGAATGCCTCGGGAGATTGGTGATCGTGGATGCGATCGCCGGTACATATATCGATTCGTTAGGATCGAGAAACTCCTTTTGTCTTGCGCAATGCCGTGTAATCTGCGAGCGCGAAGCAGCGGAAGGGAAGATTATTAGTTGCCGTTTTGAAAATTGTGTAATAGGGAATGTCTGCTAGCGAAGAATTCTAGTTGAACGGTGACGGAACACATGGAGACGCGTTTATGTTCTAATCTATACTCGTAATACAACCGTGGAATTAACATTAGCACTCGAATGGCGACTCAGAGTCGCCACTACAAATTGCTGTACCATTATTCACAGTGTTGTTTACATTAGTCAATATGTTGGTATCTAATCAATAGGTTGCAGATCTTCATGCAAAACTGATGAAAAATGTTAAAAATTCAATATGTCGATATATGATTCCTCCTCTATTAAAATCATTAAGCAAAGCAACAATATTCAATCTAGTTTCTATTTATTGCAATCGATACACAGACAACTTTTATTTTGCATAAAGATCCGCAGTCTACTTATCAATTAGCGAACATTTAAGTATTGTATGTGGTGTTACATATACCATTTCGCGTATCCATAAAATTTAATAAACCTTAGGGAATGGAAATATTCTAGCTAGGAAGAAATGTTCAATTTTCGAGTTAAAATAGCTCCGAGTGCAATAGGTTACTTCCTAACAACTGTCCCAACAATCCAACTTCCTAACAAGTATCTGCCAATTCAATCTACAAACCGCACACGGTAGTATTAATGGCGACACTAATTATATCCAATTGCGTTAATATGTTCGAAAGGTGTTTGCGCTCCACGTGTCGTCTTCAACTTCGATATGAAGTAGTCAAAAATATTCGGAATTCTTACTAGGATACGCTTTGCAAATTAAAAGTAGAACTTTTCCAATTTCTCTCCAATTTTGCAGTCTAATATGATCAGTAGTCAAGTATTTACACAGTTTCCTTAAAACACTTGAAAATCGCTAATGAATGAACGCTGCTTCAGGACGCAAAGCGTTCTATAAAATCTCCTAACTTTCAAATAAAAAGAAAACAATATTGTGAAACCTTTATCTACGTCGGACAACAAGAATTGTACGACCTACCTAAAATTTTGAGATGCCAACTGTGCGTCGTTGAAAAAAAATAATTTCGGAAAGGAGAGACAAATGAAAAGGCGGAATTTGAATCCCGTTCTCGCCGGTTTACAACTGTGCTCCACAGTTCATTAAAGAGTGCATTCGTCGCGAACGCGACTTGCAGCTGGCTTGGGGTCTTCTGACGTCGCCAGAGCAGTGGCCTTTGCATTGGCAAAGGCAGATAGCAAAAGCAAAGGTCTTCGCCGAACGAGGAAAGCTCGCGTCTTCGAGAGATTTCGATTGTTCATCCTCGCGGTGGGACACGGGGCCTGCCGGGTTTCCAAAATTTTCTCGCAAACGGCGAGCGATCGATTCGATCGTGTTCCGTGTTCCGTGCACGTTGCACCGGTCAAGGAAAATACATACGGCGCGCATGACTCGTAAAAAATTTATGCGTGTCTTCTCGCGCGGCGATAAATAAAATGTATGCGACATCGTCGGATAAGTACAATCGAAGGAGGCGTTAAAAATTATCTCACCGAGCGTCTCGAGTATTGAGCAATTTACAATCGCATCGCGCGTTCTTGGTACATATTATACGTACTTCTCGTTTCTTTCTCTTTTTTTCCTTAGCGTGCGTCCGCGCGTCGCAAACAGCATTGTTTTGCGATGCAAATGCGTGCGTGCGCCTCTGTTTGACGTAGCTATTAATTTATGACTCGCCGCCCCGCGTAATCTTTTCGAGTCGGCTCGCCAATTTGTCGAGTCTGATTCGAAGATTACCGCCGAACAATTTTCTTTTTAGAATGGAACTTTTACCGCGAGAGCTAAGTTGTTCCGTGAAAAATGTGCGAGTACGAAGAGCACATCCCTCGGTGGGTTACAGACGTTTATGTAAATTCACATTTCTGTAGGTTACTTATACGTGTAAACAGTAGTTTCACCCTTTTTCATTATATTATTATAAGACTAGAACCCCAACAAACCGATGAGAATGAGTTTGTAGGAGCTTGTAGTGAAAGCATACGAATATCTAGTAAAAATGTCGTCATTTGAAAAACTAACGTTTTCTCACCATTTAGTTTGCAATTATTTTTAACAAACGCAGTGTAAAATCGAGAATCGATTTTGAGGGCGGTTGCAACGCGTGGAAGCGCAATGGAGCTGTCGCGGCGAGCGAGTGCACTGCTTTCCTCGTTCTAGTCGCGGCCAAAAGCGTTTCTGGCATTCCACGAACCAACAAGCAAGGAGGAAGAAAGATAGAGAGACGAAGAGAGCGACGCGAGGGAGCGACAGAGAAAGGTGAAGACCGTGAGGGAGGGAGAGGGGGAAAAGGAGAGTGCGAGAGAGAGAGAGAGAGAGAGAGAGAGAGAGAGAGAGAGAGAGAGAGAAACAAAGTGACGAAAAACGAAGAGATCGCGAATCGCGCGGCTGCGTCATGCGTGAAAACCTGCGTGCGCGTCAGCCCGCTGGAACGCGCGTGACTGAGGAAATTTCTTCGTCTTCGAAGGAACACTTTCGTCCGTGTTCGTGCCCCGTATTTAACGCAGCGCATCCACCTTGTCCGGGGAGGCTTTCTTCGCGAGATAGACCGTATTTTTAGAACGGTGATATTGCTCGGAATTATGCAGCCGCCGCCGCCGCGGGCATTAATTCTTCACCAAGAATCTCGATCTTTGACCTTGCTCTCCTTCGTTCGGCGTAATCAAGATTTTGCATCGCGGCGCAAGATCCGCGGCGTCGCTGATCCCGAGAGGAGCAGAGAAATTGGAAGATGACGACGCTCTTCGCGATCATAGCACCGCGTTGCACGCGCGTTTACGCGTCCTCTTTCGAGCAAAAAATTTTTCGGCGTCACTTCTTTTGAACTCAAGGGAGAGATGCTTTCAAGTGTAATTAATTTTAAATGTCCATAATGGGTTAGAAGAGATTTCCGAAAGTTTGTGTGTGTGTGAATTTGAATTGCAAAAGGGTGAAACTGATTTGCGAAAAGATGAAATTGATTTGCATAAGGTTGAATTTGACTTGCAAAACCTACAATAAAAAAATATGGAAAATCTTTCTTCTTACAGTATCTTTATATGCGAAAAGAAACGTTAGAGTTACTCCATTTCATTAGGTTTACATTCGACATATTATAGCTGTTTACGGAAGACGGTCTCCCGTCCGACGTTGAAAATCTGAATATCCTCGTTCTGCAGCGAAATTAGAACCACTGGGAGACCGTGTTTCGGAATGGTGAACGGGTCTGGGTTAATCCGAGGACCCGAGGACCGTCCAGCGATAAATTTTTGCGGTGTCCCGGTCAGTATAATTCTTTAAAGATCTCTCGGAAAGTCCTGGCGGACCTGCAAACCAGTTCAGCCGGGAATCTTTCCGATGGTCTCTGTTCTCTTGGACACGGAAGTGAAAAACGCGACGAAAGACGAAGAGAAGAAATCGCTCGTAGCATCGTTCAAGGTTAACCACGTGGATATAGGCGTAGCCACTGACCAATGGCGTAGCCGGCGGATCGATCTACTCGGGGAACAACCGTTAAGCCTAATGAACGGCATTTACACGGTGTACAGATTCTTTTTTCTTTTTCATCTCTTGTTTGTGTCTTTCTCTTTTCCTTTTTTTTTCTTTTTTGGCTTTCGCGTCGGTCAACTATTAGCGGGTTCGTCCACTCTCTGTTTAAACGTTGAATCGTCCGCGATCGCATTAACCGGCTGTTTGCATATTCGAAACGGTAAAACGTGCCGGGAGACACGATCCATAAAATCACCGAGTGATTGACACTAATCGTGATTGATTGTAATCATTAACAGTACCGACGAACAGAAACCGTTTCTTATCGGCGATCAATAATGACGCGCGAATACTCGGGGACCGTTTTTTTCAGGACGATGCGTTTAATGACATTAAAGTTTTTGTCTTTGCCGTTTCTTTTTTCTTCCAGCCATTTAGAATAGAAGTCGTCGACGAATAGTGTTTTGAATTTCGATAGGGGAATTTTTGGACGAAGTACTTATATCGTCATCCTTTATTCCAAGATGTGTCGCTCACTCGAATATTTTCGATTCCCAGCGGAAGCTAGCTTGGAGAGGATAGGAGAAGCACATAGGTTAACCCGAAATTTTAACGAGTCGGACTCGTCATGAAAATTTTAATGAAGTCTTTTCCCACGATTGTACTAATTGTAAGAGTCAGCCTACGTCTCTTCCACTATAAAATGTATTATCTAATCTCGAGTAGCTACAACAAGAATCGATAGAATTTAATTTAACAAATAGACGTTATCTAAACGACTAAACCGTACCGAGTGCGTCTTGAAGACGATAACCAGCTTGAATAAAATTATATCCAAAGGACGAACGCACCAGCGAAAATTGGACTTACGCTTGTCCTCTGCTACCGTAACAAAAACGAGCCGAACAGAACCTCGAGGCCCCAAAATATCAACTCCCTCATCGCGATCTATAAATGTTCCCCGCGCGAAACGTCCTAGCTCGTTGGTCCTTTAAAAGCTGCTCTTCTCATTAGCGAATTTCTCCGTGGCTGATCCCCTTGCACCGGATGACGCTACCACGCACAATGGAGTATTTGCCCCAAAAAGTCGATTTCAAAATTTTCCGCAGGTCGTATTTTTACTGTCCGCCGTAGTTAGAGGTCTGAAGAGTAAGACTTCAGTATTGTTTTGTTCATTTATACACTCAAGAAGTACTCCACTTCATCGGAAGTCGAGATTTTATAGCACGCTGTGCATTCTTAAACAGTCCCTGAGACAGCGTTCATTCATTAGCGATTTTCAAGAGTTTTAAGGAAATTGTTTAAATTCTTACTTTGTACTATACGCGAAATCATGGCGGAGGGACATCCATGGAGTAGAACACGACCTGGACTAGGGGACACAGAGGACCGTGATCAACGAGCTGGAAACGAAGTGTGACGTTCGTCAGGTTCCTTTTCTATGCAGCCCGCGTTTTCGTTCGCGGGTCGTTACACGTCCTCGGACGACGGTGATAGAAGCGAGAAAGAGTATGTATAACCTTGAAGACATAGTTACCTTCTCCGTTGGTGGTAAGGGAGCCGGGAAGTGGCAGGGGTGTGCTGTTTTTGAACCGACGTTGATCCCCTTCGCTGGGCGCGCGATCTGAAAATAAACGGCAACCCCTTTAGAAGTTTCCCTCGTGAAATGCGCCTCCTCTCCTTTCCTCCTTTTCGTTTCTTTCTCCCTGCGCCCGGGTAACCCTTCCCGCGCTCTCTTCCTTCGGGAGAAAATCCACGCCACATTTTTCTCAATGAATCCCGGGACCCGTTAGCCCGGGCTCGACTTAAAGGGGTAGTCTCGATTTTCCAGGATTCCAACGGTGCGGAATGGGCCCCCTCATTTCTCAAAAATCTGCTTTTTTAGTAGCCAAAAGCGCCAGATAAAAGATCAATCCAGGCCGCCTTTGCATTATCGAGAAATGAGAAGGCGCGTCCCGCATCCCTGCAAGCCTGGAAACGAGTCTGCCCCTTTAACCGAGTCCTGTCCTGAGTGAAACTCTTCGCGACTCGATTGCTTTTCGTTTCTTCTCCACCCGTTACCCAGTGTTTCCCAATGTGGGGTCCACTTCAACAATTTCCTGAGTGACTCTGAGAGGCGCCACTATAAATTGCTTCACCATTATTCAAAGCATTGTTTACATTATTAAAACATTTGAGCATTGTATAAGGTATTATACCAATTTCATAAAATAGCTCCAGGTGTAAAGGGTTAAATTCAACATCATTTCGAAAAATCATCGAAATCGGAGGATAGATAGTTGTTCTGTAGTGTCATCGACGAAAGGGTTGTCGACGATCTGAACGAAAAAACGTGCGGGAGATCGGACAACACGAAAAACATTGCGCGAACCAGTGGTCTGCGACGCGTTCATATCAAAACTCTCATTAGGGAGCGACAAAACATGGTCGATTATGTATTGCGAAGAACGACTTTGCGATTAACCGTGACGCGATCTGCATCACGAGGCACTACCAGGTACTCGGTGTGATTAATGGCGCGAGCAATTTGCAAGAATCCGACGATCGAGAATACGACACACCGGAACGGTTAATGATTTTCAATAGACGGGAACGGTAGAGGAGCATTTCGATTCGTGGTCAGGTGAATCATAGTTCTTCTGGAAGCGGACTTCTACATACAAGGACCACAAAGCAGGTGACAGAATCGTCTAAAATAATGATTCGCCGGAGGCGGATTTACGTAATAAATTTTAAATTTGGATTATTGATTTTTTGGAAATATTTTTCCGAACATGTTAAGAGAATAACGAAAAACCAGCGGACTTCGAACAATATGATTCACGCGCTAACGGGATATCTGCTGAAGATGCTCTCAAAATTTCAAGTCAATTGGTCAACTGGAACTTGAGATATCGCAGCAACACTTTCAGAAAGTGTATTATTTTCGGTGTATAGCTTCGTTGGCCTGATACCGGTATCAAGATTATATCAGTTTGAAGTCGCGTGCAGTGTGATACCGGTATACTTTTTCTAATTTGTATACCGATATCAAGTACCCGCTAATAACATAGCTTCGATTCCAACAACCGAACTGGTTTTTCGTCAATTTTCCCAGCGTTTCCGAAGAAATTGGCGATCGTGGGATGGTAGCGATCGCGTTAAATAAATTGCTTCGCTTTTCTCTAATTATATTGTGGTCGCAGAATCGGCGGCGAGCGTGTGTTGAACCAGCTCAGATGTTCCCTCGCGCATCTATCGACGAATTTCTGTGAACCACCTTCGATCCCGACTCGATCTTCCGGCGATCCTGTCTAGACATCAAACTTCCCGCTGTACACGGCGCCGCGACCCTAATTTCGTCTTTTTTAGTCGATAATGGCGGATCGTAAAAAAGAATTGGATCGCACACGTGGATTCGCGCGACAACGATGCCGGCGAATTTTCTACTCGTCGTGTACCGGGCGTCGGCACCGAAAGATCGTTATAACATTATCGGGAACGGGTTTTAATACCGCATAATTCTATATCAGCGGAATGAACCAGATCACGCGACTAGTTTTTGCGCTCGGTTGAAAAATGAAAGCAACACGAGCGAAAGAGAGAGAGGGAGAGAGAGAAACGAAATGTGGTGGTCGATTAGCAGTGGCTAAGATACCCAGGAGCGGCGTTTTCGAGCAGGTCCGAGCCGATTCCTGTCTCAAGGATCGTCGGTGGACTAATCGTTTTAGGGCACGTCGAGCATGGAAGGCGGGATTCATTGACTAAAAGAGAAGATGACGTCAGAGGACAACAAGTCGGGCGGAACGGGGGTCGCATTCTTTCTGAATTCCAGCGGCTCGTTCGAATGGGAGAAGAGCATTTCCTGCTGCTAAACCGAACACCGCTAAAAGGCGGGCAACAGTAGCAAAAGGAGAAACGATGCCATGAGATCCGACGCTCTCGTCAAGTATTTTTAGGAGGGATTTCATGGAAGTGTCCGCGCGCGCGGTCCCAATGCGCGTCCGAACCACGAAATAGACTTATAGCTAATCCTTTCACGATGAATTCCAGGCGAACCTTCTTTTCTGATTTTTTTGTTTTTCAATTTTTTTGTTGTCTTGTAACTTCGCGGAATTTCTGTACAACAGGCGTGGGCACTTTGTGCTCGATCGGAGGCATTCTCAACGAATACCCCCACTTCTCCGACCCACTTCCGACCAATTGCAAAGTTTGAAAAAATTTCTTTTCACTACATGTAGTAAACTAATTGCTCTAATTTCCCAAGAAAGTGCAAATCGTATATAATGTCCGAATATTAATGGAAGTCACCGTATACGCAGATTTGTGACCGAGGAAGGAAAATACGTCGCGTGTCCTATCATTCTGTGCCACTTGAGGTCTGCAATGTTTACGTCTGTCTTCACAATATTTCTTAGAAACGGATACCGCGCATTATCTTCCGTACATATATTTGCAGCCGTCATCAGTCACATAACTGCAGGCGCATGCTTTAAATCAGAATAACTTTTTTTTTATAAATGCACCAGACTTCAGTTTTGCTGCCAAGCTAGAAGAATCCGTTAACAAGATGGTAACGAAATTTTGAAAAATGTGTTTTGGAGATTCGTATTAATTCTATACATGCTGAAAAATTATAAACGATTAAAAATTTTCACCAAAGAAGCTTGTTTGGTAAATGATGTAGTTATTCTGTTGGTTCATCTCCTGGAGAAGATAATAAACTATAAGTGCCAACTTTAAGAAGCAATTTCCATTAAAACTTCGAATTTCGAATTGTAACTTTGGGAAGGTATGTATTCTACAAGTGTATTGCTGATTAAAACAATACATGATTAAAATCATCTTCTACGCCCCCTTAATCCAGCACTGGGAAGACGACTTACGATCGAAGAGGAGGAGGCAGCCGAGAATCGGTCGATTGCGACGAAGAATCTGAGGATTCTGCTCGGTGTCCGGTCGTTTGGCTTCGAGACCAGGCTCGGCACATCGGTTTCTGTTAATCCGGAAACCGTGTAGGGGCTTTCGGTATGGTCGCAGCGCAATCGGGCCGGTGAAGGAGGCAGCGGAATGCGAGGCAGCCACTCCCGCCTATCGGCGAGCCTCGAGTTGGCCGAGTAGCGCCAACAGAGAGACCGAAAGAGGAGTGAGCTGGTGAACAGGAACGACCGAGATGGACGTACCGTGAAAGAAAGAAGACGGCTGCGAGACGGAGACGGTGCACGAGTGCGTGCTTTCGAGTTCGTTCGTTTGGTCGAACCAGGAGAGAGACGTTCGTCGACGAGCTGAGAAAGGGGAGGCTGAGCAGAGTACGCGAAAAACGAAGAGGGAGAAGTACGGAGTACGCGCAGGAGCTTGGGAGGGGAACGATAGAATACACTATGTATATACGATAGGGAAAACATGATCTAAAGGGTCTTTCAATAAGAGCGATAGAACTTTGAATTGAAATAAAACGGAAAATATAGAAGATAATCTACAATACATAGAGAGAGTATGTACTCACTGTTTTATTTCAAAGTACATTCGACAAATTGGCATTATACATGAAATACAATATCAAATAAATGCGTTTGGTGGAGTATCGCTCTTATTGAAAGACCCTTTACAATGTTACGCGGCGCCGTAATACACGCCGACCACATTTTTCACCCTCGTATTATTGGAAGCAAAAAAGAAGTCACCTGCGACTCGGACGCTACAGAGACAAGGGGCATCTTTCGCTGGACACGTCAGTGTCTCCACTATCGATGCTCCTGTAGCCCCAATGTTGGGGTTTCACGGGACACGCTACGAAGTATGCGTGACCGTTTATAGCCAATACTTCGCTAGAACCGAAAATACGTGTGACTCGGGCCGTGCCCTTCTCGCATTCCTTCCAAGTTACTTCTTTCCAGCTCTCAATAACACCAGAGATTGTTTCAAATTCTTTCTCATGTCCGCGTCTCACGAGAAGAGACTCTTTCTTGCTATTCGCTGAGTATTCCCCTCAAAAAGTTCTTCTCCCACTACCACTAAACGTGGCTCGATTCTCCTTTAGCGACTCTGCACCATGGGATGCGTGTTTACATTAGTATCTAATCAATATTACTATAATCGTTTAAGTATTGTACAAGATATTATATCAATTTCATATCCATAAACTGAAAAGAAATTCTATAGATTGGAATTATTGTAGGTCCACAGAAATTAAAATGGTTCCGAGTGCAAAGATCTAATTGTCGACTCTTCCTCGTAAGATGATCTACGAACAATTCATAAACGGGTTCCAACCGGCAGATTCGAGATACAAAAAAGGATATCGTACGCGAGCATAAGAGGCGGCAAGTTAGAATATGCGAAGGAGAAAGAGGGAAAAGTGAGGAACGCCAAGAGCGGGGAAGGAAGAGAGTACTCGACTCAGCGAGAGGGAGGAGAGAGAGGAGAGGAGAGAGGAAAGCGGACGAAAGAGTGAGTTTAAGAATGAATAAAGAAACAGGCAAAGAGCACGGCGAGAGATAGGAAGGGAGCGTGCAAGAGAAAGAGAAGGATAGTAGGGGGGGCGAGGAGAGAAGGAGAGGAAAAGAGAGAGAGAGGGAGAGGGAGAGAAGCGTATCAAGGACGGCGAAACGAGCAGAGAAGCATAAAACCGAGGCGACAGGCGCCTACCACGTTCGCTTGTGTACCGGAGCCTCGTATTACTGGTACCGGGGCCCCTCCCTTCGGCTGGCGCTTGGCGCCCTGTGCGTACTTGCCCTTAACCGCGTCTCAACTCCTGACGCGTTGCTTCTACACTCTACGACTCTTCCCTTCTTTCAAGGTTGCACACGTTTCGGTCGCTGACACGTGACCTGGAACACGCTCCGGCCCCTCGACGCGCTACACAATGCAAGCAACTTCGCGCAGAGCTCAATTTTTGTCGGAGTCAAGGGAGTCAAAGGAGTTTACATTGTAAATGCAATTGTGAAATGTTGTAAACCTCACAGTGCTCTTGATTTAAAACAGCTTCAGACTATTCAGATTATATCAGTTACCCTATAAGTTTCAAGGAATAATTTCAAGGATTAGTTTCAACGTCTATGTCGAGAGTTATGATTATATACTAAGGCATCTCTTAATACCAGGAATATGCCTGGTTCCACGGTAGAATGCACTGCAGTGAAGACTAATTATATATCTTTGAAACATGCAATGGCAATATTTTGCACACCCTGTATGTGAGATTCAGCCACCCCAACAATAAATCTGACAAAACAACAACGGTGGCATTGTAACTGCGTCGACTGTGCACGCACAGTAGTACATCTTAAATTAGCAAAGTTTGGAATCCGTTTGTGAAATTCAAGTGTTACAGGGTAGTGTTTCTCTTCGCGGAATTACTCGAGCACGTTTTGTAGAATGTCTTACAATATTGTCGCGGTGTGTATTCTACACTTACACTCAAAGAAAATGCAAGAAAAAAAAATGGATTTTTTGAAAATGAATGCCAGAGAGTATTTTCTGAGCGCTAGCGCTCTACGAGTTCTAGGGAACGCGGTGCTGCGTTGATAATTTAATTCGAATCCAAGAAGCAACAAAATGTCATCGACGTGACGTTCCTCGGTCGGAATAATGCGGTGATTCAGGACGGGTTGAATCGAGAGCGGGAAGCTTAAAAACGCAGTCGGCGTAACGCAATACGAACAAGATTTGTCCTCGTGCGTTCGAAAGGGACTGCGCGCGGAGCGTTGTGCCATGTCCTTCGTCGTATTCGTTGAAATTTGCGCAATCGCCGGTGGAGCTCTGCGGAGCGGGCAGCGTGCACACAGCACGTGCGGAAATAAATCGTATCGCCGCAGAAATTCTTCGTCCGCCTCGTCTCTTGTCTCTTTCCTTTTTTCGCGAAACTGTTTGTAGACGCGAGCGTGGCCAATACCAAGCCCGAGCGCTTTGCAATGGTAAATGAACCCGTAACGGGAGATGCTCGAATAACAGCTCGGGAAACTCATTCATTTTTATGAATTATTCCTGGTGAAATTACTGATACGACAACTGATAGAATTGTTAGTTAAAAAGATAGCACGTCTGTGCTACCTTTAATTTCTCAGACCTCACAACGGTGTCCCAACTTACTTCAACGAGTCAAACTCCTGGATGAAGATTTTAAATAAAACGTAACACATATGAATGTTATGACTTTCTGTTTTTAGACGAAATAAAATTTTATTCTTTTGTGATCAGTAGGTGAGAAAAGAAAGAAAATGGTACGGCAAGGGGTTAACAAGGGCACGTAACTCTGACCTCGATGATTGCCTATATTATTCTTGGCTTCAAAAAGATCTTTCTAAACTACAATGCAACAATCTCTTATTTTACTTTTGTTGCGTTTACGAAGCAATGCACACATTCGTCGACCCTTCTGGCAATGCAGCTGTTGCTGGCAGGCAAAGTAACACCTGTCACCATCAACTGAATGAAAGAAATTAACGATTTTTTTGTAGATAGTTCATACTGAAATTATACATATCAAAAAGAGAATGATAAATTGCTGTACCATTATTTACCTAATCAATTACTATACATTTAAGTATTGTATGAGGTATTATATATCACACAATTTCATATCCACCAAATTTAAAAAGTCACAGAGAATATATCTTAAGAGTTAATTTTAATGGACTTATTTAAAAAAAACCATTATCCAGATAGATTCTAACGCCACATACTATTTAATCACTTGCTTAGTAAACTTTGCTTCTCTAACGAAAAAATACGAACGGACACTTGACCTTTTATACAGTTGCGTAATTGACGATAAATATGCACATGTTCGAAGACGCATAACTGAATGAAAGTGATAAACTCGAAAGAATTCGTAGGTACAAACGCTAAATGTCGAAGACCGGTAATAAAAATGTGTCCTACATTTGGTAATAGTCAATACATTAATTTACAAGTAAATAGGTGACGAAGAGGTTGCGAAGCTCCTACAAGAGAATTTTCATTTTCCATTTTCTGAACGCGTCGGCCAAGTCGCCTTGTTAATCGGTCAACATCGGTTCGTAAGTCCGCCGGTTCACAAAGTGGTGGTTCAAGTTTCATGAATGAAAAAAATTTCTCCTATTTCCCGGGTGAATGCAACAAGTGGCGATGCACGGTCTTTTATCTTCTCTGCTCCATCGCGGTGGCCCAGTTTCTTCTTCAAACATAAATCTACACGGTTGCGTCTGCTGGATCGTAAGAGACGAACTCTCCTAATGAATTTCTTCCTTCCAGGAACCACTTTCGCCCCCAACACATTTCGGAGCGTTCTGCACGAAATAAGGACACCGCTCACAATTCAGTCTTATCATTAGACAGCTGACCTTGATGCAGAATAAAAAGTTCGTACAGGACCAAATAAAAATTGATTTCTTCCTTCACTGATTTTGGTAAGTTGATGATAATTAGTGGACTGCGGATTTTTATGCATTTATGGCTTTGAAAAAATTTTCATAAAATGCTGGAGCATCAAAGTCGACAGAATTTGGTACGATTTTTATTCATTTCGAATCTACAAATGTTGTGTTGCCAATAGGAATAGAATTTTATGCGGTACCATTTTCTTAAAATTTAATTGCAAAAATTTAATATTTCGTAAACATCCACAAATATTTGGAATTCAATAAAAAAGAGCAGAGATACTAAGACACCGATCTGCAGTCCGCACGATGGAGATAATTTACTTGACTGCATCGGAGTTATTATGCAACCAGCGCATGAAACATCGAACTTGTCTACGAATGAATACAGTCATTTTCTTGCTCGAGTAATTTTTACCACTCGCAGCTTAAGATACATACGATCCAAACGGCACGAGTCATTGGTGCACAGTGCACAGTGAACACACGATGGATCTATCGATAGCCGAAGGATCTCCAGCCGAGCTCTCAACAGTGCCGAGAACCAGTTTAGAATGAGTCATAAAAAGAGAAAAGAATGGGACGACTGGGAGTTGTCAGTCAAAATCAGCCAGAGGAAACTGAGCCTTGAAAAGGATCCATTAAAATATTAGAAACTGCAACTCCATTCCCCTCGTAACCCAACAATAAATAACGAAGAACATGTACTCCCATCAATGTTCGGACGTTCTTAAAGAAACGATAACTTTCTAAAGATTGGACTATACGATTCGAACTTTTTGGGGAAGCTGGAGCAATTAATTTACTACATTTTGTGAAAAGAAATCTCTTAAAAAATTTCAATTGGTCGGAATTGTATATAAAATACTAAAAGTTGTATTTTACAACGTTTTAATGTGGACCCATATAAACTAACTATTGAACTAACTATTTACTAGATCCGCACACGTAAATTAAGGCACAGGCTTGACATGCTCACGATGCACAATAAGACCGATCGACTTCCATCAAAGCGGATCAATGTTTGTCAGCGGGTCGGCGTTGACCACGGAAACGGCGATACCCTGAAACCTATCTCCATATGGTTCGTCGCAATCAGTAAGATCGACTTACAACATGTCCGTTGTAGTTCTAAGATGATCGATTCTAAGATGATACGTTGAAACCGAGTTGATCGTGACTGCCGAAAAAATAATCTGCTCAGCATAAATCCAAAGAATTCATGTCTCCGTCGGTCCTGAAAAATTTGCTACTTCGGGATTGCGAATACTTTTTAAGACGTGTCATTTTCTTTACAGTTACAGTGATTGAAACGACTTTATCCCCAAAAATGTCGTACATTTTTTATGAACGAAATTATCAAAGCCAAAGCATGCAGCTAATATTTTTGCCCCTGCCTAATAGCTTATATTAAGTTAAGAAGTCTTAATGCGACTAAAATATTTCGCGAGTTTCACTCACAAACATATCAGCATATCTTCGGGGAGAGGTTATAGTACTTGATAATGTAATAGTGTTCATACAAATGCAAATAGATAGACAAATAAATGCACTCACCTTCGGGTCTCAGTCTGTCGGCAATAAGGCAGTATGGGGGTGGCGGCGACTCTGAAACAAGATGACGACAAATAAATCAGCAATGTTCTCCCAGTTGAGATTCCATTTATTTCCAATGAACACGATATCAATTTAAATCGAATTAAATCAAATGTTATTTTCTGTGGTAGAGTTGTCTCTTCAGATCAGAAATAAATTAAAATCGTACGAACTTCCGTCGAATTTTATACTCCAGCATTTTTTGAAAATTTTTAAAAACCATAATTGCAAAATAAAAATTGTCTGCAAATGCATAAAGATCCGCAGTCTCGTTATTAGTTTTTTTATGGATGTCCACTTAACTTCGTTTTCGACTTTCGAATGGTCGATCCGGTGAACAAGTATTTTCTACGCGAATTCATACGTCAGTGTCCGAAGAGAAATCCCCGGGTGTGTATCGAGCGTCAAAATCGGTCTTCGAAGAAGCGACTCTTACACCATTTTACACTTAGCAAAGCCATTAATACCTGTACGGTCGATCCGCGAGCGGATATGCACGCACTCTCGGCCAACCGCAAGCGACAGTAAACGCAACATTAAAACGAAACGAAGACATTCATTAACGGCGCCAGCGAGGGCACGATAAATCTATTTTAGCGGGGATAGTCGTTCTGCCTCGCGTTCCGATTCCAATTTAATCCGAAACGGACTCGGTGACGGTCCGAGAACGAACGAGAATTCCGACTCAAGGCTCTGTTTTCGATTAAGCGGCATTAATGGGAATCGAGGCGGGCAACGAAACATAGCCGGCGAACGGTGCCCCGTTAGGAGCCCTAATCCAAAAGCGGAGGATTCTATTATTGGCGCGCCCAGCGAAACCGGTATGTCGTTTTACGTCCTTTTACGTGTCGCTCTGAAACCATAGGGGACAAATTGTGGCGTGAATATCGCAGACGTCAAGGTAACACGATGCGGCGCTTAGGAACACGAGAACCTATTGTAGTTACGGTCTACGTCTTCCGCGACTTGCAAATACAATATTATCCCCGTAACTATCGCAAAAATCTCTACGAGTCGGAGAATTTTTCCCGAAAAATCGGAAAAAACGATTTTAGCGTTACTTATACGTTCGCTACGTGAACTTAGCGTTCACGACTCATTTTGTTACTGCCCCAGGCTTTCAAAAAATTTGTTTAGATTATGCAATACGCATTGAAGTCCCCATTTCAATCAAATAATCGTGGAAAAAATTAAATATTGGAAGTTAGAGTCACCATTAAAAATGGCTGTACTATTGTTCAAAATATTGTTTAGATTATATTAAATGCATCGGTATCTAATTAATTACTAAATATTTAAGTATTCTATGAGGCATAAAATAATAAAATCATACAATGAAATTATTTTAGGTCGGAAGAAATATTTCATTTTCAACACTTGATTGACCAGTAGCAATGTACCTATGACATATCTGAAAAATTGTCTCTGTGCGTTCACCGTGAGGGAAAAAAGATAGGTGAAACGTGAGGAAATACGTGTCGCGTAACAGATTAAATTACGTAAGAACGAGGACAATCCCCGAAATAGTGCTTTTAATATATTTATTTATACTCGCGAGAAAGTTCGCGTTTGCGTTACCCTGAAACTCGTCGCGCGATTCTCGCATCGCATAATATTACGTAGCGAAAGAGCTTTAGCCGCCGTTTGTACGCGACAGTGTCGCGTTGCGTCGCGTCGCGGCACGGCGACGTATCAATTAAAATTAAGTTTCTGACTCACAGTCCGTTTGAAATTCTGCACCGTGCGCGCCGGCGCTCCTCCGATTTGTCAAAACATGGTGACCTTGTCCACCATCGCCGCGGGTTGCACAGTCGCGGGACCTATGAATGGTGGTCTAACGAGGGACACCGCTAGACTCCGGATATCTTTACGCATCTATGGCATTTGCTAATTTATGAAATACAGTAGACCACGACCCCTCCTCCACTACAACTTACAAGGAATAATGTTTGTTGTACCTTTCGAGATTCTTATAATTATAATGAGTCCAAACATATGACGGTATATAGTGGCGAATGTAGTTGTGGCCCGAATAAAAAAGAAATTGAAAAGGCTCCGCTGAGCTCGAGTCACTCGTGATGAAGATGTTAAAAAAGTCTAACAAATATGAATGTTACGCATTCTTTAGAAGAATTAAGCAATTGTCCAAAGGAGAACAAAGTTCAAGAGAAAAATAGTGTGTTCGTTAACGGTTAGAAATGTCTCTAAGTATTTGTTTACCGATGGTTCAAAGTAGCTGCAAAGATAATATTAGCCGTGGTCCATCATCTGTAGAACCCGCTAACGATAATTTACATATTTCTGCGTGTTCGCTACCGCATTTGAACTTCACAGTCCCTAGTGTGTTTGAAGTGAAACTTCAAGTATTATTTGTGTTTGCAAAACAGATATGAAGTGCAGAAACCTACAACCATTCGTGACTACTGACGGCGCGGCGCGGCGCGCAACCATGAACAATGCAACGGAACGTCGCAAAGTGTAACTGCAATTTTGTGGTATGTAAATACAATGCTGAGTAAAGAAAATCTATAGTTTATCATTAGACTGCGGATCTTTATGCATTTACAGCATAAAAATACTAACGAAAAACATGAACCAATCAGAGCGCGGCTACTGCGGGCGGATTCCGGCTCAATGCCAACGCCGCGCTTAGCGGGACCTGTGCTCTGATTGGTCCGTGTTTTTCGTTAATAACTCTTTAACCAGACCACGAAGAACATTTTCGCAACGGAAAAAGTTAGTTTGGATGATCTCGAGGATCATCCTCAAAACGCTATTAGGGAAATGTTGACCGTAATACTTTCAGAAATGTGACTGCAGTTGCCTCGAAACAGGGAATTGCATAAATGAAATTTCTTGTCTCACCCTTTTTCGAAATGAAGTCCCTCCTCCATTGAACGTTAACATCGGCCTGAAGAATTACCAGAGTGCCAACGTGTCGAAATTGTAGTCGCCTTTCAGGTATTAATAGGAACTGTGCAATGTATACATATGTATGTATGTACAATCTACATCACATTTAAACGGACTTTCTTGTCGAAAATAACATTGCAATTTTCGATAATAAATCCGAAAATGCACGGCTCGTCTAATTGACGTACTTTATCGTGATGAATTATTTTTAGGGATGGGAGCGTCATATCTATTTTAAGATCAAGTTTTCAACCATATCGTTGTGTGCACCTATGGCCGGTCAGTTTGCGACGATCGAAAAAGGGAAATAAACCGACAGAACTATGTTCTGTTGCGGTTACGCATAAATGCATAAAGATCCGCAGTGTAGTAATAACTGCAGAATAAACTGACCACGACTAAAAACGTAATACAAACGAGCACGGCAATTCGCGTCACGGTATTGTCTGTCCGATAGTAATCGATTTATCGGCGCGAATTATTAACAGCTTCGCAATATCCGAATACTGACAAACGCGAAAACAGATAAAGACAACACGCGTCTGTGCCGCGGCGTTGCGTAAACAAGGCGCCACCGCGAGTATGCGATTCACCTTCGATAAATGCCGACGAACGCCACGCAGCCGCGTTTTCTGCGGTTGTAAAATGCCCGGTGATAATGTACCCGTTAGAAAATCGTATTCGACTGCTCTTCAACAACGCTCGTAAACCCCCTGGGAGGTCTAATAACTCGCTGGCGCCGAAATTAATTTTTTGTATGGCAAATATTATTTCATCTAAAAAGAAACGCGTAATATTCATATTTAATAGACTTTGTGAAAATCTTCATTACGAGTCTCTGCCTCGTTAAAATACGGCAATGGGTTGATATGGCTTTTTGAGTAACGTATTGAAACAGTGTGGAAATTAGGTACACTGTGAATCACAGCATATCCACATCAGTGGATCCCTGAAAAAGACTCTAGAAACCCTTTTCCAAGACGCATTCCACGGCGTCCGTTATCTCGATTTCGGGGCAGTCGAGTAGACAATAGGACTGACGAAAATACCGTCGAGTCGCTTCCTGAAAACTACCTGTGGATGCGACGGGTTCGGCCAGTATCCCCGTCATTTCTAAGAAACATGCTCTATTCTCGGGGTCCTAAATGGGGAGGAAAACGTCGTAAGGCAGGAGAAACCTAAAACTAAAACGCAACGGCGCGAGGCACGAGGCGCGCGTGATCGTGGACACAGCACTGACCACAGCGCACAGTGCGTGGCCGAAAATCAACAAATCAAGTTTCATGTTCATAGTGTTCCTAGATGTGTATCTATTGCAAAGGTAAGAAATGATATCGAAACCAAGAAATAAGTACTAACCTTTGCACTCCGAATTATTTTCCAATTTTGTTGCCAACAAACTCCTTACTATTTTACTTCAAAGAATAATTCCTTGACTGCTACTTGTTTTAAACAATTTTGTTTACTAATTATATTAAGTATAGCTCTCAAACTTTGTTGTAATTTATATTTGTGGAACTTGTGCTTGATTTTAACTAAAAAATAAGACTTAGATAAATAATCTCTATAGAGATCTCTACAGAGCTTTTCGGTGTTACTGCACAATGCAAATCATCATATATGTACTCTCTGCTATATCCTACAACTTTCGTCTGAAACATTTTTTCGTATCACCCACAATTTTCGAATAATGGAGTTCTGTCGAAAAAACGGGCTTTTCAACGCTCTGTGCGTCGCGGCGCGGTGCGACGTGACGGACACTCGACGCGGGTAGGAGTAGGAAAGCGCGTTCAGTTCGACTCGTTTCGACTCGAGTCGAGTCGAGTCGAGTCGACTCGGTTCGGTCAGCTCGTCGGCTAATGCCGACTGGCCTCGACAATTAGCTGGCGCCGGCAATGACATGCAGCGGCGCCGGGCCGTTCCCCTGTCTCCCCGTCCGCACACCGGCTCTACCCTACCCCTTGGCATCCTATCCCGCCAGCGACGCTCGGCAGTCCCGTCTCTCCCGCGCCAATGCGCTCCGTTGGCTCCTCTTGCCCCTCGACCCAACCGAACCGCACATGTTTCACGGCGCGGCGCCCCGTCCTCAGACCGTGTTCCTCTCCCCCTCACCCCCGCTTCCGTTTCCCTACCCGTAATATTCGGCTCGGTCTTTCTTTTCTCTCTCTCTCTCTCACTCTCTCTTTCTATATCTCGCTCTATCTCTCCCTACCCTTCTCCCGCTCGCTGATTTCTGCTGGTGCGCCTCTTTCTCTTCTATTTTGCCTCCTCGGTCTCCACCGTCTCTTGCTCTCTTTCCTTCTCCTTGGCAGGCCGCGACTCGCCGAATATACGCTTTATTTTTAGATTCATTTCCTTCTGGCCATAACTTTGATCGCGCGACTATTGGTAAATGCCGGCGACCGGCATTTTCCATCCCCCGCCGAGTCGAACAACCACCCCGCGTGGCGACGATTCTTTCTGCTGCTTTTCGATCCACTTTTGTCGCTCTTTTCACCTTGTACATATATATGCATGGTTTTCTGTCTCTTTCTTTCTTTCTTTCTTTCTTTCTTTCTCGCTCGCTCGGATCCCCGACGTCGCGTCGACGGCGACGACGGCGACGCGACGGGGAGACGGAGAGACGGCGACAGCGGCTCCACCGACACCGACGACCGTGCACCACTCTCACTCTGTTGATTCTCTTTCTTAACGCGTCGTCTATTCATTCGTTCCACGGACGACATTCTTCTCGCGTTATTTCTCATTCTGTTTCCCCAAATGCGTCTCCGGCCTCCTCTGCACGGATGCATCGGCGAGCTGGCGCGACCAGCCCCACGCTATTATTAGACATGGAAACCACAACGTGGAATTCGAAGGAGCTCATGATTTTCCTATATGGAGATTTTTCGGCCCGTTGAATTCCATCCGTGAATCCGGCGTTCTGATCCAGGTGCCGACTGCGTCACGCGGCTCACCCTAGATATGTAGTTTCAGTGGAATAGGGTAGCTGTATCGATTACCGTGGTATATTATTCCTAATTTATCATTAGACTAATTTATCAATAGAAACGATATTTAACGTTATTCATTCCCTTAATGATTTGAATAGAGGCGAAGTCAGTAAGTGCATAAAGATCCGCAGTCTATTTATCATGAAATAATAATTTGTGCGTAAGAGTTTTATGGAAGAATGATATTATTATTTCACCGGACGTTTAAATTATATCCTTAAATCATTCTGTTGAAATACATAAACATATTTGTAAAACCTTCTGCTACGTACAAATTTGGCTCGGGTACATACCCTAATTTGGCATGGTCGCGTGTCCATAAGAAACTTCATTTCCGATAACAACTGATAAATACGGACGTTTAGGTGACATTTTACAACGAAACGAAACACGCAATTAGCTTAGTTGCTCGCACCCACACGAACCGATAACGACACATTACTTCGAGTATAACTTTACATAAGTCGCGGGAGAGCGTTGAAATGTACAAATATATATATATATATATGTATCATTTGTTTTCGAGTTCTCGAGAGTTTTATTTAGCATCGTGATTATAGCAGTTCGAGAGACGCGTTCGGATTAGCGCCACAATAGTGCTTATTTTCGAACGGAGAAAAAATATTTTTAGAGCAGTGTGCTCTAAACTTGTCTCACTTATTCCGATAGGTCGCCACGTATATCATAATGAGTTGGCACAATCTTGCCCCGCATGGCCAGTGTACAATAGTGCACATGCATTTACAGACAAAAAGATTATATCGTGCACATAAATATCTTTACGGAAAATTAAGCATAGTACAATTCGTTTCTAAGATCAAGGCAGAAAACAACAGACTAATACTGTACATATAAAACTTCAAGACCGAAGTAAAACTTCTATGGCGATTGCACACCTGTGTCTGTTTCTCGCTAGCCCAGAAACACATTTTCTATGCAACAATATAATAAATAAATTATGTAGACGACGCGAAATTTGTTGAACTTTATTGAACAAAGTTTTCCAAGAATCTGAATCGCGCACCGATGTTTACGTCCCACGAGATTGCCGACGATCGAGATTATCGATCATTGCGGCGCGCCGCGCCGGCCTGTGACGAATCCCCGTCGCCGCGCCGGGAGATTCGGCGCCGCGTGAAATTTCGAAAATTAATACATATCGCCAAACGGTATTCCGAGATATCGAGAGGTGTCCTCGCGAGCGCGACACCGCGTCCGCGCCACCCGGTGCCCATAAAAAACGATTAGAGTAATGCTTCCACGATCATATTTGTCCAATCTCGTGAACTCGATTTATCGCCTCCGCTGCGTCAATATCTTTTCTATTGCTTCACGCCTAAATGTCACGACAATCTTTTTAGAGCGTTCTCTCCTAGATTTTTCTTCTTCTTTTTTTTATCCGGTCGGGCATGCCACTGCATATATCAACCTACGTCGATTTAATTCAGATAACAGACAAACAGATTTCTCGTATTATGCCAACAACGTACGCACGAGTATGGTATCGTGACAGGCGCAAACCTCCTACCGGTTTGTTTCACTTCCCTTTTTCGGGAATGACAACGTCGAATTCGATCATGTTTTTCTTGAATATTTATTTACTGAATCAGCTCGCCAGTCGTATCATTGTTTGCTGCTACACAATACCTACAGGGTGGCACTGGTAGCTGGTCCGGAATCAGTTTATAACGTCCGGTACACTAGGGGACGCGTCATGATTTCTGAAAATCATATATTCGAAGTACAATGTTAACTCGAATTAATTATTACGGAAATGTTGATAATTTTAATTTTGGTTTCCAATACTATCAATCTACAGATAACGCAGAATAAACGAAATAAAGTATTTGTTAAAGAAACACCTTAAGTGTCCAGGACTAGGGGAACTCCCTCCACGTAACGCGGCCGTAGCAATATCAAAACCGAATTGTAATCAGTGTTTCCCGTGAAATAAATCAGACTGGCCGACGATTAAAAATCATGCTTGTTTCTTCGACGCCGCGCCGCGCCGCGCCGTGCGACGTGATGATTCATGAACGTTAACTTCGCCTCGTTTTTGCACGACCTGTACTCCGCTCAAGTTGGGCAGCATTGGGTTAAATGATCGTCGGGGTTACGTAAAGACGCATTCTGCTGGCGCCTCTCGTTCGGTCTCTCTTTCTCTCCCGCAGTCGATAGGACGCGACAGTTTTTTGTGGTTGAACGCATGTCGCCAAATGAACTGGTTGATTGTGAGACAATGCGAGGATCGGGTCGCTCGGTGTGCGAATCCGACTAATTATTAATAATTATTCAGATATTTGCAAGTTAGATTCGTGTATGAATCTAATGTGAATGTGTACAGACGAGTCTCTCCTTGCAATTCACCCGATAAGAAAGCTTCTGTCAGTACCTATGTATGTACATAACGACAAACATTTCTTCCGACCTAAAATAATATGTAAAAAGGAAAAGGTTGTTCAAAATGCTGCATAACATATTTAAATTTCAACAAAATCGGAAAGGAGTGCATATTTCTAAATAATTACCAATAATTCTTCACTGCGAGAAGTACAACATAAAAATACGATTAATTTATAGTACATAAAATAACGAATTAGATTAACACCAAAGGCGATCATGACGCTAACGTTGAGTACCACTGCCCGCGCGACGCGACTTGCGAAACTATGTATGTATTTCGTTCGCGTTTCGAAAAGGAAACACGATTTATAACTTCGCCGACGTCTTTCGTAGGTCGAAGGTTTGCTCTATCGCAAACTATCGTCTAATTAAATTTTTTTTTGCTTACGTAAATATGCTAACGTAAATATTGCTATGCTGTCCTATTGTACTTTAACTGTAGTTTAAACGTATATCCGTAGCCACAAAGATTAAACTGTGTTGCCTTGTTCGGGAGAGACTATGTATACTATACATAGCCAGATAGTTTCATGCCAGATAGAACAATGTTACTACATATTGCTATCAAGGTGGGTAACCTTTGAAAATTGATTTCTTCGAAAACTAAGTCTATACAGATAGAAACTGAAGAAATGTACAGGTTTGTTTCGAGCTCACGAAAATCGACCAGAAATGCTTGCTCAAAGTTAGAAGTCCAAACGTGTGTTGTACAATGTTCTCAAAAGGTCGAAACGCAAGAAGAGACCATTTCCCTGAATGAGATATATACTACATCTCCTGGCAAGAAAGTAGTTGGAATAGGAACGATGGGAATGTAGATAACCTTCGATTCGGAAGATAATAGGTAGTACCTGCTACGGTGTTTCTAAGAACACCATTCGAAGCTGTAAAAGGTGTCGCTGTCATGATGGAACGATAGATAGTCTACCTGCTAGCCCTTGACTACCAATTCAAAAGGGAAATATGTCTGACTGGTATATTCCAAGTCTAATTTGACAACTCTATTATTGTCCACTTAATTGTTAATGAACAATAATCCTTCGGTGTGATCGCGGTAGAAGAAAAATGATCTTATTTTTACTTAGAGATTATAAAAATATGAGAATGATCGACAATTTTGTTTGCCTCGTCAACGCGAATACAATCTCATTGAACTGTAGAATCAGTGGTTTCCTGATTATATCGAGAAAATAATACAGAAAATGTGCTGGAATTTTGAAATATTCGCAGCACCGTAAAACGTCCGGATTCGGCCAAATTGATCACAACAGGCATTCGGTGTACTGCTACCGAAAGTAATCAAGAACGTTCACACGTACCGATACCATTCACTATTCCGCTCTTGTTCCATTTGGTGCAGAAAACAAGAGCGTGCGTTTCACGCGGAAAGAGTGTGCGGGCCGCATTGAAAACGCCATCCGCGCCCGAGCCGACTTTATTCAGTCTACGGTTACGGGCTTGTGTACTGCCCATTTACCTAGGAGTCTGACCAGCTGGACACCACAGCTAATCCTCCTAGCCTATCGGTAATAAATTACGGTTCTACAGTGACCCGAACGTTTGGGCTCGTTAGCGAGGTGTGTGCAGGTGACGATTAGCATTTGGTCGCCGCGCCGCGCCGGCACGCTGCCGTTACAATATCCCGGCCTTTCACGTCGCTAAATTATTCCCTCGCCACCGGATCGACGCCGGAGGTTCGACACCTCGAGGAGTAAACGACCGCTGTGATTTAACCGGACCCCCTCCTCCTCTCTCACCCGGGAGAGCTCTGTGTACAGTTTGTCCCACGTGTTTCTCCGATTCTGCGTACGGTTTCGATGTACCTGATCGCGAGGAATTCTTCCTCGCTACCTGGCACAGTGCATTCGCGATGGACAAATATCATAAATTAATCGAGAAACTCGTCATATTTTATGACAGAATATGACGATTACAACGATGCTTACTTTAACCCCTTGCACATCCCCTATGCAATTTAAAGAATGTGCGATCGTGTGAACAACAGTCCTTTGGTGATCGAGGTACATAGAAGGAAAATGGTCTCATTTTTACCTTTTGTGAAGAATGTTTTATCGAGTAACGGAATTTTGTCCGGAATAGGGGGTTTTCAACGCACTGTGCCCGGAGGCAATTTACAATGTAATCGCGAACAATACCCGCCGCTGACAATAACCTATTATTGTTTTATGTACCTGCGGTTTGCTTTATTGGATTCCGATATTTACGGCGCGTTCGCCAGGTAATTTACGCGACTTTATGGATTGGTTGTCCCCGGAATGTACGAAGGCGACACCTGACGCGCTACAATCTCAAATAATGACCTTGCTGGTTACAGGTATGGTATTGTCCGCTTAAGTGTCGCAGGTTCGGGTCTGCGTTGCGACACTCATCCAGGTAGCTACACGGTAGGTCTCACAATTTATGGCACACACTTTAAATCAGTATAACTTTTTTCTAATGTTCTTATTGTTTTAAATTGCACCTACTCGTTGTCACCATAAATGCAGAAAATCCGCTGTCTAATTATTGCTTAAAACTGATTGCTTCGTTTTAATTTTGATAAAGTAACCAATGGAAATACAAATTTTCCTAATGGTCTGTGATCTTATTGTGATAATAATCGTCTAATATCCGAATGACTGTGTAGTCACGTTTAGAGTGATTGATAGTTCTACTGCTAAATTACACCAGTTAGTATTCAAGCATGTTGCACTACCCTTGTTTCTAGGAGAGTAGAAAGCTTAAATTAATTTACGTTCTCGGTAAGCAATAAATTAAGCAAGTGTCGATACTTCTGGCATATTTATGTTTGCACTGACAAATTTACTAAGACCAGATTCGAAATGCTAGTTTAAGAATCTTAAAATGTAGAATCAAAATAGAGTAAAATAACCGGAACAGTTGAAACTTTCACGCAATCGAATTAAAATTTATCTGCTGCTATCGCTGCTACATGTTAACTCTGTCTAACATTCCGTCACTGAATTCGACGCGTTATCGGTAGCACGAAATCAACCAGTGAAAGAAAAGTATGTTTCGTTCCGCTTGATAGAGTTTCGCGTTATTAATTAGATACGAGAAGATCGAATTATGGCAACTTCTGAAGTCCGAGATACATACATCTATATCTTGCATTATATCCTATTTTCTTCTCCTTCATATATTTGTCAATCTTGCTTTATTCGTACGTTGTACTGGCGCTATCAAAAATGTACATACATACATAGTATGTTCTTTGCGATAAGAGAGAAATTACAAGTAACAGTACGAGGGAAGTTAATTTAATAATTAGATTAACTAAAGATGAAAAACGTTTATATTCTTCTGCGTCGAAAGCATCCGCTTGCTAAGTGTGAAGGCAGGCGATCGCATTCATAAGGGATCAGTATGAGAAAGAGTACTCACCAGGTTTGCAGAGCCTGCCCCAGTGGTAAGGATTGCAGCATATGTATACAGGGTCTTTAGCGGAATGGCAGACAGGAAGTCTCTTGAGCTCGGACGAGTGTGTGAGATCTGGCCACCGCCAAATCTGGCAGCAGAGCAGGTGAGGATCGATCGGCGCGTTATCGAGCGAGCCTCGAACGGGTACCCTGCACCTTTCCGGCCTGATCGGCGATGTGCTCGAGTCCTCCGAGCCCGAGTTTTGATAGTCGTCGTCGTCTTCATCGTCGTCGTGGTCGTTCTCTAACGAGGACGAACGATGGTGTCTACGATGATGCCGCGAATGGTAGTGGTGGTGATGATTGGCGTGATGATAATGGTGGTGACGATGGTTATAATTGAACCGATGGGAACGATAGTATTGTTGCTGTTGGTCCGGATGATCGTAGGCATCCTCCGGATGCTGGCGGGGTACGAGAACGCACGAGCCAAGATCGGCGCCGCAGCTCTCGACGGCGGTGAGCAACATGTCTAGCTGATTTTCCTTGAGCGATTTCAGGAGCTCCTTGCACCTTAATAAACGAACGGGATCCTCGTCATCGTCCTGACTCTGATCTCCGCCGCAGCAACCTTGATGCAGTCTACTCGACGAGATACGACCACCACCTCCACTTCCTCCGCCGCCCCCACCGCCCCTTCCTCCACCACCGTCGCCGACTGCACCTCTTGACGACGCTCCACGCGCTCCTCTGGTTGTTTGGCCCGTCGTTGCCGTCACGTTGCTCGTGTCGTTGTCGGTGCTGTTCGTGTTGTTTGCGCGATGAATACGTGACGAATCCTCTTGAGCTTCACACTCGGTTTCATGCTCTCCACGGACCTTGGCCTTTAGGAGACGTCTAGTGAGCGCCGTCCGTTTGCTCCAGAACATGAACATGAAACAGGATTTGCGGTACGCGCATTTGGGGGCCAGTACTTTTTAACGTAGCCGCGCGGAAAATAATCTGAAATATTCGGGGGAATCAGTGTGCCTGTAACGGACACCGCCACGACACTAGATCGCCGCGAACACCGGTGATCCCGGCTCCTCTGCCCTGGTTCCCAGTTTTCCTCCCCCGTTACAGTTTCCTCAAAATGTTTTACATACACCGTCGTCCTGTGTACACTGTCAACGAGAAAACAAACACACATACGGCGCGGCGACCGAACCGAACCAAACCGAATCACAGACCGAACCACGACCGTCTCCCCGGAGGCTTCCGACAGGGCCAGCGCCGTATATTTATTTACACACTCCGTGTAGCTCGCGCACTTTGGATCACGCTCTCAAAATAATGTGACAGTTCTCTATCGCAGACGTCCTCCGGCTCCACGACGCGAGTCTTTTCGGACGATCACCACTCGTTGAACACTGTCGTGTTTCCTCGTCGTTCCCTTTTCCTTCTCCACCTCCTCCTCCTTCTCTCTCTCTCTCTCGGGAACAAGAATAATCCGAAATTACGAGCCGCTTGGCAAGAGACTCCGAATTAATGTGGACTAACGGGATACCTTCTACCCTCGTGACGTAGTTCGTGCCGATATCTTTTTTCAAACGCGTAAACGAGGCTAGGTCGGTACCGTCTGGTAACCTTGAACTCTTATTTACCTATGTGCCGCCGTACACAGAAACTGGCCAGTCGATTGGTGGACGCCAGTAGCGTGCGCGCGTTGATCCCCGTACAACAAACCGTGGGGATTCAGTCACCGACCGTGTCCAATATCTCGAGATGATCCTCGCGCACACGACACCACCGTGACAATGATCTAGAGAACCGTTTCTCGACACTATTCGTCCAACGAGACAGTCGTCAACACAGCCAGAAAATCTGCTCAACGATGACGACGACGGCGACGTTCAGAGTACGACACATAATAGTGAACAGCGAAAAGGCACGAAGGCTTCGATCGTCCATAGATGTCAACGGTCGACGGCGAGGTTCCGAACTCGCGCACTAATGGTATCACGATACACTTATCCGCTCCGGATGTGCCAGCAGCACGGATCGGTGGCGCTCACACAACACCGGTTCTTGACTTTTCTCCGACGTTCTGTATCGACAGGCGGCGCCTTAACCTCGCGACCTGCCACACGTACGCAAACAAGCTTGCAAACGCGCGCGCACACGTTTGTATTACCACAGAGAATACACGCGATCTTGTGAGTGGTTTCGGGAATTAAAGTAGCTCTGTCTTGTCGGCGGGTGTGCGTGTGTATTTTTCCTTAGGAGATTACTCTGCCGGCCACGGTGTACCACACCGCTTGATCAGTGTCTTTCGAATCTCGCACGTCTATGCCCCGTAGGACACGAGGATGGTGCCGGTCTCGTTTTTGATACTCCTTTGCCCGAGCGGTGGCCAATGCCGGCGCGCCGGCACCGCATAACAACAACAGCAACAACAATAACAACGACGACGAAGACGACGACGACACTTTAACCTCAAACCCGAGATTGTCGCGTCGATCACTCCCCGTCATCCGTATGCGCGTATCACCGAGTGACATTTTCCGCTTGCATCGTCTGTCTTGTTCTCTTTCTTTCTTTCTTTCTCGTTCTCTCTCTCTCTCTATCTCTCCCGTTCTTTCTAGCTCACTGTTTTCTCACTATACACCGTAACACACTTGTCGCTCGTCACCCATCGCCGTCGCCGGCCTGCGGGCTTATTCGCGCGAGGCGACCGCGAGGACGCGCACTGTCACATTCTTGAAATCGCTGCCCGGAGAGCGAGCGAGAACGCGTAGGAGCACTAACTGTAGGAGGGATAAAACACGAAACCAACAGACAGACGGATAGACAGAAGATAAAGAGAGAGTGTGTATTTGTGTGTGTGTGTGCGAGAGGTCTCGCGAACTGGCGTGCGAGAGAACCAACAAAATACACACGACGAGAGGGAAAAAAAATAATGAAGAAGAGAGTAGGGGAGGAGCGGCGCGCACGGATATATAACTCGCGGAGGGCGAGAGAGGTCGAACGAGCGTAGCGCTTCGGTTTGTTTAATAAATTCTCCGACAGCGGATGAAAAAGTTCGTGACGCGTGGCCGGGCGATCGGTCCCGTTCGCTCGGATCTTTTCGACTGTTTCGACGAACTCTCCTCTACTCGTATACTGGTCTCGTACTCGTCTCCACGCGCGCGCAGATATACTGACGTCGTCACGGGGCAAACTGTTGCGAAGAACAACTGCGATTACGGCCGTAACACGACTCGACTCGGCTCGGCTCCGCTCGACGACGCGACTGGTACGCACGAGGTCTCCGTCATGAGCGCACACACCGATTTCCACCGCCTCTTCCTCCACCTCCTCGTTCCGCCGCCGCCGCCGTCGCTCGTCTCGTCCCGTCCGTCTCGTCTCGGCGCGCCGATACACCGACCGCAGCATACTAAACACACAAGGGAGATTGTTAAACATGGCCGTCGCCGCCAAGCCGTTGTCTGCGGCGATCGCCGCGAGAGGCGCCATCGCAGCCGCCGCACACTCTGCAAACACGCCGAAAACCTGGCCAAAGTGCTTACTATTTTTCGAAGCAAAGAATTTTGTTCATCCGAGTGCTGATATCATAAGGTTATAGTTTCAACTGTTAGAAACTATAAGAATTAGTATCAGAAATTAATTTGAACATTGCTAAATTATATTTTTAGTTAAGGTCTTCTTCATGCGAATACTGTGAACCGTTATATTTATTTCTTCATATGTATTGTGCTAAATCTGTACAGTTTGATGACTAAATATTGAAATTGTAAAGGCAGAAATAATTTCCTGATCATTGATATACATGTATGCTGCAATCCTTACCCCTGAGACAGGCTCTGCAAACCCGGTGAATATGTACTCTTTCTCATACCGATCCCTTTGAATGCGTAAGTGCGCAAACATGTCCAAAAGCCAGCCAAAATATTAGGTTAGTAACTTTTGCGACCTTTTCGTAATTCTTTCATTGTATTTATCATTATAACCTCATTTATTGACGATTCCTTTTGAACAGTATATCATTGGAAAGCAGTGGCGCACCCAGGATGTAATCTCGGGAGGGGGGGGCGAGTTGAACCCAGTCCTAGGTTTTGCGTGATGACCTTTTTTTTAGCCAAAGTATCTGTCAACGGTACTCAAGGTTATCCCGCGATTTTAATTTTGGAAGCCAAACATTTTTTCCTTTGGGGGGGGACTTGACCCCTGGCTCCCCTTGGGTGCGCCGCTATTGGAAAGCACTGAAGTTTGCGATTAATTTGATATAAACTATTCGTGCTTAAAAAATATATATACATATATATAAATGACTTTGTTTGAGAAAATGTGGAGGTCGCGAACTTGTTGTTAGTTGCAACCTAATACAATTTTTCGAAGTAAAGAATTTTGTTCATCCTGAGTGGTGACGTCATTAAGTGATATATTGGAAAGAGAGAAAACAGAGTTTGTTGCAATTCAAGTAGAGAACTTATATTTCGCATATAGATCCGCTATCTATTTATGAATGGATCGATTTATTTCAGAGAAACCTTCAGCGTCCGGCACTAGGGAAACTGCCCCTACTCCTCGCGGTATTTCTTGCGGAACACCCTATACATTGAAATATATAAGTTGAGCGAAGGGCATCCTGATGCACACTTAATTGGACCAAGACACCGAGGCACCAAGAACGTGGACGGCCCTGGAGAATTTACCGGGCTTTACCGAATGAACGAACGAGACGAAATCAGAGCATGCGAAAAGGTGAGAAAGAGAGAAAGAAGGCGCCGCGAAGAGAAGGAGAGAGTCGGAGAGAGAGAGAGAGAGAGAGAGAGAAAGAGAGAGAACAACGGACAGTTTGCGGAGGCCAGGCGCCTGATTACTAGCCAGCTCAGGACGCCAGACATACATAACTAAATAACTTCCTAAATTCTATATCATTTCGGAGAGGGTTCCGACGGTGAAATAACGCGTCTAGACGTTGCAAAAGAAAACGAACGCGACGCCGACAGGAAAAAAAGCGTGCTTTAATGCGTCGAGACACTGATTTATACATGTATACGAGCTTCCAGAGCATGATATCGATTCAAAAATCGTCTTATCTATGCAGAAACAAATAGCGAATGTACAAATAGGTTCGTACGAATGAAATCTCCTTTCCAAAGCGGTGATACGAGGTCTGTTAAAAAAAAACGGGAATTTCGTAATTTCGCGGGTTGTATTTGTCCGATTCACGGTAATTTTTTTTTGTGTAAATATGTCTGAAAAATGTCTGTACATTGGTTGTCGAATTCGATGTTTAGTCTATTGTTAGCTTTCGAGAAGGTTACACGTGTTTTGGTACTGTTTCATGGCTTTTGCACCACGATAATGCACCTGCTCACACTTCATTGCTTGTTCCTGATTTTTTGGCCCACTACATATAATGATGCCCCAGCCTCCATATTTACCAGACATGGTACGGCGGGTGACCTTTTTTGTTTTCAAAAATGCAAAGAACCTTAACCCTTTGCACTCCTTTGTCGAGTGTGACTCGACATCGGAGAAAATCATCAGTTGATTTTGTAGAAATTTTTAGCATTAATATTCCGTGGTTGAAAAAAAAAAACACGTTAACCGACATTCTTGACGCGAATCCTGGAGTAAATTATTAAAATTAATGCGAATTTTAGGAATTCTTTATAAAAAAAGTATTCAATACATACTTTCGAATGTCCAGGAATATTTTATTGGCTAATTAAAAAATAGTATCTCGGCACCAAAAGCGTTTATCAGCGGGCGCTCTAAACGGGAAAACACTAAAAATAAAAAATATCTCCTTTATTATTTCTCCTTCGTATTTCGATATTAATAGATTAATACTTTTTTCTAGCGAATATGAAGCTCATCATTACAACTAACGCGCTCCATATTTAACAACCCCGACAGATGGATAACACGTGCGACAGACCCATCGAAGATACGAGCAAAGTCCTTCCGGCACAACCGCGTCTAATTAAGAAAAGCTACATTTTCCCATCTAAATCCACCTTTAACCATTCACGAAAAACCGAGTTGACAATCGCAGTACTATTTTGATCGTGGTCGGAGTAACATCTCGTTCGCTGTCACGATTTCTGTGGATTCGACGGAGGAACAGAAGATTCTCATCAATTTGTAAGTACCTGTACTTTACATTAGTATTTCATAATTTCATAATTAGTATTCTAATGTGTATAACAATAATTTGTAAAACGATTTGATTTTTTTTACAAAATCTCACTTAAAACTACTTTCTTTGTAAAAGGTTGAAATTGATTCGCAAAAGATTGACATTACTACGATATATAAATATTTATGAAAACTACCCTCCTAAATAATTTTTCAATTTATAGAATTTTTTTTTCATTTTCATCTTCCACAGCATGTAAAAATATTTTAAAGGAAAGTGAATATGTAATGTTGCGCGAAAGGCGAAAATAGAATATGCAAACGTTAAAATGAGTTCAGGCTTGTGGTTGTGCCATTTAATTTTTACGAAATTATCACAATATTTAAATATCAACAATTTTTCAATGATCGGAAATGTAGCGTGTAAATACTTTTTGGATCAACTGTATACGCACCGTTGCATACGATACATTCTTAGAATCGTGGAATCGTAAAGCATATTTCTAGCCAGACCTCATTGCTTCATCCGCTTCCCATAAAAATATGAATCTGCATAAACATCCGCCGTCCACTCACAGCCATTAATCCGCGAAAGCCGTCAGAAAGTCGTAATCTTAAAAAGCAGTATTAAATGGCAATTACTTTCATCGAATTTAATGTCCCATTGAAATATCAAGCTGGCAGTTTACACGTGTTCTCCCGCCATATAAAGGGGTCCGAAGAATACGTGTAAATGCAGAAAGTGTCGGAGCAGTACAGTGCGCGCGGATGCTCGCCGCGTTTTACGATATACATAATTAACATACCTAAACAAACAGAAACGTGCCGGCGGTATTCCGAGGTGCCCGGGCCTTCGTTCGGCGCTCCGCAGATTACATATACGGTCTCCCGAGGAAATCCTCAATATTATAAGCCCGTGGCGAATGCCCATTCCGTAACGGCTTGCGCGAGAGCATAGCTATGTATGTACCAGGACAGGTCGGCGCGGACACGCACCGTGCTTTTGCTTTGTTCTATTTCCAAACACGAAAATTATTCGCGTTCCATGCGCTACGGTGCCGGAGCATGGCGCCAGTCTTAACATATCGCGTCGATGGCACCGGTAGTCGCCGCGCCGCGCCGCGCCGCGCACCGGATCGGATCGTGGACGTTGCACGAGAAACATTCGGAACAATTCATTTCACGCTTCCCCGCTTATTGTGCAATGCTCATTATCCGACAATCGATTATTACAGCATTCGATCGATGTGTCGCGGAGACAATGCGCAAAGAGACCAACACGCATAGTCGAGGTATTCGCGATAGACGCGTACGAGCGCGGAATGCTTGTCGGTCTTCGTCTTCTTCTTCTCCTTCGTCTTCGTCTTCTTCTTCTTCTTCTTCCTCCTTCTCCTCCTCCTTCTCCTCCTTTTCTTTTTCTTTTTTATCATATCGTGCAATGTAAAGACGCGATACTCTTCTTTGAACGACGCTCGAATCTCCGACGGCGCCGCTGTCAACGCTCCAAATTCCAACCACGACGACGAGAGCGATCACCGTCGTTCTTCGAAGCGGCTACTCACGATTCCCCTATAATTCATCTTCCGCGAATCGCGCAGGCATTTCATGCTATTCTTGGTCCACTGGTGACCGTCTACCGATGGACCTCCGATGAACCGGGACGTTGGCTTTGAAACGCCTGTCGAAACGACCATCAGGGATTAACTTTTTAAGAAAACAAATGAGGTGTTAAGTAAGAGGAAGTTTAAGAAAATAAACAAAATATTAATTTTGCAAACAGATGATTGTTACGGTGTTATCTAAACTTGTTAAACGGGATATTGTGAAAGAAACATTCGGAACAACCTGATACGTAGTACGAATCTAACATCAACCAAGGAAGTTTTGAATCTCCGGTTTCAAATAACAATGGGCAGTCTGGCCAGGCTGAATAATTCAACAGCATAATTAATATATGTAGTCGCTTCCCGTGTTCAGTTTCTTAGACGAGGTCTAGTCACCTGTCGCGTCGCCGCGTTTTCACACATTTATGGAAATTCGAAAGTCTTAACGACATCCGTTTGCGAATGGAAAAACCCGGTTGTCCCCTGTGGGAGACACGTTAGCCATGCTCACCGGACCGTGCGTAATCGTCTACATCGCTGGCGCCTATCCCTACTTAATTCTTTGTCGTAAAACAAGGTGGGACATTTATTTTTCCGGTTGGGACCGCTTTTAGAAACTTTTACATCCCCGAATGGAACCGCAAACCTGCACCACCTACTTTCGATCTTCCGCGTCTCCACGGCGAAATCCGGTCGAACGATAAACCAATGACTATCATTCGCACCTCAATCGAAGAGAACTCGGATTATCCTCTCATAATTTTCGTTCATTTTCAGTTTACACTTTAGCTAGACCAATTATTCCTTTATACTCTCATTTCAAACAATGATGATTACGCCATCCTGCAAGTAATGCAAAGTTTCTTTGATAGTTCTGAAAAGTTTTGAAATTACTATATTAACTCTGTGGATCTTTATGCATTTATAGCAAAATTGAGTAGATGAAATTTAAAAAAAATTGTAGGGACATTTTGAAAATTGAACATTTCTCATTTATTAAAATTAAAGGGAGAAAGAACATTCTAGTTGGTTTCTATTTATTGCAATCGCGACGCAGCATTTAATGCAAAATAAATTACAGAATGCCTTCAGATTAATAAAAAAACTTCCAAATCGCCAGTAAATATCCGGTAACTGGTACCTTTACCCTAAAGATCCGCAGTATCCGTATCGCGTATAATTTTCGAGTATGCGAATATTGTCGAGAAAACAGGCTTCCAAACGCACAGTCATATCGCGCGTTTCCTCTCGGACCGTCTCTGTCTGGATACCACGAATTTCAGTTCTCTCGACCTTGTATCCGGTACTTTTTACGGGCCGGACGTGAGACCGCCGACGACCGGAAGACTACTTCGGGATGGCGCGAGCGTTGCTGATATGTAATCGGCGTGGCTCGTCGCGTCGCGTCGCGTCGTGCCGTGGCATTGCATGGCGTGGCGAGGCTGCGTCGAGCACCTGCGGCCACGCGTTGCGACGGCCCTGTGTAAAAGCAGCGACGAGGACGACGTGGCCCGATGGGTGGGAGAGGTATGATGGGACAGGTGCGGCTCGTAACTTCCTGGATAATATCGGCCGGTCCGGACTCCGGACGCGCGACCGGCGCTAACGCTGACGCTTACGTTAGCGGTGGCGCCACTCGGATCCACGCCGTAGGCGCCTGTCCGTCCCGTTCCCCTCTCCCGCCCCGTGACTCGTGCACCCTCTCTTCGTTTCTTTTCCTCTTTCTCTCTCCCTCCCTCTCCCCCTCTACCCCTCTACCCCTACCCCTCTCTCTTTCTTGCTCTCTCGCGTTCGCCCATCATTTCTCTTTGGCCATGTTTGCCGCATTATACGATTCGCTCGTAAGCGTTCTGCTGTAAATTTCGATTATTCTTCGCTTCATTCCGCTCTCTCCCTCTCTCTCTCTCTCTCTCTCTCTCTCTCTCTCTCTCTCTCTCTCTCTCTCTCTCTGTGTGTGTGTTTGTGTGTGTTTGTGTCTGGACGTTGCCGATTCAATTCGAAACTTGGTCGTTAACACATTGCCGACCGGTGATTATTGCATAATTTTGAAAAACCTATGGCCATGGCTAAATACTTTTTAAGGGAACCTTCAACAGCGACAGCCATTTTTATTGTGAACTAACAAGTCCCCGCAATAACGTCATCTAAGACTTTCATTTAAAATTTTTCTTTTGGTACAGCACAATTATTGAAAATCTCATTAAATAGGCTTTCGGTAGGTAAAGCGTCATGCTATGTCCGCTCCGAAGCAACATCGAGCAACTTTTTGTCGTTTCCCCTTGCTTTCTTCTTTTTCTACCGAATAAAGGAAGAAGAGGAAGGCAACAAGATGCGAAAAGTTGCTCGATGTTGCTTCGGAGCGGACATGGCCGTAGCTTCATGTCTACAGTCGATCAGAAAACTCTTTGTACGCCCTTCGAAATAGAATAGAACTTTCTTAAAATTGAATTTAACCCTTATGTAGCCAGTCAAAATGTATGAATTAATATATTAGCGGGGAAGAATGGACATTCAGAGAAATTCTGTAATATTTTTAGAGGGAAATTAACAAGTTGTTGCAAGAAATGCAGTAAATGGGTACCCGGGTACCCGAATTTTATTAAGACCCAGGTCATATATTTGTGTTTTTTAAATCGTCTGATATTTTGACTGTCTTGTGGTTTACTTACTCATTTTTGTCATAACTGCATAAAATCCGCAGTCTAGTGATTACTGATTTATTCTACTAACGATTAATTGATTAATGATTATGATTAGCATGTTTACTAACTCTGGTATACGTCAATGTCTGCTGGTTTCATTGTCCAAATTGAATATCGTTTGAAGGCTACGAGAATTAGGATTTCTATCGCCATGCGTATGTTCTTATGCGTGTCCATTGCCGGTTTTCGAACGATGTTGTCAGCAAAACCAGCACCATCTTTATTCATGCACACTGGCTGGTTGACGAGAGGCGGGACTCCGTGAAGAGCACGCATAACCAAGGCGCATGCATATGAAATCGTGCACATCGACACGGGGAATTTAATATTTGAAAGGAGGCTTCACCGACTGCATTTGAAGTCGAGGTGCCGTTGGAATTATTTGCCGCAATGATTTCCGAAGCACCGCTCTCGCCATGCGCTAACGCCCCACGCTGGGCCAGAATCGCAAAAAGCTGAACAAAATTCATGCCTCTGTTAATCATACATTATTGATAGACCGCGAATGTTTTTTTATGCGTTTACGGCATGATGTAATTTAGAACAGTAGATACATTAGAAAAATGTAAACATATATTATAAAGGTTAAACATATTAAGAAGGGAAATACATTTCTGTTTCACTCCAGCTTGTTGTAATTCACGTAAAAAAGACTTTATTTTGCATGAAAATCCGCTGTCTAATTATTGTTAATTAATGTTTAATTTGTGTGTGTGTGTGTGCTAGAATAGAAAATTGAAAGTTTGCTAGTTGATTTCGAATGTAATTTTATTGAAATAGTTGAAGAAACCCGTCATCTCTGAACAAAAGTTAGCACACACACACACGCACACGCACACACAAAAAGTTAGTAAGATAAAGATATTACTAATACGTATTTGAATTTTAAAAAGTCACGACTCCCCTTTCAATAACGTTACTGGATCACAGGCAATGAATCGCTTTCGTTCAACATCATTTATCAGACTGTGATTTATGTATGTGTACACAAGCTGAACGCAGCGCAATGTCAATGTTACTGTCATGATAATGTCGAAGGTTTCGATGCATATCTGCATACACTCGCGCGTAGATCATGGATATAAATAACGTAACGCAGTAACGTAAATAACGTAATTTCGCAAACCGGAGAGCGATATCTTTTTTGTGCATTTAATTATATAATTAAATTTGTTTAACGTGCACGTGCGACGTACATGGAGTATAAATAATTCTGATGATTAATAGAATACAATAGTAGCTACAATTATTTACATGAATTTTATTACTTAAAATTGTTATAGTAGTACGAAATGAAAATTCGGATAATTAATGGATAAATTCGAATAATTATTAACCCTTTACTACTATTTTAAGCGTTTTATTTGAAATTTGAAAAACTATTTATTTTAAACAATTTTGTCTACTAATTATATTACATATATCTCTCAAGCTTTGTTGTGATTTATATTTGTAGAACTTATATTTGTAAAGGAAGAATCATTAGATATAAAAACCCGTTTTATTTACATTTTTCTTTCTCTAATGTCGAGTTACACTTGACAAAGCAGTGCGAAGGGTTAATAGATAGAATAAAGAAACATTGATATGAAAAGAGTTAATTATGGATCGAAAAAATTTGACTCGACTTATTTCATTTTCTTATCGACATAGTTTCGCCGGCCTGCAACGATACTTCATGCGTCTGCCTTGTGTCCACGTGGGTTGCTATTCACATGATATCACCATTTCTTACCTGTTGCAGCGCCGACATTCCACTATTGGTCAATTGTCGCACATGCGCCGTATCCGAGCCTGAGGTAGGATGCAATGTTCTCCGCAATCTATAGTCAAAAGTAAAACGTGATGAAATGTGATCTTACTAACCCTTTGCACTCGGAGCTATTTTAACTCGGAAATTAAACATTTCTTCCGCGATCTAGAATAACTATTCTACATTAACTTTTTTCTTTGTATGAACATGTAAAATTGATGTAACACCTCGTACAATACTTAAATGTTTAGTAATTGATTAGTAGACAGCGATCTTTATGCAAAAGTGCGATAAATTATTCGAAAAGAAAGAAAATAGGCCGTCCAGTGGAAAAATAATGTTGTCCAGCTAGCGCGAAGAGTAACCGAAGAACCGTGCGATAGCTCGTTGTTGCGGAGTCGCGCGGGAAATTTAAACGAGTCGCGGGCGATGCTGCGAGAGATCGATCGGGACGTGTTGACGACCGTCGGATTTCGGAGACGAAAGTGGAAGCGGTGGTTGTGTAACGGTTCGAGGGAATCGCTCGAGCCAAAAGGCAAGAAGGAATTGGAATAAACAATGGTAGACCGACTGCGTCGATCGTCGAGCGTCGACTGGCCGCGAGCCCGACGACCACGCAATATGTAGCATGGTATAGAGAGGACGACTGGAGCCTGTCTGCTCACCCCTGTGGTTGTCTGTTGCCTAAGGGCGGCCTCGTCCGGCGCGAATTCGCGGCGACACGGCAGCGGCGCGCCAGTAACGTGGCGACGCGGATCTTGACGCCATTCCACGGGGTCTGTGTGCGTGTCCCCCGTCTGTACGTGTGGCTACCCCCTTGGCTCGGCCCCCGCTTCCATGTGACGCGTGGCCTGTCCGTGTGCCTGTGTAGTTGTAGCCGTGTGCCGGTTGCCGGTGCCATGCCGGTGCACCAGAAAGGGTGCCGGCGCGGCACCGGCCGAAAGAGAAAGAACGAAAATGGGGAGGAGACGTATGTGTATGCTCATGCATGGCCAACGAGGAGAATACTCCCGGAATGGTACACACCAAGGTGCTTGACCGAGTCAAGCCAAACGACTAACCGTATACCGGGGACGGGGACTTTTCTTGCTCCCAACCCGGGGATAAACAATTCCATTTATGCTATGCGGCTCCATCCGCGCCGAATCCCCCGCCGAATCCCCCGCCGAATCCCCCGTCGAATCCCCCGTCGAATCCCGCGCCGATCCTTTCCCAGTCGATGTAAAGCACAGTATAATCGACGGTCGTCATTGCCGTAAACACGCCGGAGTTTCCTCCACCGAACTGTTTATGCCGTTCCCCGTCGACGGGAAATTCGGACACGGTATCGGACCGATTACGAATTCGCATATCGACCGAGATGCCCGTTACCGTTCCTCGACGTCCGAGTTCGAATCAACGGACTTCGAACACAACGTGTATTGAGTAGGGGAGTTCCCTTACGGCCGGACGCTTAAGGTTTTTTGAAACAAATAACGAAGAATAATGTTTTAATCTTTTTATTCTGCAGTATTTATAAGTTCACCCCTTGCACTACGATTTATTTCACGGTTTCACTGATTAGAATTGTAATATGACAAGTAACTAATGGCTCCAGTTTACAGAGTCATTCGCAATCCTATGTCTCACGAACTCGGTTCAATAGCTCGCTGAATAGTTTAAATATTAAAACGTTAATCGGTCGGCCATTTTTCTAATATCTGATCCGACGCGATCTAATTTCGTTTGCTTTCGTGCTCTCGGTAAACACGTGTATAAATACTGGACGCGTGTTTGCTCGTTTCGTTAAAAGTCGAACACTATTTCTGTCGGACACATGCATTTAAATGTCGTTCTTTTGGGCGGTCCGCAAGAACGGAACGCGGATAATGATACCGATGGTCTGAAACGGGATGAGAAGCATCATTAGTGTACCTAATTCCGTAACAGCGGTATGCAACATTATAAATTATCCAACGAGTCTTAATCATCCGAAATACGAGGAGATCTTTAATATTATTTGCTTTCTTGATGTCAAAAGACAGCCGGACTCCATCATATGTTGGTAACAGCACGGCGAATGTTACTGTTCATTTGTCATATTTCAACTCTCCGTCGTGTATTATTAAACTGTTATCTGAGAGAACATATACTTTAATTGAATCGAACAGGATTTGTTCGAAGTTACAGTTCGCGAGTGATTCATGAGTGACAAACGCTTCGTAAAATTTTAACAGCACCGTATCGTCGGCAATATGCGGTTCATGTTTTCCGATTTTTCAGATTATTGCGTTCGCATCGGTGCCGTTGGTTTCAATTTGTCGTCAGGCAATCAACATGAGTTAGCGATTCTATTTTATGAGCGCTCTCCTGCCGATACGACGGTACACCAAGCGAAGGAAGAAGGGATGTTATAGCATCGAGATATCAATTCTCATGTAATGACACAATCGTAGCCAGTCGGTCGGATGTCGGTTTTAAGTGTGGGTGGAAGGTGATTGTGACGACCCAGGTCCGGCTTCGTTCTCCAACCCGTTGTTTATCAAGTTCCCCTTCGCATAACAAGCATCAAAACACTTGGCGCCCCACGCTGGAGCCGTCGTAGTCGTCTTCCGCCCCAATGGTCGCTTCTACTTTTCGTGGATATGCGAGGGTAGGCGCTGGCATGGGTTAAAACATGGATACCGAGAGGGAGAATCTCTATACACACACAACCGTCCTTCCTATCCGCCAAAAAAATGATTTACCGTTGGGAATCTGAAGGCTCTGCGACGCCATCATCCAAATCACCGTCAAGACAACGCTGGAATTTTTTCAACGCTCGATCAATCCGATCGTGGTGAACTCGCGATGTTCCCTTGTAAGATGTATTCGATGTAAGATAGTTCGGAGGAACACTTCTGAGGTTTACTATTTGTACATTTATACAACATTTAATACATTTTTAGGCAGAGGGGGGATTCGTTTTTCGTAGATCCTACGGTTTCCGTTTTGCTTTACTGTATTTCCGTGCTACCTTCTTCAATGCATGCATATGTTACAAGTTACCCCTTGGAACTCGAGTGATGACTCCGAGTCACCGCAAAAATATTGTTTACATTATTAAATAAGTAGGTAGTAGCTAATCAATTATCATTAAAAGAGTCTACTAGACAAACTTTCTATACATGTTTTACACAACAAGTCGCAATAGTCGCAATTGTCTTCGATCGTAAAAGTTCACCGATCTGTTATTATTCTTCAAGCATCCTCCGCGAAGTTCTTTCGAAATACATGAATAGATTTGAAAAACACTTCTCTCGATTGAAGTGATATTATAGGAATCCTGTAGAACCATAAAACCAACCACCATTCTCCAGAACAAACGTCTTATGATCAATCGAGAGCGTACTGGTTTAGTAAGAAGAGGGGACGAGCTACAGACACTGTGGCACCGGACGAGGGATATTTAATTCATTTCAAGCAACATATTTTTCTTCATATTCGCCTTGTTCTTCTAAATCTAAATTGTCCAGACCGATGCAATCTTTCGTGTATGTCAAGTTGTTCACGCGGTACACTAAAGCAAACATATTTTATTAAGTATTCATTCATGTCTAATTGAGGCCATTATACCAAGTCTTCGCAATTATACGAATTTATTTGATTACTGTTTTCACGTGATGTTATGTGTACAAATTAATTTGAAGTCCTCGGAATCAATCAATTGTAATGAGTAGACTGCGGATCTTTATGCATTTCTGGCTTCCGAAAATGTTCAAAAAATGGTAGAATATAAAATTCCACAGAATTTATATTATGATTTTTTTTTATTTATTTCAGAACTACGAAGTTTACTATATCAGTGAAAATAACATTTTACATGATTCCACTTTTTTCAGATTTACCTACAAAAATTGAAAATTACATAAACATCCGCAGTCTAGTTATGTACATTTGCTTTATTAAACTGTCATCCGCCAGAAAAGGAGACGTGTTTTCTAAGGAAACTTCTCGGGACTAATCGGAAATGTATCGGTTTTGGAGGGTTGTGGTATGCCAGAGTGGCATCGAGTTACAGTCAGCCCGGATTAATAATTATTCGTGGAGAAAACACGATGGTATCGATGTATCCTGGATCGCGAATTTCAGCTGACAGTACCAAGGCGAACGTGTGTTGGTGTAAGGAGGATGGGTGAAGCTAGGGCGGGGCGCCCTCCGGCTTGGCGACCGATGAGCAATGTCCCACCCCCGCCGTGACGGTGCCACGATGCCAACAGAAGAAGTATTCTTGCATTGGTCCGACGTCGTGGTCGTCGTCGACGACGTCGTTGTCGTCTTCATCGTGTCGTCGGTCGCCAGTGGCGGCGACGGTGTCGGCGACGCTCCACGGTTGGCGTCGAGGTTGGCGTCGAGGTTGGCGTCGAGGTTAGCGCCGGCCGGTCGCTGGAATCGGCGCCCGGCTGTCTCTTTCTCCCTTTCCGTCTCACTCCACGTTTCGTCGTCCGTCTGCACGGGAGAGCGGCCGTCGTTACGTCGTCCGTTCGACGGCGACGACATGGCTCTGCTCCCTGTCGCCGACGCCATCCGTCGCTCCTGCACCACTGCCACCCTTTCCCCGCTCTTTTTTCCCCTCTAGCCGCCGACGCCGCCGCCACCGCCGCCGCCGCCATGTCGATATATTCGACGACGATGTGTTTAGATAATGAAACTCCATTCGCCCCAAAAAATTTCCAGTCCGACTGTCGCTCGCCGTTCTCTCCACCCCCTTGTTTGTCGATGTTGAAAACATTGGCTTCTGTCCATTGACACGTAACACCGCCGACGCCTGTTAAACACGCATTCAACTCACTGTTACAGGTGAACGATGACGGCGCTCCCTTGGCTCCGCAAATGTAAATCAGCCGCTGATTCATCGACACTTTTGCTCATCGATACCGTCGCTTCTACTATTGTCGCTTCTTGCTATTACCATCGAAATTCGAGAAGATACAGTTCTAAGGGGGTAGACTCTTGTTTCCTGGATTGCAAGGGTGCGGGATGCGCCTTCTAATTTCTCGATGATGCAAAGATGGGGGTTTTCAGTAGTCAAAAGCGCTAGATATTTTTACGTTTACGAGGCGTAATTTGCATTATTTGTAGATCTATTTAGTAGAAGAGCCGCAGTCAATTAGTCAAAGAGCCGCAGTTTGCCGATTACTGGCTTAAACCAAACTTCATTTACATCTGTAGTATCTAAAGGGGATCAGGAAGTAATCGCTGTGATAGAGTTAGACTCTGCAGTTTTGTTTACAATGTCCAAATTACTCGGATTTTATTGGATTTTTGGGGGGTGATCGCTCGACAGTCAACGTGATAAAAGCGATATGTGTATGATAATTGTGTAATCTGATCCCTCGCGTCTGGAGGTATGTAGGTCTAACCGAGCTTGTTTCTGAACTTGATTGCATTTCTGATCTGTTCTCTAGGTCGTTCTAATTGAAATTCACGCAATGGGTAAAGGATTTTGAGATCTGTCGCGTTAAAATAAGTAACCCGTCCAGTGAGAGTACAATAAAACAACTTTCTTTGGCACTTATAACCGAAAGGAGGTTCCGTTCTTGGCAAGAGGCTCTCTTGGACGAGGGGTGTCATAAGCTGACTCCATTTGTTTATATTAAAATATTTTATCTTAGGTAATAAATTTCCTCTCGGGAACGTTAACAGGAATCGTCGACAAACAACAACGTCCCTACTTTCCAACTCCCTCTCTCCGGATTTTTTCGCTGCGCGGAGACGTTTTAGTCGGCCGGCTTTTTAGGTAATTATATTTCAGGCTCTGCGGAGTCAGAAATCATTGCGCGGCTCGATGGGGTAGGGTCGCGAAAGAGATATTGAAAGAAAAGGTTTGCCAAACGGAGGAGTCGAGCCAGCGAAAGTTTCGCTCGATTGGTTGCGTCGGGCCTTTTCGCCGAAGAAGAGAGCCGGGGCGTCCGAAACTGCTCCGTCTCGACGCCGCGCCGTTGCTGGCGGCTCCTATGCGTTGTTCCCTCTGATCGCTTTCCTCATCTTCCCCACGCGGCCACGCCAGTGTCGGTCCATCCTGGCGTCGTTTAACTCAGACCATTATCCGTATACCACGATTATAGGGCAACGGGACCGACAAACAGGCTTGGGCCAGACCCCCTGGCACCCTCTTCGCAACGTCCCTTCCCTCTTTCTCGCTTCATCCTTCGCACGGTCGCGACGACCGTCGTCATCGACTACGTAAATAAACCCGTGCACCGGCTAACTTTATTCAGGGGGGAATCCGGTTTACCAACTTCAAAAAATCCGTTCCTTTTTTACTTCCACCAAGAGTAGCACGCATAGAGATTACATGCCGAAACTTTCAGACAGAAATTCGAAGTACGGTAATGCCTTGATTGATATACAAGGTGGACCAATAACTACAACCACCATTAGCGATAGGATTGATACCGATAGAAGGAAATATTGTCATGCAAACATTTCTTATATAGGTTTGGCACTCCAAATTCACGCTTATGCAAATAAACACATTTTTTCAAATAAATTTCACCTTTTTGAAAATCAATTTTACCCTTTTAGAAATCAAATTCAACCTTTTACACGCGTACCTAACGAATTTTCAAACTCGATTTTCTCGAAAATGAACCCCCGTATGAAAAAGCTATATTCCTTATTTTCGACCAGATTTTATGTGAGGAAGCATTCCCTTGCCGATTGTACTACGATATCGCAAACACCCTGTATGTATACAGTGACACCTTGTATATCTACAATCCTGAGAACCTTAAAAATTTTCCGTTGTGTGTGTCTCCTTTTGTATCAGGCTCGTTGTCATATTTTCGCTCCTCCGCAACACACCACCTTTGTGGTGCTGTTACGTAGGACTGTGCGAGTACCCGCAAAATGCGAGTCGAGCTAGAGCCAAGCTCGGCTCGATCAATCGAGTCGAGCTTGGCTCGCATTTTGCGGGTACTCACTCGCACAGCCCTAGTGGTAACGTGTCCTCGTGGAACAATAATGCCGCGGCCGCGGTATCAGCCGGTAAAGAAACCCAAGAGAGCAGCCTGTAAAAATTAGTATCGACGGGAACTTAACCTCTACGTCGCGAGGCAAGAGCGATTCGATTCTACGGAAATATCATGGAAATATCGTGAATTTAACGGGCATGTAACTTTGACTCCGCGGATCAATCTGCTTTACGCAATGTGTTGCGTTACATATTAGTAATAACGATAAGATTACTCCCGTTTAGGCTGATTGTGCCATAACGTAGACGAAACAGCGCGTAACGCTGCCTCGGATCGCAGCGAGGATGAACGCAAGCTGTATACGGGTTAGATCGTTCGTACGTTAGTTTCCCGACTATCGAACCGGCCTACGGTCACGCGGTGAAGTGTACACGTTATTCAAACTTGTTGTTGCTGTTGCATCTTCGCCAGGCCACCTACTTAACTCGTGTCTAGATTATTTACGTCGTATTGTGAGTCGGTCGACGAATGAAATATGAGCGTAGCATCGAACGCAACATACTTAGGGCTCGATCTGAGCACGCAGCAGGTAAATCTCTCTGAAAACAAATCGCATCAATCGTTGGCCCGTTCTTCATCGCATCTGTCTAATGCTTTTTCTCGGAGGAACAGTCTACGACACGATTTCTCATTGAACAAAAAAGCTTTACGGTTGTCGCGTGTCATGGATGACAATCTCGGCCGTTCAAGACTCATTTCTCTTGTTCCTCCTTCGCCTTCCAATATTTATTTCTATTTCTGACTCTGTTTCATTCGCTTCGCTCAGCTTTACTTATTTCCCGGAAATAGTTCGCGTGGTTCTACAACAGTAACGCGAAGGAAGTTGACATTCGTTTTTCCGGACAGTAGTTTATCCTTTTCGTTCAACAGCATTCAGTCATCGGTTGGACCGCGCATCGGCCACCGCGCGTGCGCGCCGCTGAACACGCTTTCCTTTTAAACCACGGAATTTCTTTTCGTAGAGAATTCTTTTTACGACGGAAAACATGATAATCGAGGCTGGGCTTGGATGAAACTGTATGTAAGATGTAAAAATCGCCAATTTCATAACAGCCTTGATCGATTTCGATGAAACTTTCCACATGTATTACAACTTACTCATGTAGACATACAAAATACATTTCCGTGAATTTCAAATGTGTGCTACGGAACGTGTTGTCTTATCTATTTTAGCAAATAGTGACAATGGTTTGCTTTAACTTTATTACGTGCATCGAGCTTAGTTCATTGCCTAATCTTCTGTTTTTCAATGTATTTGTGAAAATGTTCCTTTTTAACTATGCATTATTGTTTATGAATCATTTTTATTTCCACGTAAAATCTTCGAGCTTAGCCGTATATTCACAATTTTAGTTAAACTGTCAAGGGTTACTGTTCCCGATATGTTATTTAATTTCAAAATATTGATTGTAACTTGCTGCAATTCGCCTGTATCTTCGAAAACCGAAAACATATCGCTGACGATTAATATAAGTATACGTTTCGTAGCATTAACTTCTTCGCGCTGGGTCACAATTATCTAACACGATGATAACACCGAGCACAAAACGAATATGCGCAAGAAAGCTATTTTTATCACATGGAAAAACGAATGCGAGTAGAGAAAAGATAATGTAATTAATAAATATTTTCTTTCATAGAGAACGCGTGTCTTCGGTGCTTTCGTATGACGATCATTTATTTTTAACCTTGTAATGTGTTTTATCTAATTTCAAAAATATGCGCCTCTGTGCTAACCTCTCGGCTCCCCCGAGTTTACCCGAGTTTTATCTCGGTGCATGACGGCTCAGACTCATCCGCTGCCCTGCAATTTTGTACGCGGTGCGCGGTGCGCGGAGTCGCGTTTGAACGTGGATCGTGCATCTGCCATTCGAAAGTCAAAACAAACTGTTAGTGCATAGTTACGAGGTGACAGGTGGTAAAATAATTAAACTAGGAAGTAATCAATTCTCGTAGGACATGGTTTTCGTTCAACCATCAATTCTGTTGAGCCGAGCATAGCTCATCGATTAAAAAAGATCAATGGTTTAGCATAACGACGAAGATTACGGACGTCGGCATATCTCATGTTTCTTATTTGATTAAATATAAACGATTGCATATTTAGCGGGCACGTAAGGAACTGCATGCTCAGCATCACGGTCTTGTTTGCATATTCATTCGGTGGTCTCGAAAGCAACGTTCCGAATTTCGAATTAAATTTAGAATATTGTACAGGTAGCCGGTTTGATCGACCACTATAGGCAGATTTGTTTTTCTCGTCCAGCCGCCTCGTTGCATGTAATTTATTTGACCGGAGGCTAATAAATCAAAGATCGCCTGTTGAACGGACATAATGACGCAAACAGTGATTAACAGATATTTTTGACCGTTGTAGTTGAAAGCAGTAGTCGTCGATAATGATCTCACCGTTCTTTGCGAAACCAGCGTACAATTCGACAATGATCTGCCGGAGTTTAGGTACGTTTACTCTATCAGATGATTGCATACGTTTGTGCCCGATTTGAAAATAAAATTCAATGGTTAAATTTTAAAGGATATACAGCTTTATTAATCAATTAATCAAAATTAATAAATTAGTAGAAAAGAATGGTGACTATACATATAATTTTCTTTTTTTTACACTCTGCCGTGCAGTACAGTTTGCGACATCTATGAAAATCGGGTACGAACTTATGCTATTATCTAATATTACAATTAGGTGGTTGCATATGAAATGTGTACGATTTTTAACGGTAGCGTTCAACAACCACAACTTTTCACTAAATAAACTTATCGATCACAGTAAGCACCATTGCAATTAACGTGTACTGTCCATAAATGATAAGCTTCTTGATTGCATTACAGTAGAAATTGAATTCTTTGGTCATTCAATTTGTTTGTTTACAAAATTGTCATCATCATTTTGTAGTTTTCTTTACTATCAACGAATAATGCGTTGTTTGATGCCCGTATTTCGACGAAATATTACATAATTTCAGTGTCGCCAGATGAATTGTTATTAAGTAAGTTCCATTATTTTTAGAACATACGGAGGGGTCATTCAAAAAAAAGAAGAGCCACACGTGGTGGTCGCTCCCACCTTGATGTGGGTTAAGGCTTTGGACATGATCCTTGATAAATTACGTGTCTGCGGCGTTGATTTCAGCAAAGTGGCTGCTATTTCCGGATGCGCACAGGTAAGAAACTCATAGCGAAACTCTAAAAAATTAATGAGATTAATCAATCATTGTTTTTCCTCCTTTTTATATCTATACCACGTGTCTAATATTATTATATACTATCGGGTCAGTATCGACGGAAATTTCGCAATCCTAAAACCTTATAAACAAAGATTTAGCCACACTTTAAAAGACCCGACGATAATGTTATCTTTGCTCGTAATTTTACAGCAACATGGTACAGTTTACTGGGGCAAGGGCAGTCGAAATCACTTGCGGCAACTGAATCCCGCGAAATTCTTACACGAGCAACTCGTCACGTCATTTTCGGTGACGCCGTCACCTGTATGGATAGATTCCAGCACCACCAAGGAATGCAAAATCTTGGAAGAGATCGTGGGTGGTCCTCAGGTGGGTATTTCCTTTGGTAAGACTTTCGAATTGCCGGGGGTTGTTGACTTGTCATCGCCTCATTTTCTATTTTTGTCTCGATGTTTCAATAAAATGTTCTTTCGGCTAGAGAGTATTTAGGTAAAATCACACAGAATCGTGTACATGGTAATTTAGCGTGACGTGTGACCAAAAAAAAATGGCAGGAATTAGTGAGACTGATTCATAATTAATTAATGAGGTAATTAATTATTCTGATTGCGGCATCGCCGAACCTGGTTGCAGAAATTAGCGGAGATAACGGGATCTCGGGCGTACGAGAGATTCTCAGGACCTCAAATAGCAAAAATAGCACGCAGGAGGCCCGAAGCCTACGGTAACACTGAGGTATATCTACTAAAACACTCCTGGCTTCATTGAAAAAATGAGAACGACAATCGATCGAGGTATTCGAGATATGTGTAGATATGTTGGTTCAGATTTGTATGAATTTTACGTGGCTTCCGACAATTGCTGCATTAACACGAGTAATCGAAGCAATAACTGTCCGTCTTGAATGTGCCATTGTAATTCGTGTCTATTGGAGAGTTCTGTACTATTCTTGAGAATAAAAGCACGACGCGGCGGTCTCTAATACAGACCGAAACATGGTAAATTTGGCAACGCTGTCTTAGTTCGATTTAGACTGATATTTTAGACCTAGCATTGGTATAGGACAGGACAGTGATCGGCAAGACTTCTAAAAATGGTTCTTGTAAAGAAATTTCGCTCTCAAAAGAATTCTCCTTTCCCCTCTAACACTTTAGCTTTGCGGTACTGCGATTTCTCAACAGACTATAGGATTTTGCCCACATCCGTCGTCTGGTTGATGAAGTATGAAGTAATCTTGGAACACGGCATGTTATCTGAATCCGGGACTGTAAGTATACGGTCTAATTGTAAGATTTGAACGCATAGTAGCTTGATCGGACTGATGTTCTGTCTGTATGCGGCGTTGCCACATCACATGTTCCGGCCTGTATCGGAGACGGTCGTGGTAGAAATTATTAGTTGCTTGGAATTGTGTCACTGAAACTAATTAACGATACGAAATAATAACGCATATAAGGAACATCAATGATGCTCATTATCTTATCAGCTACTAATTCGACTTTTTTTAAATAACATAATTGCGTTGCTGCATTAGACACAGTTCTGATTTCTATTTGTAAAAGCATCTTTACAATAATATTACACGTGTTCATATAATTCTACCGGTTTTCATTACTAATCTGCATCCTTTGCCATCAAGTAGACGTTTACTATATGCTCCGTATCTAACCGTTTTTCCTACAACTTTCAGAGAATCTCATTAATCAGTAGTTTTCTTGCGTCCTTGTTTTTGGGTGATTTCGCACCCATCGACTGGTCTGATGGATCTGGAATGAACTTAATGAACGTTCACACGAAAGACTGGGATGATGTACTGTTAGAGGTAAATTATACTGATAATTTTCCGGATTTTCTTACGCACTGTTAAACGCGAGTTTTCGACCACCTGTCTATTTTTCAATGAAATTATTTAATTCTAAACATTAAAAATGGCCTGCACGATCTTATTAGTACGTTATTTTTCTTTCAACAACCACAGTGTAAAGTCTTAATCTAATTGTAAGCCAGATGGAACTGTACGATCTTGGTCAGTTCGCTTACCCTCTCCACTGGGGGACTTAGCCTGCGAGGGAATAAGAAGCTCGAGGCTCGAACTGCCTCCGATGCGGGGTCGGAGTATATCGGTGTGAATCACAACTACTCCAATTACAAAACTTCTTAATTTCTCATTATTTTTATGGGACTTTCGCCAACTTAACACGATATCATTTCAACTGTATTTAGTGATTTAATTGGCCGTATGTAGTGCGCCTTCGGTCGCGCGGTAACAAAAATAGTATCCCTACTATTACAGGATCTATGTCGGAGCACGGGCCGGAGGGTCCGGCTTATTGTTAGATCAAGACTTTACTGTACGTTCTTTTTCTTTCAAAAAATTCTTACAAAATGAGATTTATGATTTGAGAGAGAGAAGCAAAGAATATCACTATCACTTATTTTAGATTTGACCAAATTAAATCCAAGTAAAAATCAGGTTGTTGAAATTTATTGAGAATAAATTGTTATTTGTTCAGGCTTGCGGTCCAAACTTAAGAGAAAAACTCGGTGAACCTGTTCCCTCGAGTAGCAACATCGGTCCGATTTCAAATTATTTCGTAGAGAGATTCGGCTTCGATGAGGCATGTAGGATAATTGCTTTCACGGGGGATAATTCTGGTTCTCTAATTGGTAAGCATACACTCGACAGAAAGGTAATTCCACAGTTTTCGCACGAACATTCTCCTTTTTTGTCCAACTGACAGCATTAATTTATATGCATTACTTCTACTTCTGGCGACAAGTCTCGAATCACGTGTTTAGTCGCTCATGAATATTCGCGGCAACATCGAGATACGTATTCAATTGCAGAACTTTCGCTTTCATGTCAAATGATTTATGAGAATTTTCATCTATACTATATAATTTACTACCAGTAAGGTTTCATGCTACTCACGAGTTACGTAGTGCATCTTTTAAATGTAGTTACATTTATTTGATTATCCAGCCTTGGGATATATTCTCTAATTATTAAAATTATGACGAGTTTTACACTTACAGGGATGAGATTAAACGAAGGAGATATCGCCTGTAGCTTAGGTACAAGCGATACTTTGTTTTTGTGGTTAAACAAACCGAAAACCGTGTTGGAGGGTCACGTATTTTCTAATCCCATTGACGAGAATGCTTTTATGGCGCTGCTGTGGTAAGTCGAATTTCATTACTCCTTTATGTTTCGTAATGTAACAGTAGAAAGAATCAACAGAAATGTTTCCTATAACTTCTTATATTCAAAGGATTATTTAACGACTTGTGGGATAAATATGGATCATAAATGAACGATTAATTGTACCGAAGAAACAGAATTTTTTTAAGGAAAAGAAAAGTCAAACAGGAGACTAAATAGATACGATGAATGCGTAAATGATTTTCAAAACAGGATTGGGCACATTTTATTTGAAATAGGATGACAAATAATCATTTGAGAAATAACGAATTATTTGAAATACTTTTCAAATCGTTTCAATACTTTCGATAATGCCCAATCCTGTTTCAAAGATAATGTAATTGGAAATTTTTAGTTTTAAAAATGGATCTCTGACGCGTGAAAGAATACGCGATAGTGCGGCACAAGGTTCTTGGCAAATTTTTAACGAGTTACTGGAGAGTACTCCCCGCGGTAATTTTGGAAATTTAGGTGTATATTTTGACGCTCAAGAAATTTTGCCTTTCATCATCGGTGACCATAGATTCAATAAAGCCAATGACGAGATATCACGATACAGCTCGAAAGAGGTCGAAGTAAGAGCTCTGATCGAGGGTCAATTTGTTGCGAAAAGAGCGCATGCGGAGGATTTTGGTTTCGTTATTGGTAAGAACGATACAACACAAATTTTTCGTTTCTCAAAGATGATCTTTTACTTCTGTGAACTACGTTGTTCTACGCGTCGTAAAGTTTGTTTAAACATTAGAGTCGATACTTATGTTCATATAATTACTAAACAGTGACTTAAAGGGATATTTCAAACTAGAAGTTCGAAAGAATCCATTCTGTTTAACTATATTATAATCGAATTACTATCATACTACATATATTACAACCTGCTCAACCGCGGTTGAACTCGCGCGCGATTTATATACTTCAAAACTATTATGTATCTTTAATCTACTTCCTCTTATAACTGATACCATAATTATACTACATACTGCAATGTACTGCAATATTTTATTGCTTATGTATAATTTTTAATTTTAGCCCAATTGTAGAATAATTTTTTATTCGATTATATACCGACTACAGTCAATCATTTTTTTGTATCAAATAAACAGAACTGTTGAAATCATGGCATTAATTTTTTTTTTTAATTTGTGGACTTTGATGAAATATAAATCACAGTGTATATACAAAAATCCGATAGTAAAACAATTGTAATATGTAATGCGTTTTAGCTATAAAACTAGGCCTAGGCTAAAATATCCCTTTAAATCATGAGGATTTGAAATGTATAATAATTCTAATTTTAATGCGAGATTAAAATTATATATTAATTAATCTTGGGGAAATAACTTTGTCCAGCCAACTTAATTCGAATTCAAGCTCTTTCCAGAAAGACGCAATATATTTGAATTCTCTTTCAAATTTTTAAGAATAATATGTTACCAATGACTTGTAGGTCCGAACACTCGAATTATTGCAACAGGAGGCGCCTCGGCAAATAAAGCTATTTTGCAAGTACTTTCTGACGTTTTCAATTCGCCAGTGTACATTTTGGTAATAGCTTTTTTAATTTTATATATATTACAAACTATTATTTTATCTTTTGTATTATTAAAATTTGTAATTGAAATGTATAGGACGTAGCTAATTCAGCTATGATGGGTGCAGCCTACCTGGCAAAGTATGCTCTATTACGAAACGAAAGTAATTTTGATGAAATAACACGCTGCCTGCCTGAGCCAACATGTGTATGCCGTCCTTATGACGATGCAGATTCAGTAAGTAACAGAAGCTAAGAGGAATTGAAGGGTTATTCTTTAGGGATTAAAGGAACTCATTAAAATTTCCTCGATTAACCATGTTAATTTATTATTTGTTTTGCGTGGGCGTTATCTTCAGCATTCTTTGTATGAATCAGTTTCAAGAAGATCAAGACTTCCATTAGTCTTTGGAAATCCTGCAAACCTCTAAAGATTAGACTCATTTCGTTCAATTATACTGCGGATCTTTATGCAAAATAAAAATTGCCTGCATCGATTGCAAGAAACAGAAACTAAATATGTACAGGAGAAATTATATATTGATATCTTTAATTCCTAAATTTTTTCAACAATTTTTAATTTAATCTACTCAATTTTGCTATGAATGCATACAGATTCGCAGTCTACTCACAATAAATACATTCAATATAGCATCGAACAGCTATCTTTATCTTTGGTTGTATGTTTCTTAGATATACAGATCTATGGTTGCCCGTTATCGAAAGATAGTGGAACAAATCATAAATAAATCAAGTACAAATTAATGTATGTAGACTTGGACATACACCACAGGGAAAGCAGATGTGTTCCAAGGGGCCTTCATCTTGCATAATACTTACAAGTAGAAGATAAAGAATTAATTGTGTAGTTAATGTTTATTTTAACTAACGTACGACGAGAGTTTTTTACGTCATTTTTTAATCGATTTTTAGAAGCTGGCTTTTACAATTAAAAGTGCTGATGTTTCAATCAGTTGTAATAAGCTGATATTACCGATATTATAAATATTTATACGTGAAGTTGTTGGAATTATTTTTATGTAAAAATACAAAAGTGTTTTTAAAAAGTTACTAAAAAAAATCACGTATAGAAGTGTACAGACTATATTTTGCAAATGCATTTTTAATGTCTCACTCCACCATTATCTAATTAATTCTAAATCGTTAACGCCTTATAAGTAAAAGTACAAGATAAAACTATAGGTGCAATTTTTTAAATGAAAAAATATATATATATACATGAATATTATATTGTATTTCATTAATTTATTAAATTGTAATTTATTACAATTATAGAAAACGACGAAAAATATAATATAAAAAGTGGAATTAATTGAATTAATTGTGTGTTTATTTAGGTATCTTGAATGATTACAGTGCCTAATAACAGGCTACAATATTCCCTTTCAATATATGTAGTACAGGTTAAATTAATTTTCATATGCAGAAGTAATGTAAAACCATAGAAAAAGCAATTTATATTGTTTGGTTTTACTTCTTCCTACCACCTCTTTCCTTTGGCAGAAGATTAATTACATTACCAGATGTCAAGTTATAATATGCAAGAGTGTTGCTGTCTTTGAAAAACATTCCCTAAAAAAGGAGATAATTATTATTGAATACAATAAGATATAAGCAGAGAATTCGAAAAAATATACGTGTATAATATAACTGATCTTACCTCGTATTGCAGCTTTTGTTTACCGGGAGGCATGCCTGTTTGCTCATGTATAAGAGCCTTCATTGTCGCCACAGTATCGCTCACTTGCAGAGTAATGTTTAATGTCTGTCCGTTCAACTTCCATTCTGCTTTCTCCGTCATCATTGGTACAGCTATATTCAGCTGAACAGGGCCCTGTAATATTGAAATATATCATTTTAGCGTACATCTGTAGAAAAATTCGAATGCCCGCTTTTAATAAACAATGCAATACCTTATTCCTAGCCAAGAATTGCTGTTCAGGTATCAAAGAATCTTCTGTTCTCAATTTCTTAGTTTGGGGCTCTTCTTCCATAGGTTCAGACGGGTGTTTCAATCCCATCTGAAAAATGAAAAAAATATGGTAATTTCTGTACAATAGCCAAATAGCAGAGGTGTGTGATCACTGTAAAAAATCACCGTGATTGGGAACGAACGTGACAAAAGTAGCACAGTTCATGCCATCCCTAGCCGGGACAGATTCACGAATGTGTATACATATCGGGATTCCCGAGCACGTTCGGATTCTCGCACACTTCCACTAAATACTATTTTAGAATACATATACTTACAGCGGATGCCATTGGTGGTTGCATAGGTGGTGGAGTTGGCATAAATGGTGACATTGCAGGTGCTAGAATCGAATAAAAGAAAAGTGAGAAATAATAAATATTTTTGACTGCTTCGGGATAACATTTTGAATATATTGAATATAATTCGACATTTGACTTACTCATAAGTGGCGGTGGTCGTATGGGAGGCATTGGGGCCATCATCATCATCGGTGCTTGCGCCATCATCGGCTGAGGAATACCCATAGTAGGCATACTCATTGTTGGCGGTGGCGGTGGTTGCGTTGGAACCGGTACTGGTTTCGGTGCTGGTGGTTTAGGAGGTGCTTTTAACGTAGCCTGAGGTTTCGAAGCAGCTGCCGCCATATGTGATAATTCTGCTGCGCGGTTAGCTGGTTTCGGTCCAATTTTCTCTTTTTCCTCGTCAGGAAGAAGCCCTTTAACTTTGTGTATTTGATGAATCTGATCCTCCAGAGTAATATTTGCTCTGGCAGCTCTGGTTGCTGCTTCAACACTTGACGTGTGTCCATCCCATGTAACTTTGTCATCTTTTTTCTTGTCTTCCTCTCCAATTTTCTTACCGATAGCGGTTTCTTCGTCACCGACACCAAAAATATCGGTACGTCTTTCGGCTAGTTGTTTCAAACTGGCTTCAATCGCAGTACCAGGAGCGAATACTGTTTCTTGTGCCAACTTATCGAGATGTTTATCTCGTTGTTCCACCCATCGTGGATCCAATAATCCAATACGCATATGTTCTTGAACTTTACTCGCTGGTATACGTTCTCCAGTAATTGGAGATATCAAGTATTCGTCAGGAGCAACAGGACGCACAGTTTTACTTGCTACGGAAATTAACATGTTCGTTATATAATGGAAATTATAGTACTTGTATAACATAATTAGAAAACAGCTCTTTTTATACAACATAAAAACGTTCTGTCTGAATTGCAACAAACTGGAGTAAAATAGATATTTATTTTCTTTCTTGATTTGTTTAACCCTTTGCACTCGGAGCTGTTTTAACTCGAAAATGAAACATTTCTTCCGACCTAGAATATTTCCAATCCCTATGATTTTTTCAATTTCATAGGTATGAAATTGGTATAATACCTAATGCAATACCTAAATTAGTAATTGATTAGATACCGATATATTTAATAACGTAAATATTTTTAATAATTGAGTGCTAAGGGTTAATAGATCCAAAATAATGTAACAGTATTTCTAAATTCTTTTAATGCTTTTACTGTGTAATTTAAAAATAACACCTATTCGTTTTCGTTGGAACTACACAAAATCTGCTGTTCAATCATAATAAATGTTATCTATTACTTACCATGCTGCTTAGGATCGTAGCCTTTCTTCACCACTACATTTCCTGGAGTAGGAGGCAACGGCGGAGGCTGCATATTATTACTGTCGCGTGGTTTCGATTCTTTAGATTTATGAGTATCACCCGGAGGTGATACATCATCTTCATCGCTCGAATCTTCTTCCATATCTTGTACCTTAAAAATAAAATGGTAACGATGATCGATTGTTACTAATTTCCTAGGCAGGCAGAGCGAAACAGTATATTTACTTGATTATTATCCTTCGCGCGGTCCTTTTCACCGTCCGTACGATTTTGCATTTCATCGTCGCCTTCACTGTCGATCTGCATCTCTACATCTTCACCTTCCTCTATTCTTTCCTAAAAATTAAAATAGTGTCCTGTTCATATCTAAGTCGGAACACAGAACCGAGAAATGACTTACAATCGGACATTACTGTACTAAAATGTAGCCGCATATTATTACCTGCATGAGTACTCGAGCACCAACTTCGTCCGGTGTTGTTGGTGCTGGAAAATTGCCAACTTCAAACTGTTGATAATCAACAGTTTCCACTACAACAAAATCGTGCCAATCGATTTGAGCATAGGCTACTCGTTCGCGTTCTAACTCCTCTTCTTCCTTACGTCTCTGAGCTTCTTGGTACTTTAACCATTCAGCACGATATTTAACTTGTTCCAATATTTTATCCATATTTGCTGCTTCATTACGAAGGCGGGGTAATTGATCTTTCGGTGGAATTAATACCTACAAATTCAGATTTGTTTAAAGAGATACTTGAAGAATATGTACAGATTATTTGGAGGAATTCTCGTTTTACCTTTGTATATTGTTCCAAGAGTTTAGTAAAATATTGGAATAATGAATGTTGTGGTCGTAAGAAGTCAAATTGAAAGTTCCTTTGTTCTCTGTTCATTAAATTCGTTAAAAATTGACGACCGTTACGAGCTACAAATTGTGCTGTCAGTTTTACGATATCTCTGAAATAATGGTGCAAAATAATTAAATTGTATAGTTCAGTACTACTTAATAACATAATTGCAATGAATGAATGAAATGCAATGACATCTAATCTAGAATTTCCTTTTGAAAATATAAAGAAATTTGAAAATAAAAAAAATCCTAGACAGAAGGAATTATGATTGTACTACTAGTACATATAAGTACAAAACTGCACAATATGAACCAAAAACGGTCCGAAGGATTATCACAATAGCATAATTAATTAGATAAATAAATAACGTAGCAAACATATAATCTAGTAACTTACAAATCTAATGCCGAGATGGAAGGTGGATCAGCGATAAATTCAAATTCGGTAGGAGGATCTTTTGGAACAAACGGTTGTTCCACTTGTTTCAAAATTTCTTGCTGCTTCTGATGAGCTGCAAGGTTAACAGCTTTTCCAAGACCTTGTCCTATAGCTGGCTCTTGACCCTTTCCTTCTTTAAACTCTTTTACTTTGTGCTGATAATATGCATGATATGGATCACCAAAATTCAAGAAGTTAAACTTTGGATTTCCAAGTTCATTTTGTCTGATCCTCGACTCGAATTCTGGTCCATTTCGAGCCACAAAACTTGCCGTCTTATCAACGATATCTAAATTTTTATATAAGGAAAACAATGTGAATGCCAGCGTACAAACCATAATTAACACTAACCATACCACGATTAGTCAAATTCTTTATTTTCTAATTATTGAAATTATAAAGATGTGCTTCCATTAGAAATTATTCGATAAATTTCTTTGTTCAAGCACGTATTATTATAAAAATTATGAACAATCTAAATAAATTCAGCCTTATAATTTTTATGAAACAATATATACTACTATGCAAAAGAAAGAAGCACCCAGCCATATTTAATAGAATAGCATAAAAAATCAAATAAGAACACAGTAAGTTTTGAAAAAGGATTTCGCTGTTTAATTGAATAGTTCTGAGAATATATATATATATATATTAGATTTAAAAAAAAAAACGCTTTTTATACACAATTGATAAATTATAAGAATTTAAATACGTATTTTTGTCAGTGAAAACTATTCTATCATTATAAGTGTTATACTAATAAGTAACCTGAAAATATAAAAATTGTATTAATGTTAATAAAATGCACATATAGCAGTTTGCCAAAGGATACTCCTAACCTCCGGTGGAGGGTAAATAATCCCCACGATCGGTTGTGATGAAGGTGCATTATTTTCTTCACCCTCGGTCACCGGTAACTGCACCACTGCAACTTCTTGAGCAGGCATGTTAGTATTCTCTCATTTGCTTAATTTTTACAATATTTTTCTCTGTTTTTCATAATAAAACGTGTACATGTACGCACAAATTAACGAACGCATCACAAATCACAACCATAGACGCCATAGGCAGATAGAAGCCTATGTAAATAGGCTGTTGGAGTTGGAGCAGTGATGTTATAAAAGTGCAAGATTTCACTCGCATGCGCGGCGATAACCCTCAGTAAAGCAAGATTCTCGTACAATGAAATAAAGAATTGTACAATAAAGATAATTTATTCATGCAAAATGAATAATGTTGGATATTCATTACAGCAGCAAATGATTCGTACCGCTTTTCCCATGAGACGCAATGTTAATTCCGGCACGAATTATTTGCTCTTTCTAAACGTCTGTACAGCGTTATCTCATGCAACGGCAAAATGCTCAAACTGTTAGCCAAATGTTACCGACAGAGCAGTACAGGGAATCAGCACCATAAAGCGGTAGATTCGGAACTAAATTTGGCTAACAGTTTCATCGTTTTGCCGCTGCATGAAATGGCGCTGTACGGACGTATAGGAAGAGCAAATAATTCATGCCGGAATTTGCATTGCGTCTTACGGGGAAAGCAGCACGAATCATTTGCTTTTTACATTTTTCATCAATAAATGTAAATATAATGTGTCAAGGAATAAATAATAACCAATTAATTTCTGGCAGAATTTACTGAAAATTGTTACGGTTAGAAATCATTTACAAATATTTATGCAAGCTCCACAAATGTTGTAATATAGATTACACATGTACTGACACTACTGACTACTGACCGACGCCGACCCCACCCACCACTCACCCACCACGGACCGTGGCTGACCGTGGCCGACACTACTGGACACTGGACACTATGCCACCACTGTATTGTTCAGTGTTCAGTATTGTTTGAGAAATGATCACAGTGAATAGATCAATAAATAAATGTGTGACATTTTAATCTTTTTCAAATACCTTTACTAGTAACATATGAGCACATAAACTCTTATAAAGAGCACTTTACATTGGAGCATTTTATGTATTGTACAGAAAAATAGATCTAAATATTGTAAAAGTATTGGTATATGAAATAAATACACTCTATACACTATATAATTTAAATAAAAGCTGACTATAGGGAAAAATTTAATTTTTAATCTATTGACTTTGTTCTTTCAAATATTTTTGTATAGTTTTGGAAAGATTGGTTGCTCCATCACATACATGATTAGGTAGATTAGAAATAAATCTCATTGAAGTCATAACACCTTTGTTCCAATATGATTTTGAACAATTTATCATGCAGTCGACATTTGGTAGACGATTAACCTAAATAAAAAATATTATGATTGAAATACATTATATCTGAAATTTATCACAGAAAGTATAAAATCAAAAGTAATTGTATAAATATGACATACAATCATGAAATAATTATTTCATTACCTCATAAATTATTTCCGGTGAAACATTGTGTTTGACATATGGAGCAATATTGTTATATAATTTTTTATATAATTTAGCTGTTTCTTCTGATTTTGACCATAATCCTTCTTGACAGGTGTAATACACAACACCACTGACCATGGTAGTTTTTACCGTGAACCTGAGAACATCATTTTGAATTAAGTTTCAGTTTTATTATGTGTAAAAAGTATCACAGAGTACCATAACCGCTCCGCATCCTTAAATTTTAGTTCGCGTACTAACCGGATTAAACCCATAGTGTAATTATAGAGTACTTTACAATGACGATGTTATTTGTTCCTTCTTTTGTTACATGAAAATCTGAAAATTATGTAAACCCACAGACGAGGAATAGGAGCAAGCTAAGAGGCTAACCAGTATTTAGGTTAGGTTAGGTTAGGTAACCACCATGTACAGTTCGTGGCTTGCGATCTGAATTACCGACATTGCTAAAAAATCAATCTGCAGGTCAGACGGTCGAAAATTTTTATTTTTCAAAGTTTCGCTATTTTTGCAATTCACCGGAAAACAGAATTGTACCTTTACGACAAGTCAGGGATCGGGAAAAATTGGTTGTTCAATAAATTAATACGCAGATATACTGTTTTATTACAATGTCTTTAATTATTAATTGTAATTTGATACATAAACTGTTTTTATTGTACACGTACATAACTTGTGTTCTACATATTTATAACAAGAATGTCGCTGAATAGCACAGAGGCTGGCAGTCGGTGCTTGTGGGCACTGGTGGGCACCAGATACTCCGTTATCTTGGAACACTAAGTACATCCTATGCATATTCTATTATACCTATATGCCGGGTCTATAAATATATATAGTCTAAGGCCTAAGGTCTAAGATGAAAAGTGTGTTCAGTGCGCCATCTAAGTAACATATTCTTTTTAGATGGAAAAAGAGCAGCGCAAAGCGCAAGCTGTTTCATTCGCTAGGGGTATGTACATAGTATGTATGTACGCTGTACACTGATGCTGCTGTACACTGATGTACACCACGTACCACATACCACGGTTGATTGCAAGAGGATCCTCGATGTTGTGAACGCAGGCTCGCTTGACAAATATTTCTGGATAATGCACATCTCCGAACTAGACGAATTTTGAGCTAACGATCTACTGGCGTCGGATTGGGGAACCTCGTAATGCATAACGAGTCCGTTAAATTCCATAAAAGAACGGTCCTGTTGGATTTTTTAAGCTAAACACATTTTGATCGTGTCTTAGGCCGTTCGTTCGGTCTGGCGACAAGACCTCTCAGATCTTCCCTGCTCTGTTGACATGGCGGTCGTCGAGGAATTTGATTATTTGTGTCGTTTATGTGCGACCAAGACTGGTATTCTCATGGGATTACCGATCTTCGAAGCCGGTGATCAAATGCGTAATATTGACAAAAAAATAGCCGCGTGTTTGCCAGTGCAGGTAAAACCATGTATAAAGATAGAAGTCCGATTTCACTGCAGTCTTCAGTGTTCTGTCCTCACCCCCTCTTCCTAATTTAACTATAAATAGAGAACGAAAATTGGTGCAAGGTTTCACGATCTTATAACAATGATCATCCTGGCTATTACTTTTGATTACATGCAGTTTAAACGAACACTACCGTACTAGTTCATAAAAATATCTTTACGAAAACAGTATTGTGTTGTTAGCTAATTAATTGTTTTCAGGTGTCTATGAGCGATCAGTTGCCGAAAGTGGTCTGTGAGGATTGTGCGTATAAATTGGACCAGTTGTTTGATTTTCGTGAGAAATGCTTGCATACAGAAGGGATGTTCATGGAAATGTTAAAGGCCATTGCTAAAGAAGACGTTGTTCGCATAACAAAGCATGATTTGGATGAAGTTGAAGAAATGAACAGAATTCAAAGGGACATAGATAGAATACAAAGTAATATGGATAACGTACAAAATCCTCAGGAGACAACTGAAACTACTATACACACGATGCAAGTTATGGACGAAATGGACTTGGCAGGTGGCGAACAGGTTGTTACGCAAGATCAAATAGGACAACAGGATGCCAGTATCGAGGTTACAGGTATCGACTGTTTAGATGGAGATACAGTCAGAATGGTCAACGAACACATACGAGAAGTAAATACACCAGAAAACTCTACAGTTGCGTTTCAAGAAACGGCAGTGGCTAGGAGTTGGCCTTTGTCGTTTCTCGGATCAGGGTACTCTCAGTGCCTTATAAGAAGCTTTGAATTCCTGACAGAAGATTTCTTGTGAGACACGGAGAGACGGTGTTTTCTCAATAATTGTCCAAAACACGAGTCAATTATCTGCCAGGGATACTATTCTTTGACTTCTGCTGAACGTAAAAAAACGTACCATAATGTTGTCCAGCAGCAACAATATCTTTTGTTGAAAAATGATAGAATATAATGTACCCTCTCGTTCTGGTAATAAGCAATGTCGAATAGATAACTTTAAAAGAAGAAGGGGATAGAAATTTCTCCTATTCTCTCGGAAACAATCATTGGTGCCGTTTCTCGAGACAGAACTGTATATGGCTATATTGGGCTTACTGAAATAACACTAAAGAACTAAATTTGATTTGTTAATAATTTTGAAAGCAACAACATAATATTTCAATTAGTATTTATGCCTCTATAACATATTTATATAATGATCTTGTAGGTTTCCAATCATCAAATAGCTGTACATCTAGAAGGAGATATGACTGTAGTCGGAAATTTAACAGTGAGCGATCATTTGGGTCAATTAGGAATAAATTATGTGACTTCGATAACGCCGGAAGATCAAGATAGAGGGCAAATAGTTCATTATTGTGAAAATGTAAAATTTGAGTCTATACCGATAAAGGAAGAATATCATAGATTGCAAGAAAGATTAAATGTGGAAGAATCTACAAATGTATTGGAAAACAATGTAAGAAGGAACAATATAATAATAACTTCTCGAGAAAATAGACTGAAACAATAAAATTGATATAACAATTTTAATCCACAGACATCGCACAGTGATTTTCCTCCGACTCGCTCAGAAGTAGATAGCGACATAGAAGAGGCACGTGTTGTGGAGACTGAAACTTCTACCCATACAACCACTCAAACGGAGACTTTGGCGTCGACGAGTCAAGTAACAAGTGGAAGCTCAGAAATATTAGTGGAATATACGAAAGATGCGAAAAATTCATTGTTAGAATCTACATTAAATAATCCAACAATCGATGAAACAGGTTCTCATTGGTATGTGTGTCCATTTTGTAACGAAGCTATTTTAGGATCAAGTAATATGGTAACACATTTCGAGCAGTACTTTGTTTGCTGCTCGTGCGGTTTAAATTATACGAACATAGACGCGCTGAATGTACATAAAGAAACTTGTGATACACATAAAAGTAAAACGCTCGGCGGTGAAGTACATGACAAGGAATCAGAATTGTCGCCGTCTCAAAACGGTGTGAACACGAATGAAAAGAAACAAACGCCGGTGAGACAAAGATGGACACCGAAAGTTTGTACCCACTGTGGGAAACAGTATAGGACAAATTACAAATTGCAAGAGCATATGCGAAAACATACCGGTGAAAAGCCGTTTCAGTGTGTGACTTGTGAAAAAGCATTTAGAAGTAAGATAGGGCTTGCGCAACACACGGCTACTCATACGGGACAGTTTGATTACAATTGTTCTACATGTGGCAAAGGTTTCCAATCGAAAAGCTATCTTGTTCTTCACCAAAGAGTACATTCAGACTTGAAACCGTTCCCATGCAACACGTGTGGGCAACATTTCAAAACGAAACAATCTTTATTAGACCACCAAAACAGACATCTCGGTGTTAAACCGTATGTGTGTGAAATTTGTGGTAGAGGTTTCATAACTAAAGGACTTTGTAAAAGTCATCAAAAAATACATTCGGGTATGGATAACCGACAATATCCATGTGTGGTATGCAATAAGATGTTCGTTAGTAAAAGTTATCTTAACACGCATTTGCGCATCCACACTGGCGAAAAACCATACTTGTGCGAGGTTTGTGGCAAAGGATTTTTAACGCGAGTCGATCTCAAAATCCATTCGACAATGCACACCGGGGAGAAAAGCTTTAAATGTGATATGTGTGGAAAGGTGTTTGCTAGAAGAGCCGCATTGCGATGTCACAGAAGATTGCACACGGGAGAACGACCTTACAGATGCGATATCTGTGGGAAAACGTTTACACAGTTTACTCCGATGGCTATTCACAAGAGACTGCACACCGGAGAACGACCGTACGAATGCGACGCATGCGGTAAAACGTTTGTATCCAGATCAACCATGATGTGTCACAAGAAGAAACATCACGCCACTGTGCAACCTGTGAAAAAAGAAGAACCAGTTCCTCGTCAAAATGAAGTGAAAAATCTGTTACCAACTGAAATCGTGCTCCGAAATTCGCAAGAGGGAATTCAGATTACCGCTGATTGAACCTTTGAAAATGAACAAAAGGAAAGTACTGACAATGTTGAAGTTGATACAGAGACAGACGAGAGAAAAGATAACATTGAGTCTGCATTTTACAAGAAGCGGGCGGCTTTAGTCACCATAATGTATTCCTTTACTGTAGCATATACGTTTAAAACTGTATACAAAGAATATATTTTCGAGAATTCTTTGTGAGGGGTAAAGATATGTTTTCTAAAATTACACACAATATGTGAAGAGAAGTGAAATTGAACAATCACTTATATTTCCTTTTTATATCGGTATAAAGATTTTACCGAATTATGTCGATACTTTTAAATTACAGTAAACATTCTATGGACGCGAGAAGGTGTTACACGTTGGATGCAAACAAAATTCTTATTTGGTGTGATCCCAATCACAAAAATTCCACAAATAAGTTGGTAAAATTTCACTAAAAATAAGTAAAAACACAAACGAGTTTCATTTATTACGCTATTTTTTTCGCTGTCCTTTTCTACGTTCGACTCGCTCTTTGAAGCACAAAACAATAGTGTCTCTCTTACGAATTATGCAAACGAACCTCCTCGAGGCCCTCGCGTCCATCGAATATTTACTGTATCTACCTTTTGTATTGTCCTACTACAATATGTTTTTGGAGATGAACGGTTGCTGTTAATTGAGCCACAAAACGTGTATACACGTATATGTGTATGTATACATAAAGTATATTATAAATATATTTATACATACATATATGTACACGTGTAGCTATAACTATGTAGTCAACAACTTAAAAATAAGTTATGAAAAAAATACGTACGTTATAACCGCTTCAGTCTATGATATTATAGTCTTTTACTTATAATAATCAATTTTCTCTCCCAATGATGCATATTAAAATGCTTCTTAATGTAGAAATCTATGATACAAACAATACTTGTGTTTATTTTAATGAAGAGCTCAACTATTTGATCAACTTAACAATATCATTGGAATAAAACGGTTTTTAATTTAATTTTTAGTGTATTTCTAAGAAATGCGATCACACACGTATCACACTCGTAAGACAACAAAAGAATCATATTTATTTAAAAAAAAAAAAACAGATTCAGTTACGTTAACGCATAAACAGTTCTGATTGTGAGACAGAATATATTTACAATTCGCATTGTACATGTATCAAAGCATTGTTACAAATACAATATTATTGGAGAATTAGATGATGCAGCTTTTACCGACTATAATACAAGAAACATGATTATGATAAGGAAAACGAAATATTTTCTTATTAATACTAGCAAAATGTTAAAATATTATTTAATAAATAAAAGGCTGATAGCTACGTTTTATTATGCAAGGAATACTATTAAAAAAAAAAGTGATTATATCTCGTCAGTGGCGTCCCAGCGATGCTCTTTAAAATGAAACAGCTTTCAGCACTACACAAAGTAGAAATTGTGATATATTATTACTATAAATGAAATGATTACGATTACATTATCTGTGAATTTGTGATGAGTGTAATATTACTATTCACAAACCCTCTCGGTATAAAATACAAAAACTTTACAGTCAACTTTGAAGTTATTTTTAAATACACGTCATATACCTATTCACGTTTTTCATAGTTTTATTTCTCAATGTTCAGAAAGGGAGATTGAAAACAGTAACGAATACCTTTCGCTTGCAGGGAAGGTTTTCGTTCTATTTCATTAGCAAGTAAGGGAAGTCCTACTTACAATTAGTGGAGAACATGGTCGAGTTTAGTAAAAATTATTTTTATTTCGAAACGGTATTAAATAATAACGTCAATTATAAGGGCTGCCAAATCAATACTTGACTCGCAATCGTCTCTTAGCAGCAATAACATTGTACGAGTGTTACACGCGCGTATGCCATTCTTTTTTTTTTTTACACCTTTTAAAAATGGACATAAACATATTTTTGCCTTTAAATACATCATTACACTGACTTGTTATACAGCTATTACATACGTACACCCGGTGTGTATGCATAATGTGTATGCGTCTAGTGTGATAACTTCAGTTACAATCGATGATCATATTGACCTACATCGTTCTACAATTGACGACAAATATTTAATCTATAATTTGACATTAACTACCTATGCAAGGCATCGATGACGATATATTTTACTTCGTTACGCTGTTTCTTTTCTTTCTACACTATAAGCTAGGGGCCCCTAACATTATTAGGATAGTGAATTTATAATGGTTACATCGATTGTGAGGATTCCAGGATCATAACACATTAGCTTGTCATGAACTTATTTTAAGCATACGTCGTGCGTTCCTCCGTTGAACTTCGGTAAATATAAAATACATATAAAATTGTAAATAGTCGCGATAAAGAGAGAAACTTACAGAAAAATGTAACAATGTAAGATACAAAATACGTCCATCGTTGTTGCACATATACATACGATCTTCTGTCGGTGTGGACGCTTGTGACTCGCTCGCTTTTTCTCTTTTCGTTTGCTTTTTACATCACTTCACATTCGCTACGTCCAAACATTGTTATTGTATAAATATATATTGTTTGTAAGCGTGCAGGTATAGGGGCCCTCGCTAAATCGGTAGTCCGATGGTGTTAACAAATTCTCTATAGTTTGCTTTCAAAAACTGAATTTCACGCATCGGGTCTCGCAGTTCTTTTTACAATCTCCCTGGAGGAGGTGTTCTTCTTTCCGACAATATAACGTTCTGCTTTTCAAAATTCAGTAACCAGAAGGCCGACGAAAATATTTTCTAGCAATTCAACATAATCTTGAGCTAACCAGACATCCGATCCCCACCACGTATTCCAAATCTGTTTGAGAAGAAGCTCATTATTAAACAGTGGATTTTATGCATTTATGACAAAAATGAGTAGGTATACCAAAAACAGTAAAAACATTAGAAGAATTTAAAAAGACTGCTATATTGTTTTCAATCTATTAAACATATTAAGACAGAAGGTTGCAATCCAGGAAAAAAATTGTTATCTTGCATAAAAGATCCGCTGTCTACTCATTATCAATCGTGATCAAAATCCTGGTACTGCTAACAAGAGAACCTATCAAAGTGACATGCGCCAATTTATTTTTATGTAACTCTGATAGAAAGCAGTTGTTACAAAAATATTTTATGTTCTTCTTTTGTCGGTTATCGCTTATGTTGAAAGAGTCAAAATAGTGTTGATACATATATTTGATCGAACATCTTGGAAGCTACATACTATACCTAGAGGAATGTTTTCCATATTTGTTAAACGAATAATTCAGCTGGGGAAACAGATTTGTTTCGGTGATACATTTAACGCATTACCTAGCAACGATTATTTCCTTTCTGACAATGACTGTACAATCATGGAAAATATTATTGATACTCTTTTTATTCATTCTCTAGTCCAGTGTCCAATTTAATGATTTACAATTTACAATATTGAAATCTCTAACTTTCGAAGGCTGTTCTCACACCCATTTTCAGTATAAACGAGGACCAATGAAAAACAAAGTACACGTAAAATATTTTTATAAGAGCTACTTTTTAGCAAAATTGCGTACAAATCGGTGGATGAAATTGTAAAATTTTAAACGCCATCAACATCGACCTAAAATTATTTCGTCAGCTTCTCACCCTGATAAAAATAGCCGACCGATAGTAAACAACATTTACAAAAGGCGCAAACGTATATATATATATATATGGAAAATACCGGAAGAGAAATCGTGCGCTACGCGATCAATATTTTACGACGCGGACCGTCAAGTTCTTGCCGCAACACGTTTATTTGAATCACGTACTGCGTACCGTCCCCTTCTGCCAAGCTTATCATTCATTTGACGTAGCCTCGGTCGCGATCGTAGCGAATTCATTCAAAACCTCCGATAAACGGGACGTTACTTCTTGTATTGGATTATATACATATGTATCTTACAAAGCACCATGAATCTATTTCTATACAATACATATAGGGTGTCTAACTTATTTGATACAAAGCTATAAACAGTCAATCAGGACGTACAACTCTTACATTTTATGTTTTTCTTCGATTGTTTGCTTAGATACACATATCTACATACGTGTATAAATCTACGTACAAGGTGTTTCAACAGTATCTATCACCTGAAATATTTTCGTTATCATATTTTCAAAATGTTTCTTACAGAAGTTGCATTATTATTTCGTCTATATTTTATTTTTCTCTAAACACAGCTACTTTGGAGATAATGACCTACAACTCTAAATTCTTTACACCTTGTTGCAAATGTCATAAACAGTTTCCATTATGTTTCTAAACTCAAAGGATACGTTTAAACTGTTCATTGTACATTTCGCGTTGTTTTATTTTGAAAAAAAGAAGAAGTCGGTTTTATCCACATAATAGAATAAGACAGCAATGCAGTTCATACTAGTCATTACTGTTTTTCGCTCGGAACACTTTGCCTCGTTCAGTTTCTTTGCAAAGCATCGAAAGGTACACATGGACGGTGAATATTTATCGAAAAATCTTTCGACATAGTAAAGTATTCGTAACAAATAAGGCCCATTTTAAGCCTTTTTTCGTTGTTGTATTTTACTCTGATAATAATTCCATGGTTCATAATTAAATGCAATTTTTTTCCACACTGAACTAATTAAACTGAACTCGCAACAGAAATATCATTTTGTAGCGGTATTAATAATTATATCTCCAAAACGGCTATTGTATCTAATACTTAATATTTCATAACACTTTACCAACCAGCCATGACTCAATAATCTTTCAAAATTCAAATGTTAACAATTGTTGAGCTTCTTAATTAATTTTTCAGTACTGATAGAATTATTGTTCAGAAGAAAATGGTTAAACTTCTTTTAGATATAACAAAGTCATTAGAAATCAATTAATAGACTTCCGGTAGGTAAAGTGTTAATAGAATAATCACATGTTACTGTTATTACTAGACTGGGGATGTTTATGCAATTTTCAATTTTTGTAAACGAATTTTAAGATTAAAAACGTCTTTTTAGATCTGAGATAAATTAGAATCGTACTACATTCTGTCTCATTTTATATATCCTAGTATTATTTGAAAATTTTTAAAAGCCATAATTGCATAAAGATCCGCAGTGTAGTTATTTATTACATGTCGGTCACGTGGACCTATGAAATTTCTATAGAAAACATTTTCATAAAATTCCGAGAGTAACAGAAAATATTTTAAGTGATAAAATTAGATGAGAGAGACACTCTGTATACGTATATACATACATAGAATTTTCAGTATAAATAGAATTTCTCCGTTCGTTGTACAGATAAATACTACCAAATTTCGATACATGAACAATCAACCAAAAAGACAGTCAAGCGTTGTAAATATAGCGCGACATTCAACACCCTATATATTTTGTCTAGTTTGTCATTTATACAACAACAAGCGAACGAATACTTAATTAGACAGTTTGATTTAAACAACCTAAAACGTTTCGATAGGATCAACAACGGATTATTGTTATACATATTTTTCGTCGACAATATATATATATATATCTATTTCACAAATTTCCGTCCGCCATTACATTGATCCCAGAAACTAATTTGTAAATTTCTACCACTTACGTACAAACTTATCATAGTCACAGCAATGTGTTTAAATTAGGAACGCAAGTGGATCATTCGAAAGAAACGTTTCTTTGTCGTAACAAAATTAAAAAGATTTTTATGATTCGGTGATAAAGAAAATCAACTCGAAGAAATGAAAAATATACTTAAGCGATTTGAGAAAACACGCAGTTGCTTGATGCACTTATACACAACCATACAGGCTCAAATTTCCCTTTTTTAAACATTTCTTATTTAACGAATAGAAAAATATTTTTTATATGAAATGTTTCACAGACAGAAGTGAATAAAACTACACGAAAACACGACTTTCTATAAATATTAATATAGAAAATGAACAGTACGTAATCTCGAATTCTTCTATTATAAATGATTTTGGTCATCGTGAACAACAAACAAAGAAATAGAAAACGTTGCTATATAAATCTCGTTTTAGTTATACCTTCCATTATTAGACTGAAAACCGTTTTTTTTTCTTTTGTATTTCCCTCCCCCCGATTAATCAAACAATAACTTTACGTAGTCCAACATTTATAAATAACAGAAAATCTAGTTCCGCGAACTTAATAAAAGTCATAAATAATTTTTCCGTAAAACTTAAAGATAATTCCGTATGAATATGCATGTATGTATAAATATATTAGGCAATAAAAAAAAGGAATCAAATGACGATAAAGCTACAAAAACAAAAACTAGAGAACATAATAAAAAATAGGCTACACTCTGCTCTTAAATAGCGGCGATACTATAAAAAAAAAAAGAGGTTCACGTAGACCAATGACTTATTTTAAACACTCACAGATTTGAGCACTTTTATATTAAATTAAAAATAACTTTGTTTTCTTCCTCCACATTACAATTGTACATTTTTGCGATTGTTGTTCTGCTTTGTTTATTTTCTTTCTGTTTCTTACATTTCTTCAACCTGTTTTAATATCTCGGCCGGTTAGCAACATAAAATTGTCACCAATACTAAATTATTCACAATTGTAACAGCGATGTAGTCCATCAGTCTTTCTCTCATTTCAATATCTGTCATGGTTCATTTCTTTATATCCGTTATAATGTATGCGCATGCTTGTGTCTGTGGTGGTTCAAAGCACTCGTGAGCACTATAAAGCCAAATGTTCGTTTATTTTCTATCGCGCATCACTTTTACGTAATACACGAATAAAAATGAAAATGAAATGGTAAGAGGAAGGGAGTATGTTGGTCCTCTTTTGATATTTGCTGTTATATATACACACTTTTTGTTTATACTCCAAACAGTTTTTAAGTTTTCATGAATGATGAGTAAGTGTGCAAATGACATATACAGAGGCTACAAGTCCAGACTGGAGAACACCTACATTGAATGGTAGTATCGTTCTGTTTTCTTAATTTACATTATCGTTTAATAAATGGACGTTTTTAATTATTAACATTTGGTTTAGAATCGTGTATTTTGTAAATGACACGTTTTCACTATAACACGAAACGTATTCATTTTAATTTCAATGAAGGCACCATCCACAGACACCGACGATGAAACACTTCCTTCTCTAATATTTAGTGAGTGCACTCACTTGTTCAATAAATTCATCTAATTTTTTTTAAATCAATGACTTATGGAAAAGGTGAACGTGATTCGTTACTTGACAATACTATTATCCGAGTAAATTCTCCTAACGATCTGCCATATATGTAATCAAGCGATATCAGTGTACAGCATTTTCTACTTTTTTGTCCCCTTTATGTTCCATAATAGTTATTTCATTTTGATACAAATTATAAACACTTCGTGCTAACTTGCACGCATGCAATTATTGCGCCAAACGTTCGTTCTCTTCTTTCTTTTTGAACAAAATTCACGAGACAAATATAGGGAGATGGAAATTAAATTTATGAAGGATGAAAGACACTTTTACATTCTTCTTCCCTAAGAAATATTTTTTCTTCTAAGAGAAACACTTTTGCACAGCAAAATATGCTTTTTTTTTAAAATCGTAATTCTGTCAACAGTATCAAATAATCTTCATCACTCATCCGACCTAGTACAGTAATGATGAATACGATCGAGTTCGAGGTATACTACTTGGAAGTAATGATATAGTGAGGTAGTACCCTAGCAAGACCATAATCAAAGATTTGGATCCGACGATCAGTAAGGGGAACCATGACATTAGGAAAGCGACACTTCGCCCAGTGCTGTACAAAGAAGCTCCCCTTTTAAATGAATTTCCTTCTCATAGCAGCCTTAGAAGTAGTTTTTTGAATTACTAAACAGTCCTAGATTCAAAGATCTTAGGCTGCGATGAGTCGATAAAAGAAGCTCTTTGTTTAGTCTTGCTGGATTCACCACCTCACTACATCGTTAGCTCCTAGTATAGATATAATAAAGTCGTCGTCTGCGCATATACCTGCTATTATTGCTCCAAAACTACAGCACTGATAAACGGATCCAAAATGTTGATCATTGTGTACAACTTTTCTTCATCACAGGGTATAGTAAAGTTAAGTATACCACCCTAAAATAAATCTCATGTATTCGCTGCATCTCTCGAAGTCGATTAGATTTAATTGAAATTCAAAATCGAAGAAATCGAATCGTTTTAGAATTATTTATGATATGTATTATATGTATAATACCTTCTTAGTTGTTGCTTGAAAAATTACTTTTATGTTCGGTTTTCTCTCTTCGTTAAGTATTAGCACGATAATAATTTACTTACGATGCTACTTAACGTCTAATCATGTCGGTGAGCATCTGAACAAGATGGCGCATGAGGTGACTGCCAACGTCGTGAACCTCAGGCCATTGATTGAGCACGAACACTATGCCCAATACAACAATCGTTGTCGTTAATATGCGCACCCTGCACATGAAACAATGAGGCTTATTACAGCTGCAACAGAGATGTGAAAACAAAATAAAACAATGAATGAACAAACACAAAAGTCGAAATGGCATTGTTACGTAACGAAGAGTTTGCGAATCTATGAATAACATGAGAATGAAGAACACCAGCAACGATGACGTGATACGAATGCATAAACAATACTAATTATTATTATGAATTCTTAACTTTTATTCGATAATTGTTGTGTGTCTATTGTTACGTTTTATAATCCCGTGAATTAACGATGCACAATGTCACACGCACATTAATATATCTTAACTTAACTGGAAAAAGAGAAAGATTATTTGTAATAACAAAATAACTATACCTGGTCCTTAGAAAAGGCGTCATTATACCAGCACATGTTGCAACAACAAGTAGAATAACTTGCAACACTGTTAATACTATGTTTATGAGTTTTACATCTAATGCCCTCGCATTGCTATTATCTAAACCTTCAAGAGTGACATACTGTTGGTGTTGTTGTTGTTGGTGTTCCATTCTACAAATTTTTGTTTGACAACTCTCCAACATTTCGTGTATGTCTCTCAACCGGTCTTCACTTTGGTATTGCACTTTCTCTTCTGTGTCCGTTATGGTTTGCTTCAAATTTTCTACTTCGTTTTGATGCAATTCAGTTAGATCATTAATTTGTTCTTCTAGACGCTCACTTCGGAAGCGTTCCTCTTGCAATGCTTGGGAAAGAAAGGTCACCTCTTGTTGTAAAGTCTAAAATTATTTAATAACGAAAGATATAAATTTATTGAAACAAACCAAACTAACTGTTTAACCCTCGTGTACTTCTCAGTTGAGCATTCATACCGGTTTTAAATCCCTGATTTATATTAAAGAAAGACAAACAAACCTTCAAACCCTCCAATTTTTCCCTCATCCTATCCAAATTTTCTCTGTACTCTTGTAGCTCCAGGAATATAGATTTAAGACTAAGTCCAGCATTGTTACTGTCGCACGTATGTGCCTGTCCTCTACTTCCGGGTCCACTTTCACTTGTAACACTAGAGCACTCGGAACCTTCCTCCGATGGAAATTTCATTGCTGCTGCGCTATGAGTCGATCCCAAACTACATCCACCGGGAAGGGTAGCCGATCCATGATGTGCTTTATCATCTTCAACACTAGCGTTATCTCCATTACCTGCACGCGGTGTATCGTTTACATAAAAAGTCGAGCCATCTGCAGAGACACAGACGTCGCATGTTAGAATGTTATCCAATACTAAATTATTCGCCTTTGTTAACAACTACCGTGTTTAGTTTTTAATTCTTCACAATGAAATGTTCTTGTGGTCCTATAGAACTGAGTATAGCCTTACGAAGAGTTGTTAGTATCAAATTTAGGTACAGTTTTGCTTGTGTATATGTAATGAGTTCCAAACGCCAATATGGTAAAAAATCGTTTTCCTTGTCTCGCGTCGACTTCCGAAAATACATTTTAAACATGTATTCTGTACGTGTATTGGATAACGAACATTTAATAAAAGCAAAATTTTTAATTTATGGAAGCCACTAAATATAAAGCAAAATTAGTGAATCACACAAAATCATAATAAAAATAATAAAAATATTGTGTTCGTAATGTATGAATTGAACAATCGGATATAAAAATGGTTGTATAGCTTAAGTGTATATATAAGTATATCTGTTCCATGAATTGTTTAAAATAGAGAAACGGTGATTATTAGTATTACGTATTTAGGTGTTCAAGTTTATATTAGAAAAATTAACATAGGTATTGTACATATAACATGGAATAGAATATTTACAATTTATATTTAAGGGTAAGGAACATAATAGAGTATATGTGGAGGTATATAGAAGAGTATATAGTAATTGAGCCAAAAATGTTACTTACTACTCTCAACTGCCGTGACAGCGCAAGAAAATTGAATAATATTTATCCATCAATTATTAATAAGAAATTAATTAAGACAAGACTGACATACATCACATTCACTGTGTATATTTACACACATTATATGTACCATATACTTATGATAAGCACATGATATATTTGTGGATCATTTTCTTTCATAAATGTATATGGTAAATAAATCAAAAGTGTGCACATTATTGCTTGTAAAATTGAGATTTGTTGGCGTAAAGCACTTGTGCCAGTGACAGTGCAGTTTAAAACACAAAATGAAATGTATTCGAACAATCCATTTGTTATTAAATTGCATTTATAAGTTAAATAACAAAACACGAATTTGGAAGTATGCGATCTCGTGTTAGTTAACTGACATATTCATTATAAAAGTTACTCACGTGATAATGTGTTTATATTATCAGCACTACCAAATTTGTTTTTTATTAGGTGTGCAAATTCCCGTGGCTTCGACATAACAGTCCTAAAACAATCAAATGAAACTGAAATAATAAAAAGTCTCTTAAGAGAAAAGGTTAATTCTCTCTTAGAAGTTACTACATGTTTCATATGTCATCTTTCAATGTCTCAGTCTATTGTACTCAGTCTATTGATACATAATACTAATATAAAACTATATTAGATATGAGTACAGCACAACTATTGTTGGTATACTGCCTATCTTCTCTGCAAGTTGCTAATCTTTACGAGCAGATTTGCAATAGCGCACGCGATATGGAGAAATACTACCAAGTGGTATTAATAAAATCTATTTTCACAGCAACACTCACCCTGAAAAACCAGTGATTCCATCCCTAATATTGCCACCCACGTTTCTGTAAGTGATTCTTAAATTAGATGAAAGAAGAAATGAGTCTCTATATTTATCGGAATAAAAATCGAATTTAAAAAAGTAAAGTAATTGAAAAGTATTCAGGAAAAAGCTTTTGTATCCAACCTAATAATTTATATACAAAATATGGTAGAAATTTATTATTAAATTATATTGTTATGTATTATATGTTTTATATAGAGAGGAATATTATAAATTAAGTGATTGCTATAAGCAGCCTAATTACTGATCTATAGTATATCATTTCTAGTACTGAGAAATATTAACATTAGCAACTATATTTAAAGTAGCTGAACTGTGTAATAGCTCACACGAATACATACTTTTCACTATTATACTACTACACTAATATTTTACGTGCCAGCAAAAAGAAAGAGGGGTTGCACTTACTTAAGCCCCTGTCCCATATCACGGAGCACTTCCCTAGGTTGTCTATGACTTGCGGGTGCTCCATTTAACTCGTAATTCTTTAACTTCTTTGTATAACTATCCAATTTCTTTTGCAGTTGAGAAATACTGTGCGCTGACTTTTGATTCTTTTTTTCGAATACTGACTTAAGTCGAATAAGCTGTTGCTTGTCTGCATTGGCAGCTAATTTTAGATATTCATTTACATTTTCTGAAAGAAAATGCATATTAATAAATACTTTCTACCTCTTTCTACTTCGAGTTGTATTATCATAATTTGAACGAGTTGTCCAAATGTTCTACTTTGTGGTCAAGATCGGTGCTGTACTAGACAACTGTTAATTACTGAAAATTACCATCACGCGTGGTTTGTTCTATTCTTATTAGCTCTCGTGTGTTAGCAATTTTGCTTTGGATATGCTCAATAGCTTGAGAAACACGAGCAGAATTTGAATCAACATCATCAGTTATTAATTCAGAGGATCCATTCGACAGGAACGATTGCGTCGCGTGATACTGTTCCTGTAAATTAAACGACATTTATATTAAAATATTCCTTCTGTGTTTGCACATCACACTTGTAAACATTAGATACCGTAACAAATGAATTAGAAAGAATAAAACTCATTCCACGTGTACAATAATATATATATATAGTGCCTAGTTTGAGACTGTACTTTGATGGCTTGAAGATTGAATTCTCCAGCTTCAAGACCACTTAGAACATTATGCAAATAGCTATTTCATTTCTTAACCTATAACCCTGATTATACAGTTGTGGTTGATGACCTTGCATTACAGTGTAATTGTCACAGCGTACACAACATCGTCACATTACATAAGCAGCTTCGCATTACATAAAACTTCTGTGTTTGCAAGATTAGTATTATTGATTTTATATTTTTAAAAACGTATAATGTGAAAATACTCAGATCGCAAACATATTATTCGAAAACAAAAGGAAAAGGCTAAAACATACATAGATGTAAAATTATTTTATAACTTGAATTACATACTCCTTCGTCGTCGGTAGGTGGGTGAATGTTTGGCACAAACTCATCTGGTTCGGCAGTGATTAAACTGGTAGTTGCTTCATCCATAGCATCTCCTATCCGAATCACAGTTCCTGGTGATTTTTGCCTACTACCTTTCATGGCGATACTACCTCCGCCACCACTACTTCCACTGCCTGTACTACCCTCCCCTGTTTGGGAACTGCAAATCATCACATTCAATTTTATACCATTGTCTAGTTAAATATTTGTCTTACGAAAATGTGTAAAAGTACATTATACAGGGTGTCCAATTTCAAGTTTCACATGCAATTATTTCCCAAACTATATAGCTCGCTGGAAAAGATATTTATAATAACTAATAATCTTTATGCAAAATTGCAACAAACTGGAGTGAAATACAAATTTATTTTCTTTCTTAATATGTTTAATAGTTTGAAAACAATATAATAGTATTTTTAAATTCTTCCAAGATTATTACCGTCTTCAATTGCACCTATTCATTTTTGTCATGAATGCATCAACAAGCTATAGTATGAAAAATAATTGAGCGCGTACCTTCAAACGAGACACCCTATATGTGTTTGATTGTTCAACAAAATAGTGTTTAAAACAGGTACTTTTAATTTGAATGTATACATTAAATACGGATATTTATATGGTGTATCCAAATATAGGTAACGAAGTCTTACAGTGAAGCATTACGTGCTTTTGGCGGATGATCCAAAGTAGCTGATAATTGTTGATGTGAGGTCAATGTATTTCCTCTGTTGGGTGATGTACTGCGAGAACTATTCTTACTTGATGCAGTTACCATCAAACTAGCCATTCCTTTATTCTGAAAAAGTTTTCATTTGTCTACCAGAACAACACAGTTACACTATTATTATATATATATATATATATATGTATGTGATCCATTCTATTCTACAACTGAATATGTTTAGGAGTCCCTTTTTTCGCTTAATTTATAGCTTATAATGGAAGAAATAAACGAAGTTACAATTTGGTAGTACATATTTAGCACAGTGTATGAATTTAGTCTTCATAGTATGTATAACACTTGGATGCACTCTATCATGTCTTATCATACTCCTAAAACCACATTTTTATCAAGTGTTATCAAAATTTGTCTCAACGTTCTTCCGTGTTCGAAATAATTATATAAAAACTTTGAGCTATACTTCCAAACTCCGATCATGCCCGATTTGGTTGAAATTTTTCAAATATCTTAAAATTAATTTAAAAATTAATTTTACAACATTTAAAAACAATGATTTACATAAAAACACAATTTTGCGAAGTATGTTTTTACCATTTCAGTGTAATTCCCTGTAATTTTTAAAACCTTTATGCTTCGATTTAGTTTAAAAACAGGTTATTTTTAAACAGAAACAATATTTGCGAGGAAATTTTTAGTTTTTAATTTAAATTTCAGGTAAATCGGGAGTGACCGATTTTCGGAAGTTTCAGAAAACTTTGTACTATAAAATTAATTAATCAATTTTCCCATTACTATTATCATATATGTATGTGGGTAACAAATAAGAAGTACTTTTGCTGTTATAGAACAAATAGAGTCATTTGTGTTTGCCTTCGTATATATCTATTTTAAGCTACAATTTTCTCTCTAAGGGTGATATTATCTAATCTGAACCTTGTGTATATATGTATATATGAATTATACTTCTTGTCTAAAAATACTATATAGAACATTCTGAGTAAAAGTGAATGTATTCCTTCTATTAAAAATATTATTTAGTGTTAAAGAAAGTATTTATCGATCAATTTTCAAGATTTGAAAACTTACAATATTACATAGTACCATCATCGATATAATACATCATACATAGTGAATTTCAATGCTCACCCTTAAGTAAGTTAATAAATAAAAGATTAGATTAAGAAATGACTTGTCCTATTAACAGAGAGTCTGAGAAAAGATTCAAGATGTAATCATTCGCATTCTATCACCTTTAACCCAATCCTTTAACCGATGAATCATTCTGATTATTATAATTAGACCAGCCACAGTGCTTCTTAACTGTGACTAATATAATATACAGACAAAATATGTGATACACAACAACAGTTGTAATTGCAATTCTGAAATATTCGAGATTTTTGAAAATAATCAAAAACAATCATAAATATGCAAACATTTGCAATAATCAAAATCGTTGAAATTACTGCGAATATATACCATTTATTGTAGAAATGTAGTAATTTTTAGAAATTATGTTTTACAACACTGCATTTGTTAAATATTCGATAACAGGTTCATTCAATTATACATTCTTCAGTTCATACATACTCCATAATTCATTGATAATGGTTTGAAAAAAAAAAGATAATAAATGTAAATATGATGCGTGCATATATAAAAATGTCGTCTAAGAACTTTTGAACTGAATGACATAAATATTCCGATATACTACTGTTCTCATGTAAACCATGCATTTGCAATGAAAATAACAATGGTCATTTGTTGAGTTATGAAGTAAAAAAGTAAAACAGAAAGAAAGAAATCTTGTAGAATGGTATGTCCTGGACCAATAAATTTTATCTAAACTGAAACATGTTTCAACGATGAAAAAGAAACATTAACATCAAAATTTAAAGTATAGGTGTATACATTATTGTAGGTATACATCAGAGCTGGGTGAAATAGTATTTTAAATATGTACTAAATAGTTTCTGTTCAGGAACGAAATAAAATCTAAAATATTAACCCTTTGCACTCCAAATTATTTTTCGATTTTGTTGCCAACAAACTCCCTACTATTTTAAGTGTTTTAAGCGAGTGCTACTTATTTTAAACAATGCTGTTCACTGTTTACTAATTATATGAAATATAGCTCTCAAACTTTGTTATAATTTATATTTGTGGAACTTGTATTTGTTTTCATCTCTAAAAAATACGAATTATATACATAAAGGAAGAACCAAATACATATAAAAACCCGTTTTATTTACATTTCTCCTTCTCCGATATCGAGACACACTCGACAATGTAAAACGTTAAATAGCATTCGAAATATTTATTTGGCCAAATAGAGTGTCCACTTCTGGTATACATTGACCGACGAGTGACAATATTCAGCAACCTGTGATATTACGTTACTATCGCAACTTGTTTCCGTACATACGATATCATTCGTGATTGTGTGGGTTCAAAGAAGGTATTGGAACCGATTGTCCCACCCCTCTCGCGATAACATCGTGGAGAAGGGTATGGATGACGAATAAAAACAAACGATCTGTCAAGAATTGAACGGTGCGCTGGTACACGATTTATAGAAGAATTCGTGACACTTTACCTTCGTTACCGTCGGGTGCACGGAGCTCGTGGTTGAAGCATGTTTCATTCGGTGTCGGTGTCACAGAAATTCAGAAACAAGGGTTCCTTCTCTCGCGGTTACTCCGTTTCGTCCGAGTTTCTGGTCAATCAAAGGATCACACACACCGTCGTTATCGTTTTTCACGGGCGTGTCATCGCTCACCATTCGACATCGTCACACTAACCACTGCAATATTAGTCACTGTAGTGTACCGTGAGGTTCCCACGTACTTGATCGATGATAAACTCATTCAGAAACACAATAGAACGCGCACACGATGCGACACATTCGCCGAAACCGCTTCGTTACTTCACAACTGGACAGTGGAATACGCCAAACGAGGCATGGAGCAACGAACGCGGAAGAGGGGGTAAACACAATCGATATTACCACTTGCACCGGAGTGATCTTTCGATTCCTAGGGATATTTTCTAGTAGCCTGCGATTCGTCGGTATCCCACTGCCGTATCTATGGACATGGAGCCAGGTAAATTCAAAACACGCTATCGTAACAATTCCTACCGTGCGTGTAATCAAAATATTATTTCCAATACACACAACCACAGAAATAATTTTCACAAAAATAACATGATTTACAAAATGTCACGAAATTTATTTCCCGACAAATTTCGAGGATGCTGTGCTTAACATATATAATTTATTCGGAAAACTTCCTTCATGTTATTCAACGGTTTGCGTTGAGGCATGTGGAAATTGATTACGACATATCTAACACGAGGCTGTTTCTATAAATTATTCAGTAACCTAAACGAACACCGTTACTATCTATAACAGAGAGGAAATTTCCTCTCTGCCTATATCTAGAATTTCGACGAGCTTAACAGGGTCCTTGAAAACTTGCATTGCGTTGCTTCACTGTTCGTCACTCAACTGCTGAAGCTTGTCAAGAAGGGAATTGCCAAAAGAATTTCGGTACAAGGGGCTGACAAAGTCTAATAAACTATAGGGCGTTTCAAAGTGTTCGGTTCCCACGTTTGACGTAACGTCGTGTTGATTACCAACGATGGAGAATCCAGCGCCGGACAACTCGATGCAGAATCTCCGTCCCTCCAACGTGGTCAAGTTCAAATAAATAAACTGATTTGTGCTTCGCAATTTCTCCGACAACTTGATGTAAGCTACATGTTGCTGTACATCATTGATGACAGCCTGAGCTTCGAGCTTCCACTGTTCCTTGTCCAACACCTTATCCTCTTCTTCCTTCATTCTTTCGTTTTGGCAACGGTGACCGGTAGTTTCTCATCGATGAGCGTAATATTCTTGAAAGAATTGGCAACGAACGTAGTGTTGATCACGTTCTACACCGTGATCTCGTGCGTTCTTTTCCGCGCTGATACGGCACGTGGGTAAGCTAGATTCAGGGTCAAAGACCTAGATCAGATGATTATGCAACTATTCGACGACGTATTTGTTTCCCAAGAGGTGTACGATATCGCTGCGTGGCAGCTACTGTGATCCGTGGTCAGTTTAGTCCTTGACACTGCGTGCGTTATAAACTGCGTTACACTCTCGGTTTTGCATACTCGGTCAGTACACATGCACTAAATGCACTCCGCATACTGACCACCGAGATTCTGCACGCGCAACTTCTCGCCTGTTACCGCGCCATCTTTCCGCGTTTACTTGATCCTCAAATAGGGGTCGTTGGAATCGGTGCATTTTTTAAGGCGTCGGTACTACAGATTTCTGTCGTTCAAGTCCATTAGATTACCAATCTATGCATTTTACAACTCCTTCCTGGTATGTATATATATGTACCTGTGGACCCGGTTTCATCTACCAGATGACGGTTGTGGGCAAAGTGCTATATATGTAGTCTGTTGAGAAGTTGCAGCTTTGACCATAACATATACTTATAGACCCAGCTACAGTTCAGATAACATGCCGTGTTCCAAGATTACTTTATCTCTCTACCAGATATTAATAAATTTTTTAAAATTGGTTCAAACGACTTGAATTTTTTTAAGATGTTAAACCGACAAGTTTTTGTTTACTCATACTCTAGCAAACTAGGCGGTCTAACATCCTAAAAAAATTCAAGTCATTTGGACCAATTTTTAAAAAGTTATGCGATTTTCCGCTATACCTATAGCGGGTTTATAAATGTATGTGGTCTAAGACGCAAACACAATACACAAATACCGAAGCAAGAGAGAACGACTTAAAGATCCATGGATAGGTACTTAGTAGTATAAAGTGGGCTCGAAGGTTTCAAAGGAAGCCAAGAGGGCGAAGAGAGGTTCAAAATCGCAAGCTCGGAGGCTTAAAACGAACTCGAGTGGGTAAAGAGGACTCAAAATTCAGAAACTCAAGACGAGAAAGAATTGGAGGAGTGCCAGAAATAGGTCAAAGTACAATGAAAATGTTGAGAGTAGGCGTGAGAGATAGTAAAGGTCTGTGAAGATCAGCAATTTCATGGAAAATCTCGGTTCCTTATTGTTACATTCTAAGTCTCTGTGCCTTTCTCGACGAGCACGTGCGTTTTCTTAAATAAAATCAACTTGGCGAACAACTTGGCGAACAACCTGAGTGAAATTGGCGCCCGCCAAAAATTGATCTGGCTATCATTTAAAATTTATGACAAAGAAGTTCTTGCGACAATTATATATGCTTTGGATATTATTAACACGGACGGACGAAGATAATTGTGTAACACTTTCATTCTACTAAAGATTGCACGCATATACAGAAGGAAAAATAGGAAAATTAAAATATCTCCGTTGTTCTAATAACAAAAAGTCCAAGGCGAAAAATGTTTCTTTTAAAAAGGGACACATCTGTAATGATATATAAACGTATCTCAAATAAAGCGTGTAAAATAAAGCGTCAACATTTTTTCCATTAAATTGTAATAGCTGAACAAGCCATTAGTTCAAGCCATGACTAGAATATTCCTCAAAAGGATAATGCGATATTGTTTCTTGATATGTAGACGCAGTGGCTCGCACCTAGACGCAGTACTGATGAAGCATGACGAATGGAGTGCAAAAGGCGCTGGGATAACAAAACGCTGCGTCCAGACGCGCAAAGGAGATCCCATCATTACATAACTGTAATACGTGTTGATATTTAATGCGTGCTTTTCTCGAACGCTTCCTGTTCATATGAATTCGTAAATATTACGTCAAACGCGGATATCGTTTCGGTCGAAGAAGCGTGTCTTTACCATTAAAGTATATAGTCTTACAACCTCAGTATCGTAGGGTTATGCTAATCGTATGATCCAGCGTATGCGTCACACGATGATTAATGTCTGCCTGCTTATTTCGCCTTTGTGCTAGTCATTCTTTCCATGTGTAACATGAATGGTTGGATTCTTGATGCCTCTGATTGTGAGTTTAGACTTGTCCCGAATCTTTAGCACATTCCCGTAAACGACGACTGTAACGGTATAAGTAGCTGCTCAGTCTTCGAATGCATGCTTTTTCAGAGAGACCAGTTTTATATAAATTCAATCTGTACTCTGGACTGTCTCAATCTGGGATTGTCTCTTTGCCATTCATCAAAAGATAGCTCTGTGTGCTCCGCCACGCAAAGCATAGCTTATCAACATATTAAGAGCAATAGTCGAAAGTGATGCCATCATTCTATCGAAAGATGTAATAGAGATTTCAGATACAATTGTGCGGTCAAACAATGTGTCTCTTTCATATATTTTCTTAAAGAAATAAACAATTATCTTATATATATATATTAAAACAGATCACCTGAATAGCTCGCTTGTGCTTTTGAAAATAAAAGAAAATGCATCCGATCTTTACTTAAAATAACATGTTATTTACGTACTGGCTGCTAGTATAAGTGTTCAAAATGACGGCCTTGAACGTGGATACATAGCCTAAAACGTGGAAGTAGGTAAATACTGATGGCATTGTCTAATGAATTGCATTTGCATCTGTTACACAGCAAGCTCTTTTTCAAGTTTTAAATCCTACCCTGTGTATATACAATAAGATATATAAAAAATATATATTTGTACATATGTTTCGTTTCATTCAAGGGGTTACTCGACACTTTACCTACCGGAATCTTGTTAATAGAATGTTCAATAATTGTACCGTACCAAAAGGAAGCTTAAAAATCTCTTTTAACAATACAACCCCGAACGAAAAGTCTTTATCCATGACCTACAGGACTTTTAAAAATGCTGAAATAAATGCCGGTAATTGCGATTCGGTGTGCACTTCACTGCACCAGTTCCATGTGAACTGGTGCAGTTGATCGCGAGCTTCGACTGACGATCGACTCGATATTGACGAGGGGGAAAGCTGTCAAAGAAACCTGAACGAGGTTGCAACAGCTACCTCAGCCACGTAGAAATGAAGACGGGCCAAGCTGAAACTGGGAGATGTGGGATCAGCTGCCGGAGCTGATACTGACGCAGATATTCAGTCACCTCGATCGCGAGGATCGTGCCAACGTTGCGCAAATTTGTCAGTCATGGAACCGTGCACTTTCATCGCCAGTTCTTTGGCGTTCCGTCACGGTCCTCATCGATCGTGATCTACGGGGTGACTTTCCATTGGCGGGAGAACTAGCCGTGCGTAATGTGTACACTTACTAGCGAATCAACACCTCCACCGAGTGGTACCTCGTTTATCCGAACTAAACAGAACAACATGAGATTTCGTACAATAGAACAGTTATTTAATTACAATGCTAGATTCAATCGTTATTGGTTCGTGCAATAAATAGCGTTGCTTTTGGACATCAGAGGTTCAGATAATCGAGGTCGTACTGTATTCAATTTCCTGACTACATATTTTAAAACCGTCCGGTGTTAAGTGCCATTAGTTCGAAGTTCGAACAGAATTTATATTAGTAATTTCTTTTAATTATTTCGTGTGTGTGTGTATATCACTATCAACAAGAAATAGATGGTACCCTCGAAATAATATACATATATCCAATTAACATATCTAGGCGAAATATGGACAGCATATGCGTATCCTGGAGCTCGCTTGGTCACGACCATACATTCTGCCAAGAGAGGCGCGTCTAACTCGCAACATTCAAGCCGAAGCTGGTACCGATTTCCTTACGGTTATTCGAGCCAAAAATGTCCAACTGAAAAAATTGATACTCACCGACTGGATCTTCAGTTGCAAATGGGGGAACAGAGGGAAGCTCCTTTACGCCCTTGCACACTTTTTAGGGTAATTCATCTGCATCGTTCATCTGTTTGAACGTACAGTAAAGCCTTGATCTAGCACAAGGAGAGGAGGTGGTCACAGTGGTGGAGTGGTCGATTTTAATTGAACTTTTTCTGGTGGATCTAGAGCAAAAATAAGCTGACCCATGTCCGAGCGTTTTTGACAATACTCATTATTTATCGAGATAATTATATACTTTTTTCTTAATCATACGTTGATTTCTCCGGGCTTTATTTGATTTCAGTAATCTTGGTACAAAGTCTCGACTTTGTTATCACAACTTGAACGACAAGGTTTACACTGTTTATACACAAAAATTCTAAATTAATTTAGTTCAGAGTCAGGCTGGGGATTTGTTGGAAGCTTCTTACAAGGCAGCAGATTTTCTGACCGAATTAACAGTGTTTGCTCGCAGACGTATAATGCTTACGTTTGACGAAATCTGCTTAGAGAAGATCTGGCTGACTTGGTAGACAGCGATTCTAACTTGATTAGTTAGCTTCAATTGCTTGTGTTCTACATAATCGATACTATTACGCAGCTGTCAGCACAACTTGGAAACGTTGAGTTTGCTAAATGCGAACCTCGGTGTGAGCGACGTGCTGCGGCTTCTAGCGAGCGTTTCCAGGGGTTCGAGTGAACATTTGACATATTTAGACCTTCGCGGCGCGTTCCGAGAATGGCAAGCACCTCATAGCAATTCCAGGTACAATAATTCATTTATAATTAATGCTGAATAATTAACCTTTCGTAAAAGTTACGATCCGTAACTCCGATCCGAATCGTGCACTTCGATAAGAGGTGGGCAAGGTTTGGTGAAATAAATATTTCAAATACACGAAATAAACTGTTTGCATTTCAAGAATCTAAATCATAAAATACAATATTTCTATTTAACAATCTGAAACAGAAACTCAAATATTTTATCATAATAATCTGAAACGAAATGAAATACTTGAATCTTGCTTAAAGTATTGGATCACCCTATAAATTGTTAAAAGATTCACAGTTCGAGAATATTTCAGAAAACGTGGAAATAGTGGAAATGTTTGAAATGCTTCTTGGAAGAGTATTTCAGGATTCAATCAAGGAACGAATTCACCAACTTCTCGAAAATAAACTTTCAGATATTTGCGGATGCTCGGCCGGTTTCGCGCGTTGACCGTTCTCCGGCTCGATTATCCAGCTTTGTCGGATCAAACGCTGAACGCTTTGGCGAACGCCGCGCCAAAATTGTTGAAAATTTTGCACATATCTGTGCGAGACTCCGACTCCAGACACCACACAGTCACGGACACGGCTTGGCACAATTTGGCCGTTGTGTGCCCCGACCTAACAGTCTCCTACACTATAGGTACAAAATGATACAGAATTATGTGGATACAGTGACGCCCATTAATATTCGGACTTTTTAAAAAAAAATGATAACTTTTTTAATATTGGACTATACTATTCGAATTTCTTTCAGACGTTGGAGCAATTAGTTTTCTGCATGATATGAAAAGAAATTTTTTCAAAAATTAAAAAATTGGTCGCGCGGAATTGTAGAGAAAATACTAACAGTTTTGTAGATTTGCGTAAATTATATGCATTGTGAAAGATGTAAGAATCCTGGGTTTTATTGCAGTTGGAGGCCGAAAATCGTGATAAACTACAATTTCTACCATTTTTAAACGTTTGTAGTGTGTGTGTGTGTGTAGGAAACCAATTGTTCTAACTTCTCAAAAAAGTTCAAATCGTATGGTCCGACATTAAAAAAATTATCGTCTTTTTAAGAGTGCCCGAATATTAGGGGGAGTCACTGTATATGTATAAGGTTGTGGAACAAGTGTCCGTTCGCAGATTATACATACCGAGTTTTCTTTTTATTCGTGTAAAGAATATTACGTAAAAAAATCGACGCTGTCATGTATGATAAGCTAAATAATACGATGCTGTACACCATTTAGCTCTTTAAGTTTGATTTCTAGTTAATATCTCCCATTACGAGGATATGTGCTATTTGCTGCTACCAAGCGTGCCATTGGCTAGGTTTCAAATGTTCAGCGGACACGTGTGGGATCAGAGTAGATCACGTAATTTCCGAAGCACCGTTGGATTGCTTATCACCCATTACACCAACACACTAGGTATATCATAAATTTTTCTCAATTTCTATGTAATATGCTGTCTTCAAACTTCAAATGTTTCGCGTACACTTCCGCGATCTACTGTGGAACATTCTCCCGAACGTTTGTACTTTTAATCACTCGCATATGATATTTAGTCTCAAAACTTTAAATTTCGTGTTTCAAGCATAAACAAAGGTGTCGATTTTACTAGCAAATATAATATTTATTTTGCATTGAAGTAATTATTTTATCGAATAAGAATTGCTCTTTAATTGGACTTTAACTGAAGGTTGAATATTTTAGTTATCCAATATTTTGTACAGAAAAAAAGTAATGCGAAACATTAAAGGTTTACGTTTTTCTAATCCCTTTAAAAATGGTATTAATGCAATAATAACGAGTGTCTAAAATATTTGATCTGTCACCGTAGCGGAAGTAATGTTGCAACTGAGAAACAATCGTGAAATGTTGGATGACCTGTTGATCTGCATGTTGGTACATTGTAAGCACTTAACAAGATTGCAGTATGACGGTATACTGAGGAATCTCGATACCTTGCGGGACATATGTCAGCTTCAAGCTGAAAGCAAGACCCGTAAGTAGGAAATACTGATTTATAATAAATAGACATTACTCGTGCACACTAGGGATCGAAATAAACTCTCTCGTTTCGAAAAGTTTGTATTTACATCATCACCTACACATCAAGAACAGAAAAAATTTGAAACAAACAAATTTTGTGTTTTGTATAAACAATTTTTGTGCAGCAAGCTTCTTTTACAAATGTCCACCGATCCAGAAGTGTAGATTCACCCCCTGTACATTCAAACGTGTGTGAAAACTTGCCAAAACTTTTTCTGTATGCAGTCATGAATTGTTGTATCGTTTTCGTGAAAATTTGCCGTAGGTTTTCGTACGATCCACGTGAAGCCCCGCAACGTTAACATCCGGAATCGCGTCATTTTGAACGACATCAACTACCAATACGACCACAAGATGGTGGAACAAGGAGTGGACTTTCGCATTGAAGATCCGGCCTCGGTGTTAGTGTTCTATTAATCTGTGTTTGGACTATTTTGGCTGTTAACGACCGGTATCTATGTATCTGACATCTCGCAATACCACAGCCAACAATAAAAATATTATCTGCCACTGTTGGTACAATTGTCATTTTTTCATTCTACTTTACTTTTGCAATTAAATTCTGTCCGACAAAAGTACATCCTTTTGTCCAGCGCGAGGAACAATACTCGTGAATAGCGTTGCGTTTTCGGGCAATAAGGGAAAATTATAATTATAATTAGGTAATAAATTCACTGTATTATGGGATTCCTTTTTTTATTCGACGTAGAATCGTTAACAATCGCACCGACGTTATTTCCGTGATAATAAATATATACAGCGTTAGAAAATAGTTCCACTGTAACAATTTATAGAAACATCTAGAAAAGCCTTAAATAATTTTCTAAAAGCTGTTACAATATTATCCCTGGGTCTGATGAAAATTGTTAGTCGCCTCGTCAACTGTAAGACGCGGTCTTCGACGAGTATACAGTTTTGCAAATTTTAATTCTAATAAATAGAGTATAAAAACCGTGTATAAAAAAGTAAAAAATCTAAATATCTAGATTATCACATTATATGTTTATCAATATCATTTGTAAAATATTCACCTAATTTAAGAATATCCAATATATGTTGGATATCGGGACTGAATCGAGATTAAAATCACGATGATATTATCTTTAGGAGAATACTAAAAATTATCTTCTATTCTTAGAAAAGAGTGTAGTGAAGTTACGATATCGAGGGAACTGGATTTATAAAGACCAGTACACCTGGATACTATAATCAAGGACGGTATTGCGATTGCAATAATTGCAAACGTATATTGCAAGCTTCAACTAATGAGTTAACGAACAATTGACAATCTTCTCTGCTTTCGATGATACTGTTTACGTACAATACATATAACACAAGAAATTCTAGCACTGTCAAACTTATCGTAGATAAGCCGCTCATAATTCTACAGAGATAGTAATATCTTCCTGTAAAGTATAGTATATTCTAGCTCTAGTCTACCTAGTACAGAGGCCGGTTGCCCAAGCCTGACCTAGTATAGATCCAGTAACCAGATGGTAAAACAGAGAAATTAAATTTACCACCCTTCCTAATAATGGTATCGTTTATACTTTCGCTTTTCTCGCTTCTAAGCTAACAAATAATAATCATACATGTTATTATATGAAATTGCTAAATTTACGTTCTAGCGAAATTAACAATGAAAGCTGGGCATTTTTAAAGCGATTCCTTTTGAATCGCTAATTTTATCTATCATGGATGGATAACAAATTCGTACGTACGAGTTGCACTGATTCTGCCAAAATCTTGTAAAATTTTAATTTAGATCCGTATGTATAAACATTGCAACATCGCGAGACATCAAGATCATCAAAGTGATGACTAGACTGCAGGTTTTATGCATTTATGACAAAAATATGCAGGAGACACACAATAAAGTATAAAATTGTTTAAAATAAGTAGCAGTCAAAAAACGAACTGTCCTTTGAAGTAAATTTCAAATAAAACGTTAAAAATATTAGGGAGTTGTTGGCAACAAAAATGAAAAATAATTTGGAGCGCAAAGGGTTAATTGATCGCGAGAGCCACGCGAATTAATTTATACACCAAATATTTGCGTTACTTTATCTCGATTTTGCAATTATTATACAGAGAGATGCGCTAGAGGAGGACTATCGAGAACAGTGCAAACGCGGTGTAGTTTATTTATGAAAATGATATGACTTACGGTCAAAAGCTTCAAGAGCAGTGCTCTTTCTCAGCGACAGGACTTCATATGGGTGTTCAAAACGGTCCTCGTCACGAATCCTTTCCCGCAGCGGGTGCAAACGTAGGGTCGTTCGCCGGTGTGATAGCGTTTGTGAACCACCAGCGTCGATCTCTGCGTGAAAGCTTTGCCGCACTGATCGCACGAGTACTTCCGTTCGCCTGTGTGAGTCACGTTGTGTGTTCTGAGCAGAGTCTCGCAAGCAAAACACTTGCCGCACACCTCGCAAGTGTACGGTTTCTCGCCTGTGTGCGAACGATTGTGAATCTCGAGACCCTTCGCGGTTTTCAATTCTTTGCCGCAAAGGGCGCACAGGTAACGACGCCTCTCGTAATTAGGCGTGTCACCGTGTGCCTTCACCTTGTGTTGTTTCAGCACCGACTTGTATTTGTAGACTTTCCCACAAACGTCGCACTTGTGCACCGAAGATTGTTGCCCTCCCTCGTCGATCTTCTCCTGCATCAAGGCCGCCGGATCGTAATGATAGAGTCGATTGTGCTCCTTCAGACTATACATCAATGCCATTGATTAGGCCACGTCGATATTTATAGCTTAGGAGGGTGTTTTGGTTGGAACACGCAAATTTTAAAAACTTCTACATCTTTCTCGCTCCTACATGATTATTTTTGTTCAAAGTTATACGAATGTCAAAAAGATGGTATCCACCGAATTTAGTTTTTCTTTTTTTATTATCGATCACACGCCATCGTAAAAAAATTTTCTTTGTTATAAACAATTTCGCGGCAAGTTTCTCTTACAAACGTCCATCGATCCAGAAGTGTAGAATGTGTAGATTCACCCCTAGGACGGATGACTATTACTTTTTTACAATCTTTCTTACAATCTTAATCCAGCGACTCTGTGCAGGTGTCGTATGTGCATTTTTCAAGTTCTATCTCTTAAAAGATTTCGTGCAATAATGAAAAGATAATGTTTCTTTCCACCAAAGATTGTACTCTATCAAAAGAGAAACTGTAATTAATCTAAAGAGGCAAATACCTGTACACGTCATCGAATGTGGTACCGCAAGCGTTGCACTGTTGATACTGCATAAAGTTGTGCATGGTCGTGTGCGTCATCAGCGAGTCTTTGTCAACGAAATTCTCGCTGCAGATTTCACAGGTGTACTTGACTTCTCTGTGATGCCGCTTTGTATGCCTTTCCACGTCGATCACGTTCACCCCCATAAAACTGCACTGGCCGCAAGGGGTTGTTTTCGGCGTGTGGGACTTTTTCACGTGAGCGTTCAACATAAATTGTTGCGGGTACGTTTTCTCGCAGGTGGCACACTTGAAAGGCCTATGGATACCGTGGACGATCCTCAAGTGAGCTACCAGCCTGGTCGCGAAGTGAAACTTTTCTTGACAAAGGTCGCACACTTTCTCGTTACCCTCGAATCTGCTATGTATCAAACAGTTTTGAATTATTTTAAACGATTGTTCTAACGCTTGTTAGAGCAGAGTTGTGTGAGAGAATGTCGTAAAGGTTGCGACACCGTATAAGTTTGGACAGTGCGTTTTTTTCTACATTAACGCACTGGAAACACCAGTGTCATTATTGTCAACTTTTTTTCTGTTTATAAATAAACTTTTCATGAGCGTTAGAAGCAACGATTCGTGTTCTATGTTTAAATGTGCAAACAGATTTTTACTTACAACCCTTACTTGTTAGAGTTTTTGGGATGTCCCAACTTATACGGCAAAATTTGTCTTTTGAAAATTGGCTATAACTTTTTATGCGTTAACGATATCATGACACGTTCTGCAGCGAAAATGTAGCCGTGTACCTTTCTAATTTATATAAAATAAAACTCACTTCTGTTCTGGATCCAGAAGGACGTCAAGGCTCTTGATTCTGAATTCGTCGCAATCCTCCTGCTTGACAGGATCAGTGATCCAGTGGCTGGAATTAGGGATCTTTCATTGATAATGATGCACATTTACAAAAAGCATCATGAATGCTTTAGATATTGGTAATGAAAAATATTATGTACACATTCTCGTTGAAAATACGTGGAAGAACCTTTCGATGCTTTTGTAAATGTGAGTATACAAATATGGCGTCACATTTTATTCGCGAAAGAATTAGTCTTAGATTTGGAAAGAATAAAAAGAGAGAACAGGATTTAATAGTTCTATAAGAATTATCCGCGCGGTTTATGATTGACAAAAGAGGATTCACTTCTATGCCATACCTTTATTAACAATAGTATTACACAAATGATACTATAAAGACTAAGAATACTTTTTCACATATATCCTTAAATTCCTAAATTTCTTTGGGCATTCTTTAATTATTAGAGGTAAATTAATTAATTAAAACTGTCAGAACTTGATTAAACACACGGTAAACAGGCTCGACGACCGAGACAGCGAGCCGAGGGATCGAGTACCGATGAGAGTAATTTTTTCATTTTTTTAATGAAACTTTTATCACCGAGGGGAACGAACAGGTGCGCAGTCGCCATAGAAGTTTCACTTCGGTCGTGCGGTCTTATGCGCACAGTACTGGTCTGTGTTTTGTAATTAAAATGACGCCAAACATGACATTACGACCATAATTAATAATCTCTTTCTTGTGTTTAATCGCGCTATATCTTTCTCTATGCTCGGCACACTACAAAGACTGTAGCACTCTCTCTCTCTTCAAGAACTGTCGCTCGGCATACTTTATTATCTGTTTCGTAAGGCCTCGAGCTGCGATTTCTCGTGTATCTTACGGTGCTTCTTGAGGAAACTGCCGGAGACGAATCCCTTTCCGCAATCGTCGCATTGATAGGTCCGTTCTCCGGAATGGTATCGGAGATGCAAAATCAAAGAGGTTCTTTGTGTGAAGCCTCTGCCGCACTGCGTGCAGACGTGAGGCTTCTCGCCAGTGTGTATCCGCTGATGAATGGTGAGGTTCTCCTTGCTGGCGAACTGTTTGCCGCACAGATTGCACATCGCGATCTTCTCGTTGACGTGGCCGCGCCGGTGCGCCATCAGCCTCCTCTTCGAGGACAGCACCGCGCCGCAGAGATCGCACAGATGCTCGGTCTTCTCGCACAAACCGTGTTGTTTCTTCAGGTGTCTTCCGAGCAACAGTTTCTGAGCGAAGCTCTTCAAACAAACCCTGCATACGTGCTTGTGCCCCGTCTCGCTCTTCGCCGAATCGACCGGCAAAACGTTCGCGTGCTGCAGCCTCAGATGTGCCATCAGGTTCTTCTTATACGGATAAGACTTGCTGCAGTGCTCGCATCGGTACACTTCCTTCCTCGTGTGAACGTTCACGTGCTCCAAGTACTCCGTCCTCAGGAAAAACCCTTTACCGCATTCCTTGCACTCGAACGAGTACTCCTTCGAGTGTCTTCGCCGGTGACACTCGAGGTTCGATTTCTGGTTCGATCTGTAATCGCACAGGTCGCAAGCGAATCGTTTCAGACCCGTGTGGATCAGCTTGTGACGAGCGATGTTCATCGGGCTCCTGAACGTTTTGCCACACTCGTCGCAGCTGAACGCCTTGTCGATCCCGTGCAAGTTCTTCAGGTGCTCGACGAGCTTTCTCGTGTGGCAGAAACAGGCGCCGCATTTCACGCACTCGTGGATTGCTCGGGACGTTGACCTTCGCATTCTGAAACACGGCCGGCATTGAAATTTCTCAGACTGTAAACGGCGCAGAATGTGTTCAGAGACTGCAGATGTTTACGTTAATTCACTCTTCAAGGAGTTCAAGGAGGTCCACCACCATGCACAGCTTAAAACGTTAAATGAAATGCAAATATCTTCTTAGGGGATGTTTAGCATTTTCTTCTGATTAGGATGGCACTAAACACGATATAATCTGAACTGTATTTAGTGGTTTCAGTGAGAATACTGCGCGAGGGGCCAGAAAGCTCGAGCTGCCTAGGTCGCGTCGAGGAAGTTTAAAAATTGTGTATATCGGGCGAGGCATTTAAAACAGGTACATCCGAATAACTCGCTTGCTTTTGAAAATAGAAGAAAACGTATCAAATCGAACTCTCTTAGCATCGAAGGGCTTATAACCTGAAGTCACTACCCCCAACATAACCCCCAACTTCGGGGGTTATCTACACCTCCTTAAAATGAATGTCGGCAGCTATAAAAAAATTCGTGTAAAATATTTCTCTAAGTTCTATATCATAATCTATAACCTCCCTTGTAAGTAACTTGGTCTGATGCGTTTTCTTTTAATGCATTTTACCACGGCGCGCCGCGGCGTTTCGATTCATATCGCGACACTGCTATACTGCCAAACATTTTATACTTTTTAGTCCGCGCGTTTTTAAAAATTTATTTTTATTTAGATAATTATTTTCAAAAGCAAGCGAGTTATTCAGGTGATCTGTTTTAACCGCCTCACCCTGTATAAATATATGTATATGTATATAAGGTAATTGTTTATTTCTTGAAGAATACGAAAGAGATACATTGTTTAACTGCGCAATTGTATCTGAAATGTCTATTACATCTTTCGATAGAATGATGACATCACTTTCGGCTATAGTTCTTAATATCTTGACAAGCTAGGAATCCGTATCCATCTACGTACATATTTTGTATAATATGCAGTCACAAATAATTGAGTCATAACCATTTTAGATGGAACCTAAATATAACAGTTGTCGAACTGATAAAAAAACTGATGATTTAAGAACCGTAACTGAAATTAAAATGATCCAAGTTTGTTTGATTTTCATAACACTTGTTCAGAATGAATGCTTCTACAACTAGACTGCGAATAAAAAATAAATAAAAGAACGTATTCAACGTATTCAAATTACTAAGAGAACGAATCAATCTTTTCTTGAATCAATCTTAAACTCCCTCCATCAAAATCTCTACGTGATAGTTTCGAACATGTATTTGGGAACTGTTTCGAATCCTGGATCAGTCCAACACTTCCTCTTCCACCACTTCTAATTCCACTTTCGGTTGAATTAGACCCCCATCATCCTCTCTTTCTGGATTCTCCTGACGCTCCCTAGATACTGCCTGCAATTGTTGAATGTAGTCCATAACGATCTCTCTGACGGATATCGTGGGCAATGGCGGCAGTGGTCCAGGATGTGTCCTTCTGTGAGTACTCAAACTCGACAAATGAGTGTATGCCAGTCCGCAAATGTTACAGACATACGGTTTCAGGCTAGTGTGTATCAGTATGTGTCGCTCCTGAGCGGCTCTCCAGCGGAAGGTTTTGCCGCAGAGTGGACAGGAGTACGGTTTGAAGTCCTTGTGCACGTTCATATGCCCCGAGAGATGTCTTTTCCGTTTAAAAGTCATGCCACACAAGGGACAGGGGTACTTTGTCAAGTCCTCGTGCCTGTTCATATGGCCCGCGAGATGTCTTTTCCGTTTAAAAGTCATGCCACACAAGGGACACGTTACCTCGTTCACCTTCTCGTGCCAAAGCATATGCTGCTCCAAGTTGATCTTAGTGAACATGCTACGTTTGCATATTCTGCACTTGAAATCTGGATTGTTGTGCGCGCATCTCACGTGTGCCTTCACAGCTGCAGCATTTTTGAAAGTTTTTCCGCAAACTTTGCAACTGGTACACAGTGAATCGCCGTGCCTCATATAGGTGTGATCCCTCAGGTCGTTCTTCCGCCTGAAACCCTTGTTGCATATCGTGCATTTGTAGGCGTCGGTGCTGCTGTGATTGCCGATCACGTGGTTCGTCACCGTCACCTTGTCCGTGTCCTTGTAGTCGCACACCGTGCACCGATACGCCACCGGCTCGCATTTCTTGTCGATCCGTATCTTCCCGTCGTACCACATTCGGATCTCCTGATCGTAGATCTCGCGTAGATATTGCTCACACGTTCTTACGTGCACCGCCAACGCGCTCTTGCCATAGAACTCTTTGCTGCAGTGATCGCATTCGTAGGGTTCGTCGATTTTTATCTTTCGTGACATCTTTAATGACATCTTTGATGACGCCGGCTCGATTTGATTCAGCGATGGCCCATCGTCATCAGTGACTTCTACTTTGCATTTTCGCAAAGGGAAGCCTTGTTTGTTGTCCGGATCGATCAGAGGATCCACCAGAGGATCGTTCAGTAAACTAAAACAGACCAAATGCGATCTCGTTAAAGCGTGACGCTTAGGGCATAGAATGTAATCATATTAGACTGCAGATCTTTATGCAAAATTAAAATTGTTTGCTTGAAGTGCAAGATCTAAGAACACCAAGGAGCAATTTATTTCTCACTTCAGCGGTTTTATTGAATAACAAGAAATCTGTTGATATTCTTGAATGTTCTTAATCTTTCCAATGCTTGACATCACACTCGCCTATTTTTCCTATAAATGCATAAAAACCGCAGTCTAGCCGAAGAACTTACTTACTTGGAATATTTTACCTGATAGTTTCAGAAACGTTTAGATCTTATGAATACTAAGTAAGCAGTGTTACGATTTATTATTTCTAAATACTGCACGAATAAAAGTTTGCGTGTTATCTGGTGTGTGCATGACTAATTCGAAAAAGTTGATATGCTATGTAAAACGTTCGTAACCCTTAACGGGCAAAGCTTTTCGTAAGCAAAAGTTTATCATTTTCATAGTTCGTATTTCTTTCCAAATACAATATGATGGAAATACAATTTAGATTTGATCACGATGCCAATACAATTAGGAATATTTAGCATGTTGATCAAATTGTGCTCAAAGCGAATATAAAATAAAATAAATGTTTCACAACACGTCTGGAGCATAAGGAAATGGACTTGCTAATATAGCAGTGAGAAACACATTATCTATTATTATTTTCGCTCTCTTCACAAAAACATTTATATATTTATTAACTTCATAATACACTTTTGAGTACACAAGAATTGGTACATAGTGCAAGAACTTTGTTCGTTTCACAATTGGAACGAAAAGTCTTAAAAACGCCGTATTTTTTGGTGGGCATTTATCAGAAAATGAAGTAGCGTAGATGTAGACAAAAATACAGTATCCTTAAATTTGGGTTCATAAAAGAGGACCTCTAATTCACACATTAGAAGTAATGTGTTCATTATTTACAGTGCTATGTGAATTACTTACAATGAAGTGTATATGTTACCATTTAAAAAACACGAAATAAAAAAAATTGATATTGAAATGAATTTCTCTCTAATCATGTGTGAATGCGTGTAAATACGAATGTGTGTGTGTGTGTTATTCTGGGGTTGAGGTTGGGGCAGAGACGCCAAATAAAGACCCCGCTAAATAATAAAGATACCTAAATAATGTCCCCACTATGCCATCCCCTTCTACGACGCTTCCGTTACGGGCCGGTCACGTGATCCGCTCTGTTTCTGTCGTCACGTGACTAATGCGGTACTGGCTGAAAGAGAGGGTAACATTTTCCTCTCACTTCGAGTAAATTCCCCTTATTTGGCGACTCTGAATTTGGGTCGGAGACCAGTCGGAATCATAGCTAGAGTCAGAGTTAAGATCAAAGCCAAGAGAGTATTAGGTAGCGTAAGCCAGAATTCTATTTGGCCAGAGTCGACAAAGTATCTATTTAGAATTAGTAAATATTAAATATATACGTGTATTCGATGAAACAAGTCGCCACTTCAATTATTATCCCTACAACTGAATTTGAAGTGTTCCAACCATGAATTAAACAAGAAATATCCTAAGGAATGTCGATACTTTTCTGTTATAATCACGATAATTTTCCTATTACAGAGTATCTTTGTTGTTTATGTATGATCTTGAAAATAGTTCTCTTCTAATGAAAACATTCCGACGTTCGTATCTATTCTCTCTTCCAGGATTTATTTTTATTATTTAGGACTTTCTGTGGAACCCTAGGGTCCCGTGGAACACAGTTTGAATAACACTGGTCTAGTTTTCAATCAAATGAACTCAAAATCGACTATGGTGGCGTCAAAAAGCGATCGGTTTAACGTGGAATGACCCCATGCCCTATGCCCTATAGTATCCCACAAGCCGTGCCGTTTCTTATCGCGTTTTGTGTTTGTAATAGTCCATACTTTGTTCATGCCGTATTTTTATAGAAATTTCTTGCTATAAACGTTGATGTCCTACTGCCTTGTCAAATAGACTTTGTCGGGGTACCCCAGCGCGTACATGCACATTCCTAACTGATAGTTTTCGTGGAAAAAACGACACGACTCGTAGTACGACTCAATGGTCCGCGCGATTGCTGCACAGAATTAATTTATCCATCTATCTCGACGGACTCGTGTTTCACGCAGCTGTACGCCACGATAATGTCTTTAACTATGTTTTTAATGGACACTACTGGCAGTGGCGGCAGTGGTCCAGGATGTCGTTCCCTGTGGGAGAGCAGGGCGGGCCTTTGCGAGAACATTTGTCCGCAAACGTCGCAGACGTACGGCTTTTTGCCGGTATGTATGACAACGTGTCTCTCCATGGGACTGAGCCTGCGGAAGGATTTCCCGCAGATCGGACAGGTGAAAGGTTTCTGGCCAGTATGCACTCGCAGGTGCGCCGCAAGCGACCGACCTCGAAGTACTTTGCCACACTTCGGGCACGTTATGCTCGAGCTCTTCTGCTCCGTGTGCCATTGCTTGTGTTGCTCGAGGCTCTCCGGCGAAGCCATGTATCGCCTGCATTGTACGCATTGGTAGTAGAAGCTGTTGTGGATTCTCCTCATGTGATTCTGCAGGGCCGTGTCGTTATTGAACGTGGCGTTGCAGATGTTGCACTTGATGACACGATCGGCGCAGTGCATCAGCCTCATGTGCTGGTTCATGTCGCTCTTCACCTTGAACCCTCTCTGGCAAATCTTGCAGAAGTACGAGTACTCGGTGCTGTGATGCCGGAGAATGTGGGTTCTCAACGTGCTCTTTATCGAGCTCTTGTAGCTGCAGTCGGTGCACGTGTACATTTCCGTCAGCTCTAGATGCCCGTGCTCTGCTTCGGAGTGCATGATCAACTCTCTCTTCAATCGGAACAGCTTGTCGCAGGTGCTGCACGTATATTTGTACGACAGTATGTGCTTCAGCATGTGCGACTTCCGGTAGAACACTTTGCCACAACGATCACAGTACAAAGGCCTGCGGCCTTTCCCGTTGTACGGGGCTGGTACAACGTGGCTTCTTGCAGATTCGTCTTTGGCAAGATGATTAGCGACGTTCCTTGTTCCTCCTTCCGGTGGCCCATGCCCGACCGATCCGTTGTCGTCCACTAAGGTGTACACATTCTCGATTTTGAACTGGGAGAACTCGTGCATACTCGGAACGTCCCCTAGAGGGTCCAGCGGGGAACTAAAACATAGCAAATTCGGTCTTGTTAGAATGTGATGCATAGAGAGGCCACGCGTAGTTTTAGATTGAGAGCTTACTTACTTGGAATATTTCAACGGCGAGGTACTAAACGTGTACAGGGATATTGGGAGCATTAACGAACACGTAGACTCATTGTCATTACAGTGGTGCACACTTAAGCGTCCGCCCTTGTACACACTTAATAGGGTACTTGTCCCAATTACTGTGCCATAAAGCTAACTTGTTGATTCATGAACGAATGAATTAATTATTTGATTTGAATTCGATCTGTTCGACACTGTTCGAAATTTCACAATAAAATCGTTCATAGTTGTGTGCCCCCAATTAATGCGCCTGGCTAAACACTGCTCCCTTCAAAATTGATATTCTCTTTAAAATTAGTGTTTTTCATAATAAATACACTTATTGGTATGAACTGCTTGAAAGTAAAAGTTGGCTTAGTGGACAAACAACTGCTTACTTCACTGTTTTTTTTTCAGAAAATTGAACAGTTTTGTGATACAATGTACAGCTTATATGTATAGTGTAAATTATTAAGTTCTGTTCAATAGACGTTCCTTAGCTTTTTTAACGAGATGAACTCACTAATAGGGACAAGTACTCTAGTGGGGAAAATGCTATAGTCAGAGCCTGAGTGACGAAACGAATCTACATGGTGACTCTCGTAACTTGTCTCGTTTTATTTATATTTTATTTTTATTGTTGTTTCTAGCATCATTGAAGTTGTAGGTACTATTTAAATACAATTGTGATTGTTATAATACGAACAACATGGCATGAATATGCTCGTTGATTAAAAAACAAACGTAAAACTGTTATTGCGCTATTAAAAAATGAGGTCTGACGTCAGTAAAAAAAAAAAAACGAATTATTTATTGACAGTATTCATATTGTTCGTTTTACACTTGGAAAAACATGTACATTGTATATTTTCAATACATTCTCGAGTAAGTAACAAATACATGATATTCTTAAGTGTCTAACTTTAGGATTTCAAGGTTGGTAATCCTTTTAGAGAATGATGCTGTTTATTCCAAAAAAAAATAACACTTTAATATTTAATTTGTGCTCTTTAATTAATCTTAAGTACAGTTTTCGTATACTAATTGTCGAAATGTGAGAATTCTGGATTATATATTTTAACGAATACTACATAGATCTTACTCATAGTACTGCTTCGTTCGATCCCTTTTCACGGTTAAAATTTCCACCTATTTATACAAGAAGAGATTGCTGACCCGAAACGTCATGCATGATGCTGACCCTCCTTTTGATCTCGTAGGCATAGTTTATTGATGAACTATTTATAAACGTGCACAAATTTAGTCTGATATTTAAAGTACTTTTTTTTTTTTAAATAAAGCACTACACTGAAAATTATCTCGTTATACAGAGAAATACCAACTTTGAAAGCCTAGCAGGGGTTGAAAATGGTTATGGGTGGAAAAATTTCTGCACCGTATTGTTTCTACATCCATTGCAGATTAGTGTTAAAACATTTTACTCACATATCACTCTCCTGCAGTAGACTTTAAAATATATTTGCGTTGAATTTCAATAGAAGAGGCTAGAGTACCCAAGCTTATTTGACCTTCCACAGATAAAAAATTTGGTAATTATTTACAACAGGGGACTCCTCGTCGATTTCAGTGACTTCGAAATCTGTTGTCAAAATTATTATTCTAAACAACACTTTCCTATACATGTTACACTATTCTCATAGCGTGAGTCAGATTTTTATAAGATCTAGATTACATCGGTCCTTTTATATATTGTATATTTTTCTTATAATAGAGCGTGGATTTTTATGCAATATGAACATTTTTTAAGTCGATCATAGGAAATGGAAGTTAGGTGAAAATGTATGTCTTCGTCTAATAATTTCGATAAGTCAAAAACAATGTGATAACGTTCTTGTGTTCTTCTACTGTCTTCATAGTTTACTAATAATTAATTAGTAATAAATCATAATCTCATGTTTCGTCAATGTTCATGGACTTAATACTTTCGGTGTCACTATGTAAACTGAGTCACCCACTGTTTGTACCTCGAACATCTTTGTTGTTTTCAAAGAAATTTTCATGAAATTTCTATAATACCTCGTACAATGCTTAAATGTTTAGTAATTGATTAGATACCAACACATTTAATAATGTAAACGAATAATGGTAGAGCAATTGTTAACGGCGACTCTGAGTCACCGACTCTGAGTGCTAAGGGTTGAAACGAGAAAGTCGGTGAACTCGCGGAGTGTTGTTGGCAAGTTACTCGACATCGATGGCCGAGTTCTTCATGATGTATTCCTTGGTGAACTCGGTTACGATGTTTTTGACGGAGACGACAGGTAGAGGCGGCAGTGGACCCGGATGTCGTTTTCGGTGGCAGATGAGTCCAGGCTTCTGCGCGAACGCCTGTCCGCAGACATCGCAGATGTATGGCCTTTTGCCAGTGTGTATAAGAACGTGCTGTTCCATGGCGGTTTGCCTGGTGAAGGACCTCCCGCAAATGGGACACGGATAAGGTTTGAGGCCGGTGTGCACCCGCATGTGTCCTTCTATAGTGCGACCACGAAGTATCTTCCCGCAGGTTGGACACACGACCCTTTCTCTCTCCTTGTGCCAGAGTGTGTGCTGATCCAGACTCTTCTGAGTGGACAGACAGCGTTTACATATGCTGCACTCGAAGGGATGCTTGTTATGGCTGTACCTCATGTGACGTCTGAGAGCAGGTACGCTTTTATAAGAATGCCCGCAGACGGAGCATATGACGGCAGGGCCGTCGCTGTGCATCTGATTGGTGTGCTGCTTCAGGTCGTTCTTCAGCTTGAACTTCTTCTGACAGACGGTGCACGTGTACGGGTAGCTGGTCGTGTGTCTGCGGATCACGTGATCCTTCAGGATCCACTTGTTCGTGGTCTTGAAGTCGCACATATGACACGGATAGATCAACGGCCCGTGTAGCTCGGTGACGTGCACCCTCAAGTCCTTGGCCCTCGTGAAACTCCGCTCGCAGAACCTGCACTGGTTCACGTGCTCCTTGATGTGCATTATCAGTGGCATTTTCCGTTCGAAGCGCTTGCCGCAGTGGTCGCATGCCAGGGATCTGGGCGTCGATCTCGTCTCTCGAAAGTTCTCCGGCGTGATTTCGTCGAGATCCTGGTGCACGAGAACAGGACGCGGAATGAATTTCTCAATTAGTTTCTCGGTTTATGGATTTATAGAAACATTTATCAAAGGTTGTGTGCTCACAATTTTCACCTCGCAGAACTCCTCCATGGGCCCCGTGTCCTCCAGAGGATTCACCGCCTCGAAACTAAAACAGATTGAATTCGGACTGGTTAGAAGGCTGGCTCTTCAGTTATAGGATGTCGTTCTAGATGAGGAGCTTACTTACTTGAAGTACGTTTAGCGGAGGGACATTTCTCGAGCGCTTATAAATTCATTGGTATTGAACAGTGGGATTCTAGTTATTGATAGCGGTAGTCGTAAGACAATACTCGTGTGTGTACGGGTGTATGTTAGCGGTTGATACAGTACTCCCTTCCTATGAGTTTTGCATACAGTATTCTCTCCGTCACTGTCGTATCTCCCGGTCTGCCGAGCGACAGTTCTAGAGGAGGTACTACATTCTTTGTAAACGATTGAAAAAGGAAGAGTAAAGATCTTTTCGACTGTTACGGAGAGAATTCTGTAGACGGTTACAAAGACCTGCGAACAGTGTGCTGCGATCGGTTCGTTAACTGAACCTCGCTTCTGCCTTGGTCTCTTCCTCTTGCTCATCACAATCCCCCTTTTTCCGGTATAGGCGAGACCGAAGCAAGGCTGTCCTTGCAATTTGTTGGCAAAGTACAATTGTAGGGAAAGAATACTGCTTGTGTTCAGAATAGTGTCGTTGCAGAAAGTACAGCGGACTTGTTATTGTATTCTGCGCTGATTATATAATTATTTAATTACAGAAATATTATGTTTGTCCTTATATAACGCTAGATGATTATACATATTATGATATTTGCATAGATGTGTATATGGGGTAAGGACTGATCAGTTGTTCCACGCGTTGCAGAACTTGCAGATTAATTAAAATCCTGGTTTTATTAAAAAATTCATGGTACAATAAAAAGTACAAACAATATTTTCAAAAAATGTTCGAAATGTTATCGATAAAAATATTATGCAGTCTCGGAAATGCATATCCCTACATTGTATGTAGATTGTATACTTCATATAATAACTTATAAAAAACACATAATGGAAACACTATTGTCGTTGTAACACAAGCGATCTCTCCGAAAGGATTTCGACTATGGCGAACAGTTTTCAAAAAAGTACAAGCATACAAAAGCGAAATTGATTACTATCTAATTGGAAATAACAAAAAGCTTTTGGATTGCAACATTTAATATTCATCCTCTTTATGTTCATTTGGTGATAAAAATCATATTGAACATTTTTCTTATGTTGGAGTACGATATTACAAACGCGACGGTGCTCTCAGCTAACTTTAGAATAAAGCTGCATAGGTACCCTCATCCGAAATACGACGAAAGGCGGTCACGAGCCATCGTCTCATATCGAAATAAAACTGTATCGTTTTCTACGTTCGATACTAGCCATAAGAGATCAAAGAAGAGTGTCTGTACACGATATGAGTGACGTTTTGGTCTCGAAACTCTATCGGGACATTGCAGTACCTCGAAGGGGATACTGTTTCACGTATATTTAAATACATGTGTACTAATGCATCCGCATTTTAATTCGTATTAATGTTTCGGATACAGTTACTAATTTTCGAAAGCAAAACATGGGTGTATAAAATTTCTTTCCACGTCTTTCGTTTACAGTTGCAGGCTTCGAAGTGTAATTAAATCTGAAATGTCTGCGTAAAGATTAGGCAGTAATGAAATTTATTATTGTACCATCAAAAAACCGCGGAATTTATGGAACCATAGTTTCGATACATAAATTAATATCCATGTTCTAAAAATTATACAAATTAAAAAGAAGATGCATTAATGCACGTGTATTTATCATAAATACACCAGCAACTTGGAAGAAAGCTGAAACACCAAATATCGTTGGTGCGACTCCACGACCGTTTCGACCAGAGTGGAATCGATTATTCGATTTTGATCATCGTATTTTTCATAGTGTATTCCTTGGTGAACTCCGTCACTATGTTCTTGATGGACACAACGGGTAGAGGTGGTAGTGGTCCGGGGTGTCTCTTCCTATGGCAAATCAATCCGGGTTTCTGCGCGAAAGCCTGTCCGCAAATATCGCAAATGTACGGCCTCTTCCCGGTATGAATGAGGACGTGCTGTTCCTGCGCGGTCTGCCTGCGGAACGATTTCCCGCAAACCGGACAGGGGAACGGTTTTACCCCGGTGTGCACCCTCATGTGAGAGTCGAGATCGCGACCCCGAAACCTTTTGCCACAGGTTGGGCAGAGTACCTTCTCCCTGGTCTCGTGCCATGTCAGATGCTGCTCGAGATTCTCCTGCGTGGTCATGCCTCTCCGGCAGATCCGGCAGATGAACTCCGGCTTGTAGTGCCTGTACTTCATGTGGGCCTTCAGCGCGTGGAGGTTCTTGCTGAAGTGTCCGCACACGTCGCAGACGATCGGCGGCGCGTCGCTGTGGTTCTGTTTGACGTGGTGGTTCAGGGCTTTCTTGATCTTGAACTGTTTCCCGCAGACGTCGCACGCGAAGTTGTAGTTGCTCGTGTGCAGCCGTATGTAGTGGTTCTTCAGCGTGCCCTTGTTGTTGCTCTTGTACTCGCACACGCTGCAGTCGTACACCTGTTGTCTGTGGATCTTCTCGACGTGCGAGGCCAGGTATCGACGAAGCCGGAACGTCTTCGGGCAGTCCGCGCAACTGTGCCGGTGCTTCTTCAAGTGCTCCGCGAGGTTGCTCTTCTTCGAGAACTTGCGGCGACAGTGGTCGCACTCCAGCCGGCTCGTTACCGCTCTCTTCTTTGTTCGCCGATCGACACCACTCGCCGAACACAATGGTTCCGTCGCCTTGTCCCCGTTGTACTCCTCTCGGCACACCATCACCGTCGCGAAGTTCTCTTTGTCGATCCAGTCCGTGTATCCCACGCTCGCGACCGAGTAGCTCTTGTACTCTTCGCTCAGGGGGTCCAGGATCCTAAAACAGACAATTCACGGCTCGGGTTACGATCGATTCGACAGCGAACTAGGACGTCTTAGCAATTAACGGTCGAAGAGGAGGGATCGTCCGCAGGAAACCTAAACTTCTGCAGACCACTAGAGAGAGAATTGTTTCGTAGAATAACCTAAGTCCAATGTTCGTACCTTTACGTAGCTTTAAACGATCCGACACACTCGCAGCCTGGAAATCATGAAAAGTTAGAGATTATTATCGTTTCTGCGGCAGGGTGAAATACAGCAGACATACTTATCTGGGTGTTCTAATACTTTTCGTTCTCTCGGGAACTCTCGCAGTCCCCCGACGTAACTATCGGTCTCAAGATCGACCGATCCTGACAGCGATTCAACTGGTTTTAACATCGATTAGTAGTGTTACAAGGTTCGTGTACGTTTCGGGGTGGGGACAGTTCAGAAGATCGAACTCAGTAAAAATATTTATTTCAAACTCAAAGCTATACACAGCATTTACGTGTCTTTACGAAGGTATTACGCTAGGGTATTGATTTTAGAAAAATAGCCGTCGTAGGCGTGCTTCCATCCACGTGAGCTTCTTTTTCCATTGTTTTTATAGGAGATGCTGTCTTATGGTTATGGTACAGTTATTCTTGGGAGGACTAGCTCGCAAAGAAAACAGGCATTACGCAATCAGGGTGATTTAGAGCGGAAGTGTCAAATTTTCAAGTTGAATCGGTACAATTTGTGGAGTGATCGGTGGACGAATTAATTGAAAACGATTTCGCCCGTCCTAGGAAGTACTCTGCGCTTTTAAATCCGACACGCTTCTCCTAAATCACCCCGTGCGCGTCGCAGTGTACAGATACTAACAAATTCACAGAGCGAAAGAGTTCATTGAACGTTGCACAACTCGTGCCACCGATGACGTTGCCACTCTTCACGTTTATGTAATTTATATTCCGATCGCCGAAACACGCGTTTGTCGTGTCCATAAGCAAAAGTAAAATTTATTTCGGTAGCGACGTTTTAAGTTGCATTAAATCGATTTAGATTTTCAGAAAAATTCATTGGTTAGATTCGACCTGAGAATGTTGGTCATTACAGAGGTGTGTAATTTTATGCTACATGAACTACAATGGTACATTGTTCAGAAAATTCAGTTCTTCGAGAGTTATGTAGGACACCTTTCCTTCCGCATAATATCAATCAGAATTCTCGTCAACGATAAAACGTTTCAATAGATCCGAGGCTAAACTTGGCTCGTAGACTTTGTATGTTCATCGAGAGGACAATTCGAAGACACAGTATTGTTGCAGCGACAGTTTGGCTTCGCCTGAGGAAACCAACAATTGTTTAAGTTTCTAGAATGTAATCCTGTAGATTTTTACAAGAAAATTCCGAAAAATCCAAGTTCTAATCTTAGGAATCCTCTGGTTCAAAAGTTATGCGTGGAACTAGTGGATTTCTAAGACTAAAAATCTCTAGGATTACACTGTAAAATGTTGATAACTTTTGGTTTCCTCAGGTAAGGTTCAGCCAACTGTTGCATCTGACAGTTGAACCGAATCGCACGCACGATCGAGACATTAAACAAGTACTGTGAATTACCGTAAAGTCTTGTAAATGAAGTGTTCCAATTGAAAATGCCGCGACGTGCGACGCGAAGTGCCATGGATTATTCGTAACAGTATATTTCCCTTCATATGTACGTCTTAAATTTACAAGGCTGTTATTATATTGTACATCTTACACTATACTTACAATTATATGCAATACGTCTAAAAATAATTATTGTTTGCTATTACGCGTTTTCGATCATTAGATCTAGATGGTATACAGATTGCTCTGGAATTCTGTTCACGTCCACTATTCAAGACATCTTCGTCCTCTTTAACAAACAATAAGATCAACAGGGAGATATTTTTACTTGTTGTTGAAGCTTAGTTTCTAAATTTCATCAAATATCGTGTACAATAATCTGTTTTGAAAAGAATGTGTTTGAACTGGAAACATTGAATTTAATGTTAATTTGTTAATTGAATAAATCTTTAAGTCTCGGTACTCGCATAATTGAAACCTATTGAAGCGAGGAGCATACGAGGACTAACAGAAGTATAGTATAATTTGCTGTCGAAACAAAATGTCGGTTCCGATTTATAATGTAAGCTTCTATACATTTGAAAATTTTGTAGAATTTAACGAATAAAAAAGCGTTTTGTTCATAAATATTTAATTGAACCATCGGTCTTCATGGTTTCTATTATCTATTATCAGAAAACTTTTGTTCTTCTTTTAATGCAAATACAATTCATGACAAATTGCTTGGGTAGGAATTCGGAAACAAACGAAGAATTACTCTTTCTTTCTAGATTTCTTTATCAAAAGAAATAGTCGAAGGCTCGAAGAAAAACTCAATAAATTCTTCAACAACGAGTAGATATTGATCGTTCATTTAGACGCGACAAGTAGGACTCCACGATCGAAGTTTACAACCAACATTCACACGCTACCGGAAGTCGTTACGCAATAATCGTATCGATATGCAAAGGAATTCAAATCATTCAAGAGATAATTAACATGTTCGTCATTTATTTTTGAGAACCGCTTCTATTTCATCTGGAGACACACAGGTTAATTTTATACGTATCTTTGCTCGAAGACATGTTTTCAATAAAGTCGCACAGTGTTTGGGGGGCAAAGTTTGGAAAAATTCTCTGACCGAACACGACTGCTTAAAAGAAATGACAGTGACGAGCATGTTAATCACCGTCTTTCTCGAACCGACGAAAAACTTGAATCGATATTAAATCCGAAACAATGTATTTCCATAGACGGAGGAGGACTCTACGTTTCCTCTTCGATCCTTTCCTCGTTTTCGCGCGCGCTGATTTCCTGAACGTATCCTTCCGTGAACTCTTTGACGATGTCAGCGATAGGCATGACGGGTAACGGTGGATGAGGCCCGGGATGGGTCTTCCTGTGGCAGATCAGGCCCGGTTTCTGCGTGAACGCTTTGCCGCAGATGTCGCAGACGAATGGTCTTTTCCCGGTGTGTATCAGCAGGTGCTGACGCAACTGGGACCTCCTCGCGAAAGGCTTGTTGCAAATCAGGCAGGAATGTGGCTTGCATCCAGTGTGGACGGCCATGTGCCTCTTGAACGAGTCCTTCTTGGTGAACGTTTTCCCGCACTCCGCGCACACGATCTTCTCCCTCTTCTCGTGTTGCGTCAACAGGTGCTGATCAAGATTCTCCTGTGTGACCATGCGTCGCTTGCATATGTGGCACTCGTATTTGGGCTTGTAGTGCGCCCACTTTTGGTGCACGTACAGCGAGCCGCTGTTCTGGCACAGTTTACCGCACACGTCGCAGTTGATCGGCCTCTCCTTGTGGTGGAACCGCACGTGGTTCGTCAGGTCGCCCTTCACCTTGAACTTCTTCGAGCAGAACTTGCACTGGTGCTCGTACCGGTCGGTGTGCTTTCTGATGAAGTGCGACTGCAACGAGTGCTTCGACCTGCAGACGAACCCGCAGGTGGCGCACGGGAACAGCATATTGTTCGGCCGTTTCCTCGACCATGTCTCGTGCTTTCTCTCGAGATGCGCCGCGAACAGGCTCTTCTTCAGGGTCCTGTAGTCGCAGACCGCGCAAATATACGCGCCGTCCTCTTGTATGCAAACCTTCTTCTTGTGCGTCCAGGCAACGTGCTTTCGGAACGAGATCGCCGAGCTGAACATCTCCGAGCAAACTTTGCACTTCAACGCCCCGCCCGAGTTCCTCGAGATCTTTCTGCGGGTCCTCGTGGGCGTCGCGTGATTGTTCGCCGCTTCCAAGATGTCCTCCTCCAGGTACTCGACCTGCTCCACGTGGTCCGATTGCTCCGCCTGATCCACGTCTTCAATCTCCTCTAGCTGTTCCAGCTGTTCCTGCTCGATGTAATCCGGATCGTCAGCGAGTTGCTCGTAGTCCATCTTCTTCTCGTCCACCTCGGTGGACATCAGCTTCTCTATAGTCACCATACTACCATGAACCTTCACCTGATACAAATCCCCGATCTTATCGTGCTCGTCCTCGATCGAGCCGTTCAAGATGATCGGCTTCACGTCCACCACCTCCTCCTCCTCCTCCTCCTCCTCCTCCTCTTCCTCCTCCTCGTCTCTCTGCTCGGACGTCCCGTTCAGCAGGTGGTCCTCGTCCTCGTACAACTTCTCATCGGACGAGTCGTACGGCAACTCGTCGTTGTTGTAGAGGTTCTCGACCTTGATGAAATGGTGCTTCTCCTCTTCGATCTCCGGCTCGTCCATCTGCTCCAGTATCTCTACGTCCGGCAGCGGCGCGTCGTCTTCAGGTACAAACGCGTAGTACGGCTTCCCGTCGAATTCCAGGATCTGCCATTTTCTCATAACCACCGACTCCTTGTCGTAGAGAAAGATGCCGCGCGAGCTCAGGCTCTCGGCGTCGTACCTGAAACATCACCGATCGACAGCGTTAATTAAGTTAGCGACGGGGGGTTGTGACGCGACGCGACGCTACGTGGCGCCGAACTGCAAGAAGCGGTTTCAAGCGGGACATTTCTTATTCTTACGTGCTGCGGAAACCGTGAAAGGTCCTCGCGACCACCCTCGCGAAACGTTGTTACGCGGAGGCTGGTTAGAGAGAAGGTGAGAAACAGAGTTACGCGCGGAATGATGGGTTTCGTGGTTAGCGGTCACAAGTCAAGGCCACAACGAGCTTAGTCTCTTGCAGATTGGAAAACTGGAGGACACCACTGTACCGGATTAGTCGTAAGGTTGTGCTTTACAGTGAGAGAGTAGTCAGGGTGAAGCGATGGCTGGGTGGTGGTCGACTACTCTGAATTACACGTGTGTTGTCGATGGGACAAAAAAATAATACTTTATTCCGATCACACGGCGAGAGCGTTACATATCTTACAAGTAAACAATCGTTGACAGACCATTCGACGATCTGCGTCAGGAATCTCTTGGCATCTGTTCTCGACACTATCGAAACTCTGTTCATTGTCCTGTACGGAAAGTATTGTTCGTGTAACGCTTTTGTGAACAGACTCGTAAGATAACATGTGTGAGAGATGATTGTTAGATGAATCTTCCATGCTCCGCGAGACTCCCGTTTCGTAATCATTGCGAGAGTGTTGGAATGATTTCCGCATGAAACGAGATAATGTACTGAGAAATAAAATATACGTGAAGGAACAGATTTTGCGACTAATGCAACATAATGTTTTTCTATTATTCGAGAATAACAATATTTCAAAGGGTTCATTTTTCATTCGAACGCGACAGAACTTCAATAAGCATTTCGAGTCTGAACACGTTTGCAGCTCGTACAGCTCGCCGTTCATTCTACACACGCGTTCATTCTGAGCATGCGATTCATTTGCTCATGAACTCCTTCAAGATGTGATCGATATGCATGACCGGTAAAGGCGGCAGCGTTCCAGAATGTATCTTCCTATGGCAAATGAGGCCAGCCTTCTGAGCGAAGGACTTTCCGCAGACGTCGCAGACATAGATCCTCTCTCCTGTGTGCAGAAGCAGGTGCTGGCTCATACTGCTGTGAGTGGTGAAAGCCCTGGCGCAGACCGTGCATTTGTACGGCTTGTCCCCGGTGTGTATTCGCATGTGTTTCCTGAAGTCGTAGTTCTCGAAGAAGGTCTTGCCGCACTCCTCGCACACGCTCTTCTCCTTTTTCTCGTGCTGGGTGAGAACGTGCTGGTCCAGATTCTCCTTGGTGACCAGTCGCCTGTGGCAGACCGGGCACTCGAACTTCGCTTTGTAATGAGCGTGCTTCTGATGGGTGTACAGACTATGGCTGTTGCGACAGGTCTTCCCGCACACGTCGCACATCACCGGGGGCTCCTGATGATTCAGCCGAACGTGCGTGGTCAGGTCACCCTTGACTTTGAACTCCTTGCCGCACTGTTTACAAGGGAACTCGAAGTGTTGCGTGTGTTTGCGCACGAAATGAGACCTCAGCGTCTCCTTGCGCGAGCAGATCAGCCCGCAGATTACGCAGGCGAATTTCAGTTCGCTGGTGGACTTGCTCTTCTCTGATCCGTCGTGATCCTGGGCTAGATGAGCGATCATGCTGGACCTCCTGCTGCAACGGAAGTCGCAGACCAAGCAACAGAGAGGTGCCTGCTTCGGGCAGGGTAGCTTCGCAGTCAAAGAGTCCGCAGTAGGTAGCTTCTTCTCGCGAGTTTCGTGTATCAGCTTGTGTCGTCGTAGGATGTACTTCCTTTTGAACTGTTTCTTGCAAACGTCGCAGTTGAACGAGTCAGAATCTTCGTTTCGTATCACTTTCAAGTCCTCGTCTTCGGGGAGCATCCTCGCGGAAGCTGGTCCCTGCCTAAAACAGGAAAGAAGCTCGTGTTTGTTAGGGTTCCAGGGTTAGATTGCTATATTGAATATTGGTAATTACTTACATTTGGAGTAAATAGTCACAACGAGTTTCGTACAAACGAGTTAAACGATTTATATCGTGAATAGTAGAAGTACAAAAATGTGACGATGTTTGTAAAATTTAGTTTGTTAAAATCGATTGTCGATTGATTCTTGAGCGAATTTTGTTACCAACGAAAAGTCATTCGAATTCTCGCAATCTCGGTTTCATTCGTGACGGACTCGATGAAAAATTACATTATATGTACGATGTATTTTTAACTGCGCCGTCAATGGTGTGGAATGATGTGACAAAACCCCATAATAGAGGCAAACGTTTCTCTTTATGGCATTTCAAGGACGCGCGGTATTGATTAATCGTTAAAGATGAGCTTGCCGTTAACACTTTCCCGAGACGGGTAATACCGAGCTTCCTGAAACATGGGGATAGAAATGCTTACTATATTTAAATATAGCGTATGTTTACATAAATAATGTTCACTGAACGTTAAATCGATCCTCTGAATCAGATCAATTTAGACGAGAATGCATGTAACACTTACCTGTAGTTTAACAGAGGCATATTATAATTCAACAAGTTTTCATTATCAAATCATTATTTCTTTTACAGAGATCATTCTTAAAATGTAACTAAAACTAACGTTTTGGATCTGTCTTTCAGAGTATGAAAATAAAAGTAATCTGTTGAGTTTTCGAGTTAATTGTATTGTACAAATGAGAGCACATATTCGTTGGCATCATAAATCGATTTATTCCGTGCTATTGTCGACAACTAAAAGTACGAATGGTCGATTAAACAATATTTCAATAAAAATATGCTATCCTCCGAAGTGTTTTTGATCAAAATATTTTCCCCGATTCTCCCCTTGTATACAATATATATTACAGCGGATTTTAAGCCACGTCCTAAGTAATTCGTTTTTACAAGATATTCATTTAAATTACATTGTTTAAGTGTAACCCTATGAAATTACTTTTCATCGACACACGGGTTCCGTGCGCGTGTACTAGTGTCCGTAAAGAAACCTCGCGACGCGAATAACTGAAATTTAACAAATTCAATAACTACAAATATATTGTATTACGTGTACAATAATCGTTACAAATTTTCTGCCGCCTTCCCTTACGTATTCACAGTAACATACAGACGTGTGAATGTAAGTGAAAGAACTATATTCCTATAACAAACCAAGGAAGAACGCACTTCCCCTAACACTTCCTCATACTTACACCAGTCTAACATCATTAAAAGATAGAATCTCGAAGAGTTTTTATGCAAAAGCTGTGCCTCGAACGAGCACCATTGAAAGTCCAGTTTAACAAGAGTAATGCCTCTCTAGTAGTTCATAATCTCACAACAGAACATTGTTAATAACTAAGAAACGATGAATATACAAAGTAGAAAAATGCTCAAAGATCAACTCTGTAAACTAGTGATAATAAAAATGGTTATGCGATCAACTGGTTTTTGGCGAGAACGATATCATTGGAATGGTCAATGTTTTTCAATGAAAATTGATATACTATCTTACACGTATTGTCGATGTCTCCTAACCTGCTGCTTGGAAAGAATGCGAGAGCAATTCGCAAAGAAGTCCGATTGGTCACGTGCACGCAGTTCAGTTACACGCATTCTCGCTATTCGCTGAGAAAATTACCACCACTACTTCAAGTGTACCGCATCATCGCATCGCGTGACGGTAAACTTCGCTCCTTGCCCTCCTGGGGCTGACCCGCATCACACGTTACCAGACACTGACAATACAACGCCTTCATTCAGAAGTCCGTACCACCTACAGTGATCCACCATTTTTCAAGTAATAAAGTATTCAAAGAAGGGACAGATAACAGTCTAAAATCTGTCTCTGCAAACTACTCGTAAAAAGTATAAACCTACACAACCATTCACACATGAGTCACGCGTTAATTAAAAATAAACTGTGTTCGATAACATTATCATTTATGAAGACTAGCTGATGTACAGTTAGTCACAAAAGTCTGACTTGATAAAATTTCAAGAATTCGAGATACAAGGTTCTCAAACAATTTAGGGATATTAATCAATACTCGATATTAAACGAGCGTGAAAAGATGTTTGTGCATTTTATACAGGAAAATATAAAAATATTTCAGTCTATAAATAGCGTTTGGAGTGCAAATTTTATGCACTTCTGACAGAAATGAGTAGGTCGAATGCAAAGATGTAAAAACATAAGAAACAACTGAAAATGCTATATATATATATATATATATATATATGTGGTTGCTGTGTCTTACAATTAGTGTAAATAATTTAATGTAATAAATTTCCAAATAAATAGAAAAGAAGAAGAAACAGCACACTGTACCAACAGGTGAATACCCATACAGTCTTTGCAAATACTTCAAACTTATCAGCCTTGAACCAACTGTACCGGCAAGGCTAATACAAAGATAAAAAATAACTCTATGAATTTGATTCTGATTGTAAAAAACCCGACTGGTGGACTATTAGAAAGGCATTACTGCGTGTTTCGGCCAAAATCATTCCTTCTTCATGAAGTCGCTGAGAATGTGCTCGATGTGGACAACGGGTAGCGGAGGGTGCACGCCAGGATGCGACTTCCGGTGGCAGATCAAGCCGGGCTTCTGCGTGAACGTTTTGCCGCAGATATCACAGATGTACGGACGTTTCCCCGTGTGGATGAGCAAGTGTTGCCTGTAGGCTGTGCGACGAGCGAACGCTTTCCCACAAATATGGCAGGCGTACGGTCTGTCTCCGGTATGCGTCATCATGTGTTGTTTCAGCCGATGATTCTCCGTGAACGACTTGCCGCACTCCTCGCACACGAAGCTCTCCCGCCTTTCGTGCTGCAGAAGTATATGCTGATCGAGATTCTCCTGCGTGACCATCCGTCGCTTGCAGATCTCGCACTCGTACTTCGGCTTGAAATGCGCCCACTTCTGATGGACGTACAGGGAGTTGCTATTGGAGCAAGTCTTGCCGCAGACGTCGCAAACGATCGGGCCCTCCTTGTGCTTGAACCTGACGTGCAACCTCATGTCGCCTTTCACCTTGAACTTCTTACCGCAATACTCGCAGTCGTACTTGTACTCGGACGCGTGTTTCCGCTCGAGGTGCTCCTTCAGCCTGCGTCGATTCTGACATTTGAACTCGCACACGTCGCAGGAGTACTCTTCCGGTTCCGTCGTGTACCTGTAGCTGTTCTTCCTCCTGCCTAAGCACTGGGTGGAGTGTTTTCTGCTGATGTGTGAGTGCAGGGTCGACTTGTTCGTACTCTCGTAGTTGCAGAAGTTGCACGCGTACGTCAAGTTGTACTCCTCCTTCACATCCTGCTCCTCCGTCTTATGCTCGAGCGCCACGTGCATCTTGAACGCGACCAGGCTGCGGCAGATCTTGAAGCAGACCTTGCACTTGTACCGCTGCGCCTGGTCGTGCACCGCATTCCGGTGACGCTTCAGCATCTGTATCACCGGGAAGCAGATGTTGCACTCCTCGCACGCGTACACCTTGTTGTCGTCGTTGCGATGCTCTTCGTTCAACAAAGATGCGTTGTCCGTCTCCTCGGTCTTGACCTTCACCTTGCTGAGATCTTCCGTGGACCGTGACAACTCCTCCTCCGCTGGAATCATGTGCGGCTCTTCCAGTTCTTCCGGATCCGTCTTCAGCATCTCCTTCGGCGATTTCGTGGAGAACTTTTCCGGTTCCGGAATCTTAGGCGGCTGACTCGCTGGAAGGAAGGCATAGTAGAGGCAACCTTCAACGTCGACGATTTGCCATGGTTGCATCGGTATCGATTCCTTGCCGTATATAAATCGGCCGTCCTCGTTTAGCGTCCTGAAAATCACAGAACAGTCAGTTAGGTATTTTACGAACGGCTCGGGGTGCAAGGGAGTTTTTGTTTTCATTGGCGATCGCGATTGCTCGGTGCAATCCCTTTTACAGATTACACGGTGCACTCTTCCGCAGAATTGGAAGAGCTTTATTCGTTCCCAAGTCCACGCCACCTACGAATTCTGCAATCTTTTTTCGTCGATGTTCGTTTCTTTTATACTGTCCATTCGAGAGCTAACTGTTGATGTTAGCGAGTTGTGAACAGACAAGAAAAGGAATTAGCAGATCTATATTATTATTAACGTCAACGAAACATTTCCTACGATCAGAGATAATATATTAAATGACTGCAGAAAAACTCGGAATACTTGTTTCACGTATATACACTCTGACTATCGCATACAAATAAAACAATTCAACAACGATTCTCTGCTGATTTTCGACAGGTAAGATGTCCTTGTATTTGTATAAACGTTAACAACGTCGATGTGAACGAGGAAATTATATTTCTCTTACAAATAATATAACAAAAATCATTAGGGTGTAGAATGAGATACAAATTGTCGACCGATGTCCGAAGCACTACGCGGTGCTTGTATATAAACGATCCTTCGCTAGGCTTCGCTAGGAAACCTAGTGTTTCCGTGAGCACGATTGCACATTAGCGCAATTAGCAAATTAGGAGAAAGCTATGGTTAACGAGTTAAGTTAAACGAGACGTAGTAACTACGGGCAAATTTGTTTACAGTCATTTTCTTAGCTGCTAGAAGAACAAAATGAAATACCAAGTAATTACACGAGATGATACATTACACGGATACTTGAATTCATCTCGATATTTCAGTACAAAATCAAAATTTTGTATCTTTATCGCTACCAGTATCTTGTAGATAGAGTTATCAATCAGTAAGAAAAATCAGATCATTTGTCTTACATAAACTTTTCCTACATAAAGAATTCTTGCACTCTCAACTAAACAATCCGGACGTGATCGCATCCTCTATTCCGAGAGTTTCGAAATTCACATGGAGGCTGATGAAACCGCACATACTTTATGACACAATAAACAAACTAAAGAAGCCACGTATCTTTCGAAAGCAGCCCTGCGCACTCCTCTCTCTCTAATTAGTCGAACAGTCTTGCGAGAAACCCTATATTTATTCCCAATGCACGGGTCTTCATGAACTTCAATTTTCTAAATGACTAGAACATGAAGAGACAACTGAGTTTCCAAATCAGGTCGAGTTCCAACAAACCTCCACCACCTAGATTCGAAAGAGGAACAGTTTCACGTGTCACAATTCTTTCTCGTAGCAACGATGAGATTCGTTCGCCCGCAGTATTCACGCGAGTCGTCCACTTCAATTCTCCTTCATCACGTCATTGAGTATGTGGTCGATCAGAACTCTCGGCAGTGGCGGGTGCGATCCGGGATGGGACTTTCTGTGGCTGATCAGTCCGGGCTTCTGCGTGAAGGCTTTACCGCAGATGTCGCAGACGTACGGTCTGATTCCGGTGTGAATGAGCAAGTGTTGTTTCAAAGCTGTCCGACGAGCGAACGATTTGCTGCAGATGGTGCAGGTGTAGGGTCTGTCGCCAGTGTGGATCCTCATGTGTACTTTCAGCCGGCTGTTTCTCGTGAAGGTTTTCCCGCACTCCTCGCAGACTACGTTCTCCCTTTTCTCGTGCTGCCTGATCATGTGCTCGTTCAGATTCTCCTGGGTGACCATCCGCCTCTTGCAGACCTGGCACTCGAACTTGGCCTTATAGTGGGCGAACTTCTGGTGCACGTACAGCGAGTTGCTGTTCAGACAAGTTTTCCCGCAGACGTCGCAAATCACCGGTTGCTCTTTGTGACTGAAGCGGATGTGATTGGTCATGTCACCTTTCACCTTGAATTTCTTGCCGCAGGTCTCGCAGGCGAACTTGAAGTCGTCCGTGTGCTTCCTGGCGACGTGTATCTTTAGCTCGTACTTGTTCTTGTTCTTGTAGTCGCACTGGTTACAGCAGAACAGCTCCGGCAGGCCATCCGGTGTGCAGGGTTTCGCTACTCTGTGTTTCCTTTTGATGTGCGAGTACAAGGACGACTTTTTGGTGGTCTTAAAAGCGCACTCGTTGCACGAGAATATCTCATTCAGGTCCTCCGCCTTGTGCTGGCGCTTGTGGTAGTACAACGTGCTCTTCTTCGCGCACTTGAAGTCGCAGAGATTGCACTGCTCCTCGACGGGTTTCTTGCATTCCTTCTTCCCAGTGCGAATCGTTACTATAGCAGGCTCCTCCTCGCATATCACTTCCACCGGTGCATAAGCAACAATGGGCTCTTCGTCGTCTTCTTTATACTCTTCTAGACACACTTCTGATACATCCTCGCATTTCGCTTTTCCGCTTCGCTTCGAATCAGTCTCTTTGAGCTCAGATACCTGATGATTCCGGATCATGTGGGAAGTTAAAGTTCTGCTCGTTTTGCACACGAAGTCGCACAAGTTGCACTCGAAGCTCCTGGTTTCCGCGTTTCTGTTCCTCTTGGCGCGTTTCTTTGAATTCGGCTGACTTTCACAGAGATCGCTGGCTTTACACGTATCCTCCTTCGACGAAGGCAACTTGTGCTTCTTCCGAACGTGAACTGTCAACGCGGATCTTCTGCTGCACCCGAAATCGCAGAAGCTGCAGGAGTGCTTGTGCTTTTCGGACGGTTTCGCCGGCTCCACTCGTTTCGCTCGTTTCTTTGACTTCGATCGGGAAGCTGGCCCGTTGCTTAGGCCCTTCTTACGGAGCCATGAGTTCAGATTATGCGATATTTTGTGACGATTCAGCATGCTTTCCATCGGAAACTCCATTTGGCATTTGGCACAGGTGTACAAGTTCCACCCGCCGCCATGTTGGCCCTCGTTTGGCTCGAGTTTTACGGACGATAGAAATATTTTCTGATCCTCTTCGAATTTAACTACACCTCTTGACGTGTACATCGAAGAATGCGCTCCATCGGTGGATTCGTTCGGTCGACGAAATTGCATCGAAGTTGGGCCCTTCTTGACGATCAATCGACCGGAAGTGACCATGGTTGAGGCGTCCTTAGCGTAGACCCATTCTCTAAAACATAGGAAAAGGACAATTAATTTCGGAAAACATAGTATTACGACTGGGTACATATAGGTTACTTACTCCAGATCTAAGGCGTCTTTATAGACATTCGAAATACATGTTTACAGTTTGACTTGGATGTCTGTGTGTTTTATAGACTGCACTTTAGCTTGTTATGGATTTTATTTGCTGTTTTCAACAATTTTCTCTGTTGTATAAATTCTGGTTAAAATTCCAACTTTTATACGTACGTACAAATCATATAAATAATATATGCAAGTTGTCTGTACAAATACGAAACGTGCCTAAATCGACGAAAACGAAAGGCCTTATATACGAACCGACAGTACGGCAGAAATAAAAACATAAATAATACCATCGAACAGAATCATAATCCGTCGATAATTAAAAGATTAAGTACACCACAATAGTTTGCACCTCTCTAAAAGTAAAATACTGCGTTATTAAATTCTACGATATGTCTTTATCTTTAGACATGAAATTTCATTACGGTATGAGTATTCGTAAAATATATTTCTAACACTTCCTTCGATACAAGAAAATATCCGAAACAGTCTCAATTCGATCAAGTCACTAATACTCTGAAAAGATTTAAGCGTTACTGTTAAAAACCAAAATTTATTTTCATTTTATGAAAAAAATATTCTTCGGCTTTTACGGATATCCTAGACATTTTCTTGTAACAGTCATCACTATCATCAACCTGCTTTATACAATCCAACGCCGTTTCACTTCATTTCCAATATACTGAAACGAGACACGAAGGAAACAGAATTTTATTCGAGGATTTACGCAGCCTAACTACAACTAAATGTAACAATAAGTAAACACAAGCTCAGCTCGGTCAGGTCGAAGTGGGAATCACAATACGCGCTTAAAATCTAGTTCCACGGGGTTACTGTGAAATATCTGTCCGAGATTCAGTCACGCCGTCTACTCCCGTGTCAACGACGCCTTTGTTCTTCCCAAGAGGTATAGGAGGCGAAGACAAATGCGCATCGGGATGCTTTCTTCGGTGCTCGATCATGTAGTACCGCCTTTTGAAAGACTGCCCACAGAGATCACAAATATGCGGCCTCTCAGCCGAGTGGGTCAGCAGATGCGTGTTCCTCATGTGCGACGTGCGGAAGTTCTTTTTGCAAATGTGACAGGTGTACGGCTTGACTCCGGTGTGTGTGGTCACGTGAGTGGCCAGGTACCTTTTCGAGGCGAACACCTTGCCGCACTCCTTGCACTCGTACGTTCTGTTATGCTGCTTCATGTGATTGTCCAGGTTTTCTTGCGTCAGGAGTCGTTTGTTGCAAACGGTGCAGTGGAACTTGTACTCGTTCAAATGAGCCACCTTCCGGTGCTTGTACAGGGAGTAATTGCTCGTGTAAAACTTCCCGCACACGTCGCACATGTGCTGAGACGTGCCGTGCGTACCGATGTGGAACTTCAAGTCCCATTCCATCTTGAAGCGCTTGCCGCAGTGCTCGCAGGCGAACTTGTAGTCGTCGGTGTGCCGTCTGATGTAGTGAGACTTTAGGTTGTTCTTCGTCTTCGTACGATAGTCGCACTTGTCGCAACAATGGAGGAGGCTCAAGTCCACGTCCTGGTGCACGAGTCTGTGCGCCTTCAAGTCGCATTTGTACTTGAACGTCTTGTCGCAGGTCGCGCACTTGAACGGCCGATGGAAACTGTGCTTGCTGGTGATGTGTCGAAGGATCTTGCTCTTCTGCTCGAACACCGTCTGGCAAATGTCGCAGGTGTAGGAGCCGTCGTGAAGCTTCTTGTATAGGTCTTCTTGCTGGCCGGAGCTTTCATTGCTTCGCAAGCTGTCCAAGCTGCTGTTCTTCGTCGACCCGTTCTTCCTCGTGTTCAACACTGGCTTCCGACTCACGGAGACTCTTCGTACCCTCTTTTGGAGAACTGGGTCCTCTTCTGGAGGATTCGGACGATTCTCTGATTCCTTTTTGTTAGGACACTTGCTACGTTTCCGGTTCTTTGACACTCGAAATGCTATTCTCCTCTGATGAATAGTCGGGATTTTACGTGAAGCTTTCGGTTCGCTAACTCGTTCATCGGGGGTGTGCTTATTCCTCCGTGTTAAAGGTTGCGTTGATATCCTAAAACATGAATGAAACGTGTCAGCCACTTACTTTTGTGTCAGTCTAGGTACAAATGCACATATCGCGATACAGTATATCGCGCAATAAATAATTCCTTTTCACTGAATAATAATCTCCGTATATTCTTACAATAATCACAATGACTCTTTCATCAAATGAAAGTCAATTTTCATTTTAGTCGCTACATATATACAACGAACTATGAATCGATACACCTTTCAACTGCGAGCATTAATCAAATGTGAATGACATTCTCGAACTTGGGATATATTAAGCTTATTCCTCGTCTTGCCAGAAATGTAATATGTTAGGTGTAAACTAAATTATTGTGTTCATTTAACATTACAACTACCAGATGTGACTGAGATATGTTGAGATGTGCTGAAAATATCAAAAAGAAATTCTGCCCATCCGGTAGTTCTAGTGTTAAAAGGAGATCCTTCCAAGTTTTACATGCTTTTACATAAGTAAATTGGAAAAGGAAATTGAACAAAATGGATCTTATATAATTGACTAGACAATGTATGTTTCTATGTTCCTTTCCGTAGCAGAAAATCTAGTAAAAGACTTAACGAAAAGACTCAATTTACGACAATTTACAATCATCATCGGTTTAAAGCTCAACTCATATACGATTTCGCTTGTAAATACTTTCACAATTAAATTCATGTTAAACCACGGAACGTCATTAGACTGCAGACCTAATAAAAATGAGTACATCAAATACAAAACGATAAGAAGAACAATTTTTGCTTGACATTCACATGATCACCCTAGTATAATGTATCTCTCAAAAGACTAGGCCAATGGTAATGCGATGAACAGCTATTTGAGTACCTCTGTGAAAAGTCAAACCATTAATGGGGATAGATTGGTTTCCAGGACTGGAAACCCCAAGATTGGATCCACGAAACTACCCGCTTAAGAAACATTATACAACGTTGTACAAGTGCAAGGAGTACTGTAGCATTTCATTCAACCAATAGTATGGTCGCCCTGACTTTCAAGTACCCGACATACATTTCCGGGTTCGCGCACACTCTAGCCTTCACTTATAGCTGTTCACGCGTCATCCGACTTAATGTTCTTCGTGACGCTATGGATAATGTTAGTTATGGACACGGAAGGTAACGATTCCGTAGCATCTGGATGCTTCTTCTTCCAGTGCACGCAAAGGGCCGGTCGTTGGGTGAAACTTTGTCCGCAAATCGTGCAAACGTAGGGTCTAACACCGGAATGCGTCAAAAGGTGTACTTTTCTGCTCGTCGCACTGGCGAACGTCTTCTGGCAAATGTGACACGAAAACGATTTCTCGCCGGAATGAGTCCTTATGTGCTTTCTGAGGCCGGACTTGCGGGTCAGTCCGAGTCCACACTCCTCGCAGATGAACTTCCGGCTGTGCTGTTCCATGTGGCTGTCCAGGTTCTTCTGGCTCTGCAGCTTCTTGTTGCACATGGTACACGGGAACTTGGCGTCCTTCACCGTGTGATTGTAGTTCTTATGGAAGTACAGCGATATTTTATTCGGCACTTTCGCGCCGCACACGTCGCAGATGCACGGCTCGCCGTCGTGGGTCACTATGTGCTTCATGTAGTCAGCTCTTATGCGAAATCTGCGGTCGCATTTCTGACAGGAAAACGGAAACGTATTGTTGTGCTTGCGCATCACGTGGACCTGTAATAGAAATCGCTAAGGTGAACACCACGGACAGCACATCGTGGCTGGGCTGTCTAAAAAATTGAAACAAAATCAGTCTCAGCACATGGAAAATATTTTTCTTCTACGTAAATTGGATTTTATCAGTAAGGATAGTCGAGTCTTCCAGAAGGTTGCCATGTCTGAAAGTATCTCAAAAATTCTTTTCGTCTTATCGCAGCCAAGATTAAACCTACCACTTTCGTTTGTTAACGTTCATTTGGAATTTTACGATTTTAAACTATAAAAATGCTTTCATTCAGAATAAAGATGAAGAGGATTTTGATATTTTTGTAAGATACCTTTCCGGTTACTTTTAGCCCTTGATGCGTTTAGTGTTGAACTTGTAAAATCCATTTTTAATTAAATCAGATTCAGAATCATCCGTGACATAGTCAAACTGAACTTGGTTGAAGCCGCAACACTTTCAATGTTTAGCGAGGATATGCAGTAAAACGTAAAGTCGACTTACCCGTAAGTAGGAGAAGTGGACTGTCATGAAGTCGCAGTATTGGCAATTGTGCAGAGGCGCGTCTCCGTGAATAGTCAGTTTATGTTTGTTCAATGCTCGTTTATGTTTGTACTTCTTGGAGCACGTGTCGCATTGGTAGTCCTTAAAGTTGTGCCGTAGCAAATGTTTCTTGTAATTCCGTTCGAAGACCGTAGTTTTGCAGACGTCGCAGTAAATTTTCTCGAGCTCCAGCGTTTCTTCGTATCTCTTGTTCTCCTTTTGCTTCAGATTCTCTTTCATCGACTTCCTCGCAGCGTTCTTCGATCTTCTCGACAACGAAGCCGACAGCGACGATGGCGTTTTGACTAGAACTCTTCGTCTCATCTCTCTTCTCTTCAGTCTCTGCAACCTAAACAGCCGGAAGTATATTTTAAATCTACAAGCACGGAAGATCTTTTCACTTCTTCATTGGAAACAGAAACTTCGTCAATGCACGTTCTGAATAAAACAAACTGTACCGATTTCGTTCACCGATGTGTCGAGTACTTACGACTACGGCGCCTAGTTAATTGACAAAAGGCGATCGAAGATTATGCGATATAAGATTTCTTATGCTATTTGAAAGAGTTGTGTGATTTCTCGCCCAGAGTTAATGAAGAATGAAAGCGTTGTTTAAGAGTGTGAGAACTAACGACTTCAATGCATTTTTTAATTGCTAATTAGATGGTATTGATAGTATCTATACGTACATGATAACTGCTATACTTACAACAAGACACAAGAGTGGCGTCTTCGAAAACGTCGACCTAGAAAACCCAAAAATAATATAGAATTCTGGTACATATATCGTTCTGCTTTGAGTTACGGTACTTACATTGATTTCCAGCGTCGTGCTGGGGACATGCGAAACTGATGAAAACACTGATCACACAAATTTGGCACTTTGCATAACGGATGTTGGAACTTTACCATTGTAAAGTCAATGAAACATGCTTCATTTCACTATTTACAAGATAATTTCATTTAAAAAAAAATGGTAAACGTTATTTTTATCAAATAGAACTTTACGCAGAACAAAATGAATTATAAATTATTTAAACCAGGTTGTTCATTTCTTGTCATAAATTAATAGAACTTGCAGTTGAACGTGGACTGATCGGACTCTGACTCTTCATGCTCTTGATACACTCGTACAACCACCCCTGACCTTGGAACCAGCAGTTGAATCGCTTCACGAAGTGTGGGACTTGAAATGCATCTGCAGCAAGTAGTCTTTCTTGAATGTATGGCAGCAATAGGTGTGTCGCGATAGTTTTGACACATACTTCATTCATGATTAGTTGCTTCTTAATTGAAGAATTGTTCCCAGTCGAAGACACTCCCCACATGAAATGGGAAACCGATTCGCTCATTGAATAAACGACAAAGTTAACAGAGGATGCAACGGTGCATCCGATTCTATCGTTAATTCCACTGTTTCAGGTTCTTGCTGACGTCCGTTCATCTCACTGATTAAATCACTAATCTCACTGCCTTCAACAGTCCAGTAGAAAACTGGCATATAACACTAATGTCCATTACTTTCTGTTTCACTTGCTTCCCGTTTGATAACAAATAATATTTGTTGACGATTCGTGTTGTAAGAGCACGGCGGAGAGGGTCGTAGCCTCTCGTCCTAAAAATGAAAAGAGAGTTTGTTAATTCGTATAATGTATGATCTTCTAGTGGATTTAGGAAACAGAATTTTTCCCTGGATTTTAGAGAAATGAACAAGAGAAAGAAACCATGGAAACTTTGCTGTAAATACCAATCATTTTATTTTCGACCCGCAGGGAACGAATTTGCTTCATTGAACATTGACAGCTATGGTTACCCACGATCGGAAGAAATGCTTGTCCTTTATACAATGTTAATAACAACGTAGCGTGCAAGAACTGAAATGTTCGATGTAATATTGTATATGTATACATATATTTCTTTCTTCAAATTTACAGGTGATATAAACTTTTCTCCGTAAGAATATGAATATTTATATTACATTTCTATATTACCCTTATATTTGTATATATATATATGTAAAAGCTATTTTTTCGCAGATCGACGAACGAATTATTGATTCTCCTGTACCATCGAATCACAATACAATATCTAACTATTACCACTTCGTCTCATAACTCCTAATCTTATCTGTCACGAACCTCTTTCTGAAGAATTCTTAAATGAAGATCAATTTCATCATACTTCAACAAATATACCTTTGCACCGATAGAAGCTCACAACAAAATCAATGAACGTGAAATATTTCGTTTTCGAAATGGAAACAAAACCAAGTCCAAGATGAATCAGAATTGTTGCAATGAGCTCGAGCGGGCAATTGATTTCGCAACGATGATAATTAAAGCGGTAAATTAAGTTGAATGGAAGACTTAAGAAACGAATGAGACGTCTTGTTACATCACAATTATTGGAAGGTTGATACATCCTATCGGTGAAACGTCTAATTTTGGAGGAAAGTATACATATTTACAACAAGTTTATAAGTTATACTTACTAAATCGAAGATCACCACGATTTTTTGCTTTCGACACGCTCCTCTATTACGAAAATGTTACGGTTATCATTTACAGAATACTGAATTTATAAATATTTAAATTTGAAAAAATTTCACCATGTTCACTTCGCTCGGTTCGAATCGAGACAACAATTCGATTAATAGTAATGACTGGCTGTTCGTAAGATCTACTATAAACAAACTGTAACCGTCGTTTGGTACCACAAAATGCACGTTCATAAATTGCGAAATACAGAAAAAGAACTGGCTTTGTGAACTCGATAGAAAATTTTTAACATGATTTCACGAACACGTATACAAAATCAAAATAAACAAGGTTAGCGAGAATTACGTGTTGCAGGTATGTGCTGGTCGTATAAAATATCAAAAATGCGAACTGTAGTTCAAACTATTGCCCTGGGCAATTCACTGGTCGCTCGAATCGGTTACACTCGTCACCAAGAAGCAGATACTTACGTATCACTATTATGATCTCACGCGCACAACAAAAATGAAAACAATAGAAACCATTCTAAACTCGTCTAAAAAGAATATATATATAACAATTGAACGCGATACTGAGTGGAGAATCCCTCGGTCTCGCAGATGGTAACGTGTTACGATAAAAAGAAAATTTACAAACGTAACTCGCGATGGTGGTCAGCTCGTTACTTGCTGCTCTTATTCACAATGATCTTGTCTTGCACTCCGTGAAGCAGATTGGTGATCTTAATGGGCGGAGGGGCCGGGTGCACGCCGGGATGCTTCCTCCGGTGCAGCATCATCGGCGACCTCTGCGTGAAACTTTGCCCGCAGATGTCACAGACGTAAGGTCTTTCACCGACATGGGTCAACAGATGAATCTTCTGGGAGCTGAGACAGCCGAACGTTTTTCCGCAAATCGCGCAAAGGTACGACTTCTCCCCGGAATGAGTTCTGAGGTGTTTGGTCAAGCCGTACTTGGTCTTGAACTCCATGCCGCATTGCTCGCACACGTACTTAATCTTGTGCAGCTCCATATGGCTATCCAGATTCTTCTGGGTCTTGAACTTCTTCTTGCAAGTCTGACACTGGAACTTCTTCACCTTCGTTTTGTGCTTGTAATACTTGTGGAAGTACAGGGAGCTCTTGCTGGGGTACGAGGAGCCGCAGATGTCGCAGACGCAGGACTCTGTGTCGTGGTCCTTTACGTGGGTCGTGTAGTCCGACTGCACCTTGAACATCTTGCCGCACTGCTCGCACTTGTAGTTGTAGTCCTCCGTGTGCTTGCGGATATAGTGGATCTTCAGGTACGGCTTGGTGCGCGCCTTGAAGTCGCAGAGGCTGCACGTGTGCCAGGTGACCGGCTCGTCGTGGATCTCCATGTGCCTAGCCAAGTGGGCGCTGGTCTTGAAGCCTTTCGAACAGATCGCGCATTTGTGCGGCCGAGAGTTGCTGTGCTTGTACATGTGCCTGGTGTGCTTGCTCTTCCGGTCGAACGACGCGTAGCAGATCTCGCAGGTGTGCTTCTTCTTCGGTGGCTCCTCGATGGACGACAACGACGACGACGTCTTCTTCCTCTTCTTCTCCTCCTCCTGCTTTTTCCTGAAGTCCAACGGCGTGTCGTCCAGGTCGTCCAACTGGTCCCCGCTGTCCTTGCCCTTTTCAGAGGACTCCGTCGTCGTCGTCGTCGTCGTTGCTGCTATCGGTTTCGACGGGGACGTCGTTGTCGTGTCGTCCTTTGCCGTTGAAGCGTTCGACCCTTCACCGGGCGGTCCTGGCTCTTTCATCATGAACATGCTCAACGAGGTTGGTATCCGAAAGTAATTTTCTTCGAGTTTTACTATCAGAAAAGTCGGAGCGAGTGGGTCTATCGCATTGTACCTAAAAAATCATAAAGCTAGTCAGTTCGGTGGTCGTGGAAATGCCGGGTAAGATATTGGGGTTTGCTTTGATAAACCGCACACAAGCATGCACCGGTGTGAGTCGAGCAGAAATTTCGCGAGAACTTCACATCTTAGAGAGAACTGTCCTGCGGACGTTGTTCGTACCAGTATTAGGTTTACATCGAATCGTATCGAACAGAAATATACTATTACCGTCAGTTCATGAGGGATGAAATATGATGATGACTATGGTGGTACTTATGGCTAAGTTCACGCTGTGTTCATAGTCTAAATGATAAAAAATATATAAAATAATAATTGTCGTTGGATCAGCAATCTATATTTTCCTCTTGATAATGGTAACATTTCGAAAATCTATTGACCTAGTTATGTAAAAGTACTGTTTCGATATTTATACGGATATAGAGTTTGTCAGACAAGAGACCTATTTCATCGGTTGACAAATGTATATTATGTATTCTATGCACTATTTCCTAAAAATTTAATTGATATATGTTAGTTACCATTACATTACTATTCAACTATTAGAGTAAATACATTGGCGGAATAAAAAATTCTGGAAATACAAGTAGAAAAGAACACAATGCAGCTGTACACCTTAGGAGCGTGTTTGGCGCGTCTGTGCTTCAACAGCTCCTCTGGGCCATCTCTCCGCAATCTGAGGAGGTGTATATCGTCGCGTGGCGTATCAGGTGATTATCCAAGCTACGCCTGTGTAGGAACTTCCTGGTACATAGGAAGCTCTTGTCCTCGTACTTGGATTGTTTCATTCGCTTCTCGTGTCTCCACTCGTGGGCTTGCAGGTTCTTCGCCTCCTTGCCGCAGAACCGACAGACCTGCAACGGGGATTGGTGACAGTTTTTTATGTGCAGCTTCAAGTCGAGCATCAGGTTGAAGTTGCGGTCGCAGTGATCGCAGGTGAACATGATGTCGCGCTGCACAGGATGTGTCTCTTCAGACTGCCTTTCTTCGTGTACTTCGCCTTGCAAGAGTTACACTTGAAGAAATAATCCGACCGATGGTTCATCTTGTGCTGCTCCAGCTCATTCTGCGAGTAACAACAAGTTTTGCACAAGTCGCACTTGTACACCTTATTCGGATTCCGGTGCAGGGGTTTCACGTGTGTCTCCATGCTTCATACGTTCTTGATGTTCGACCGTTTCTCTTTTTAGGATTCCTCCGATTGGGTTTCGCCGAGTCTTCATGTTGTATCTGTGGATTCTGCGGGGAATGTCTTTTCCCGTTTAGTATGAATTAATGTCTTTACCAGAGATCTTTAGTTTGGTTTTGCTAAAGGTTCCGGTGTACAGTGTGTATCGTGTATCTCTTGTTTTACAAATCGCATCGATAGATCCGAGAGCACATACGTCATTGGCTGCTCTTTTTCGTTGTCGATGCATTTGCAAAGCTGTTTCCAGGCATTGGTAATTGTTGTCGGAAGACAGCCTTTTGTCGTGTTGCGATACGAGTCTGAAACAAGGATAAGGCTCATCAGTGAAGTGATCTTCCCTCGATTTGGTCATCCCTCGAGTATCGAATCACTCCAAAGGAGAATTTCTTTGTTCTGGCTGGCTCGAGAACAAGGAACCTTGCGGAACAACTTACACACATGGTGAAGTATGTAAAGTTATACAATATATTGAAATTGTATACCCTTTAATACGCATCCTACTCGTACAAACTGAAAGAGAACCAACACGAACATCATTTTTTCTTAGCCTGTGAACTGTCCACCGCACAAATTCGATTCTTCCTTTTTTAAGGTATTAGAGACAAACGTTCTTCTTGCAAAATGTGTTTAATGTCATCGAACGTGAAACTCACGTGTATTACAGTTTAATTCTTGATAGTACAAATGATTGAACAAATTTTGATCTGTGAGTTACGATACAACGTTTATGTATATTCTCACAGCGTTTTCATAAGCTCACACGAAGTTCGAAGAGCACTTTAATATGATCGAGAACATAGTCATTATGTGCTAATATTATACATCTTGAATATTTTCATTTTTTACACGCACGCACTCACGCACGCATTCACTATGTACAGTGCAATCTGGAAAATCATAATTGGAAAAGACATACACTGAATGAATGCTTCGAGAGCTTCACAAACCCCTTGCCTTATAATATCGAGTGATAAATTATATTATATATTAAATATGTATTTCATCAAGCATTTTCATTAAATTCATACAGCAATATTCAGATTACTGCAGCTATCAAATAAATGATAGGGCAAGGGGTTGACACTGTGCAGTTTGTAAACTTTCAAACACGAAATCGTAATAAAAAGAAGACGTTTACTCATTACGATTGGTAAGCGAATATTATTGTATGTACAACATCTTTAGTCGCCTCTCAAACCTTTGGAAATGATCTACCACCTAATCGTACGAAAAAGCTCGGATTCAGTCTTTCTCAAACAACAAACTGAATTAGGGCTTGCAAATTGTTATACAATAATATCGACGCGTTGATCCTTCAAATTCATTAATATACATTCGAGATAGAAAAAATTGGTTTATACCATTACATGTATGTATAGCTTATAGAAAAGAAAAAATTTCTCTTCAACATTTCATTGTAGTATTTACCGTTCAGGAGAGAAGCGCACACCCCATCCACACCGCCTTTAACCGATTCGTTACCATCGAGGAGATATTTCGCGATGCAATATTGCTCGTACGATAACCATGGACGAAGTCTCGTTCGTAGATAGCGATAGAATATCGTTCGTACAATGCAACGGGCAACGTCCGTGGCCATCCGGTGCTAGCGAAGCGATTAACGGAAATCTTTTTTCAAAATGCCTCACTATCTTAGAATTGTTCAAGAAGACCATCTTACCTAAGTGCACTTTCACATAGAATGTTAAAAGGATTAGATGTATGTAAATAAAAACGAGTGCTTCTATTTTAAAATAATAGTGCAACTGCTAAGTGAGAAATTCGCATTTCGCCTCTAACTTTCTTTTCTAATTTCAACCAAAGAAAAGGTATGGTTTTTACGGTTGCATGAATCACCCTGTGTAACAGTTTTAAATACAGGCTACACCATATTTAGTAAGTGGGCGGAATTGTAATTTGTGGTTGTTCATTAAGACACAAAAACGGGTTGTAGAGTATTGTGATTTCCTGTGGAAGTGCATCGGTGCAATAGCAAACTGTAGAAAAAAGTAAATATGTAAAAAAGTATCGAGTTCGATTGTACTCTAGTATGTTTCTGTTCGGAATAGCACAGACATTCATCCGAAAGAAAATCGTAGGGTATCATGGAAAAGAACAATGCGCCAATGCAGTTCCGTAGAAAGTCATAATTACACGACGGTTTTTGTTATATCTTCGTAAACAATCAAGTGATAATTTGGCCCAGTTATTATCAGCTATAGCTACTCCGTATAGTTGTATTTCGGAACTAAGCCCTGAACTCGACCACGGCCACCTCTAGTGTAGGCCAGAATATGTGATGAGGCAACACCGTGCGCAGACAGACCGTCACTCCAATTAAGCTACTGCATATGCGTCGTGATATATCGCGAACGACTTCAAATCGGACTGCGACAGCGTTGCCAAATTTACCATGCTCCGGCCTGTACTAGAGAGGCCGTGACTCAACCCATGCAACATTCGCCAAGGCAATCCTGAAAATGCAACTCGTCGTTGTAACATACCTTCCTTTTTAAACAATGATCCTACAAAGCGATGATTCGACAGCGATGCGCGAAACACTGTAACATCTACCGAGCGTTCCACACGACACATACATTCTCACTAATAGTCTTGTAAAATTCGTCTAGCCATTGCGGCGATAGTGCGATTTGGTGTAGATTGAAGCGTTCCCGGGTGTGTTCTCCTGTGCTTGACGTACCAGCCCTTCGTCGCGAAGTCCTTGTAACAAACATCGCACTTGTACGGCCTGGAGTCCCCGTGCGTGAGCACGTGCCGGTAGAAGTTGTTTCTGTACTTGAAGCTCTTCTTGCAGATGGTGCAGAGAATAGAAGGCTTATGTTTCCTGTATTTGTGCGTGGCCAAGGTCGTCGGTTTGACGAACACGGCGTTGCACTTGTCGCACTCGAAACCTGTCTTGCTCGTGCAAAGATGGCACTTGAAGTACTGGAAGACCGTCTTCTTCTTCTTATGCGGCTCGTGCTGCCACTCGCCAAGCATCACGTTTCTGAAGAATTTTCCGCAGTATTGGCAAGCGCGAGCCACGTTCATATGAATCCTGTCGATGTGCAGGGCCAAGTCAATCTTCAGCTTGAAACATTTGTTGCAGTGGTCGCAGATGAACTTCGGCTCTATGTTGCTGTGCATGCGGATCTGGTGCCTCCTGAGCCCGCACATACGCTTATACCTTTGCTGACAGAACGGACATTCCACATACGTATCTGTCTCGTGTGTCCTCGCGTGCTTCTTGTAATCTGCCTTCAAATCGTAGGTCTGGTGACAGTGGACACATCGGTACGACAACTCGTGGAATGTATGAATGTGTTTGTACAACAATTCTCGCGTGTCGTAGACTTCCTGGCAATACGGACATTTGATTTGGTCATTCAGCGGTTTGTCTTTTCTATCATCTACCTTACTCTGTTTCTTCGCCGTTTTAGTCACACTTTGCTGCGGCGAAGATAGGGCTGGTATGATCGGCAAAGGTATGTCTGGTCTGTTCGGAAAAGTTAGCTCTGGTCTGATCGGCACAAGAACTTTCTTAACTTCGTAGCATACAGCTCCGTTTGAATCTCTGACCGGAATCAGGACGCTTTTGATTATGTTCAATCCTGTCTCGTCCATGATTTCGATAGGCACCAATTCGTGTTTAATCTGTTTCGTCACTGGGTCCCTCACAGGCACCAGAACCGATCTCAACTGTACGCTGGGCTGTTTTTCCGTGGCATCGTCCTTCTTTCCGTTCAGCAAGGGATCGTTGGCGTCCTCCTTCGATGAATGCTCGTCGTCTGTTGAGTTTGAACCATAAATCGACGATCCATCTAGATCCAAATCATCGCTAACCTCACGTCTGCCGCACCATTCCGTGTCGTTGCCGTCGAGCCGAGCACATTCGGGGTCACTCTCGTCGTTGCTTTCACAGTCCATTGGGGATTGGGGCCGTCCGTCCTGATCAATGTCCGGAACCCCGGAACATACTACAAAAAGTGGTTGAGCTGGGTTCTGAGTAGCATCCGGTGACATCCTGAAACATCCATTCATTTAGTCAGTCGCAAGAAAGGACTCGCACGCCAGTTTTAAACAAACAATGGCCGATACATGTAACAGTAATTTTCAACAACCATTTTTGTATTCATATCTTGGTCGTCTGCACACGTGCCATAGTGGGGCAGGAGACGAGTGTATTGCACAAAGCGTTGTGCTGAGAATCAAGGGAAACTGAGAATTAAGGTCAAAGAATTCAATTGAAGTCAGCAATGAAGCAGCTTTATCATAATGTTAACATACGTAAAACAGTCACTTATCTACGTACAGTTTCGAGATCGTTTTAACGAACGTTACAATACAATACAATCGACATGAAACTCAATATTGTCACTATTTTTTCTTTTAGACAGTTCGTTTGACAATTATTCTATAATTGTTCATTTAACTATATGGGAGCGTATACATTCTTCCAATTTTAGTAAATGGGAGAAATGAAAGGTTGTTTCAACGTACCTCGAGCGTCATCGTCCATACAATGGGAAACTAAATGAAATATGATTTATGATGATTCATACGGTTTAATTGTTGTTGTTGGTTGTCTTCCTGTAGTTTAATAGTTGTACATAAACGATTCTTACAAAAGACAATTCATACTACTGAATGAAACAAACTGCACACGAAGCTCTAGATATCAAAGATTATCAATATTTTTCTTCCATGTACACTATTAAGTATTGGAACACATTTAACAATAGCTAAGTTACTAAGGAAAATTAGTAACTCCTTAGTAAAAAAGTAACTAAGAAAAACTCATTTGGTTCAATTATAAGAAGATTATGGCGATTTTTAGATGTATCCAAATACTTATTCACGGTAGTGTACATTCCTATCTACAATCGCTCGCAATGTTCTCCCGTTCCAGTTGCTCATTGAAAACACAAGGTGAGTCACTCTTTTTCTTCGTTCAGGTTGCTCATACGCCTACTGAGGAACAAAGGAGGCGGCGGAGGATGATTTCCGGGGTGTTTCCTGCGATGAATCATCATGGTGGTCCTCTGAGTGAAACTTCGTCCACAAAGATCACAGATATACGGCCTCTCGCCCGTGTGAGTGAGTTCGTGGATCCTCAGCGACACTGCCCTGGAGAACGATTTCTGGCAAACTGTGCATTGATGCGGTCGTTCGCCAGTGTGGCTTCTCATGTGTAGCAGCATAGTGTAATTGGTGCTGAATTTCTTGCCGCAATGGGAACAGAGGAAGCTTGGCTCGTTGCAGAGATGACTCTCGAGGCTGTGTTGAAAGGTGAATTTCTTTTTGCAGACACGGCACTTCAAGCGCCTAACTTCGTTCCTTTGATAGCCATGAGCGATTCGGTTGTGGGCGATCAGGTACGATTTTTGATCATAGTGGTTCCCGCAGACCTGGCAGACGTAAATCTTCGTTCCCGCGCTTCCAGTCGGCGAGTCGTCTGGCCCGTTGATAACGCCTTCCTTGGCGCGATCGCGGAGGCAGACTGGATCCACGTTGCTGTGTTCGCGGATCTGATGAGCTCTCAATCCAGACATTCTCTTGTACTTTAAGTGACAGAAGGGACACTTGTGGTAGGTGTCCTTCTCGTGGACCTTCATGTGCTTCTCGAGCTCCTCCACCTTTGTATAACTATAATGACACTTTTTGCAGCGGAATGGTTGCTGATGTTCCCTACGAACGTGCTTGTTCACCTGCTGCACGCTCTTGAAACTCTTCTGACAGAACGGACAGGTGGTTCGGAGGTCTGCCAGCATCAAGTCAACCTCTTCGTTAGGCCCCACAGACTCTGCCTGCTCTGTTTCTTCGGTTTTGATATCCTTTTCCTTTTGTTCATCGCCCTCAACTCTTTTGCTCAACTTCGTCTTCTTTTTCTTTTCTTTTTTTTCGATTTTATCTGGCTTAGGCGGTGTCTCTTTGACGGGGACAGGGACTGGGACTGGGACAGGCTGCTTCACTTGTTTCTTGGGTTTGATCGGGACCATGACGCTCTTGATCACATAAGTCACCATTCCATCCGGCTCCTGGACCGGTATCAGGATGCTCTTGATTATGTTCAATCCAGACTCGTCCTGCACTTCCGGCGGCACTAACACATTCTTAATTATCTTTGTTTCCGGGTCCCTGACCGGTACGAGTAACGACGATATTGGCTTGCTGCTTGCATCGTATTTCACAGAATCGTCGCTGACCTCGGTCTGCGTGACATCACTGGGGAAAGAAAGATAACTCGAGTCGCCCAGGTACAGTCCGTCATCGGTCATGGACTGTTCGCATTCAGTGTCGCTCAGCATGCACTGCTCTTCCTTGAAGTCAGTGATCGGAGATGTCTTCATATTAATCGACATTTGATCTTGGTCCAGAAGAGGCGGCCCGTTACATTCTACAAAAAGCGGTTGCGCTGGGTGCTGTATAGTTTCCGCGGTCGTCAAAATCCTGAAACACCCATTCATTTAGTCAGTCACATGAAAAGGATTCAGTGGCGTTCGAGAAAAGGATAAAGAACAATCGCTAGAGCCGTATAACTGTAAATCCGTTGCTCGACAGTTTGTTTTATTCGAAGCCGATTGATTATTATCG